>MEHQ01003719.1:0-154358 GCA_008828725.1 Saccharina japonica
GTGAATTTTATCTTGAAATTAGTGTGGATACTTTGACTCGGTTTTAGTGTAGTTAGAGCGCGCGCAGGAAAGCCCTCCGAATACGCTGATCTGCAAGGCATAGGAAAAAAAGACAGGAAGCAAGTAATCGCGAAGAACGCCCTATTAATAGTAACCAGTAGGTATACGTATAGTACCTGTGCACCGGCAATGTCTTCTTCACAACAATGTTTTATACCTTGAAATCACGCCACCCCGTGCGCTGTGGTTGTGGCTCGGAATCCACATGTAAACAGCACGTTTTTCACCCAAACACGCCGTCGTGTTCAATGATTTGGAGGCGTTTCACGTTACAATCCGGTTTTAACCGGTTTTTTGTTTTGATAATAACGCCTCGTTATCCGGTTTTTCGCTTTTTCTATTACAGCCTCCCGTGCCTCTCTAGGTGTCTGTGACCCGGTATACTTGGGAGGAGTTTTTATTTTATTTCTTTTCATCCCATTTATTATCTTCGCCCTTCCTTTCTCTCTCCTTCCTGGTCGTAACTCAGATCCGGGGTCACAAAGTAGGCTCTTCTCCCTCCCCCCCCACTACGGTTCTTGCCTTGCATTTTTATCCGAGAAGTTTTCAGCACTTTCTTCCCTCGTCGACTTGCGTCGGATTCCGCCTACCCACGCCAAGAAGGCGTTCTCAGCAATTGGTTCCTTTTTATTTTTTAAATAAAGAAAAATCTCACCACGGTGGGATTCGATTGGGTATCAATGATAGTAGCCTTTGAAGCTGACCACTACTCTACCGGGGCGACCGGCAAACTTGATCGATACTGAAAAACACGCCTGGAGATGGGATTGCATATTCATGTTGTTCAGCGGGTAAGAACTCTTTGAAATAAGAATTGCACCCTTTGGGATAAAGACGAACCACAGCCGTCGTGTACCCGCGGTAGCGAAATTGTAAACATTCGTGCACGGATTATACGAGTACACTTCGTAGTCAGTAAGGTATTGGGGATAACTCGAGTCTGTGTACTGGAATTTACGGGGTATACATGCTAGAACGCCAGTACTTACAGTATTTGCCGGGTATGGCACTTTGTACTGCATATTATACAATATGCGGTGATTCTCCCGTCGTATATGTAATTACAGTACATTGCCTAATGTCTGTTCCCACGGTGGGCTAAGCAGGTAACCACGAAGCCTGTAAGCGTCAAGTCAAAGCGAGTTCGAGCCCCCGCCGAGTGCATGTCTAGGGCACTTTTTCTCGCAAAAAATATCTTGACTAGCGGAAAGCGCGAGAGCGTGAGTAAAAGCAAAATTCGATGAAAATCGACGAGCGTTGGGAAGGCGGAACCCTCTGCGCGATAAAAATCAAGGCAAGAACCGTAGTGGGGGAGGAGGGAGAGGAGCCTCTTTGTGACCCCGGATCTGAGTTACGACTAGGGAGGGGAAAGAGAGAAGTGCGAAGATAATAAATGGGATGGAAAAAAAAAAAAAAATATAGCGTATATCTGAATAGTTTGTGACCACAGAACTGGTACCTTTCTTAGGATGAAGAATCGGCACGAGACACGACTGGGTGTGTGGTGCTGGATGTCGACGGGTAGAAAGGAAGGTTTAATGTGAAGAACACACACACATGTCGCTAGGATGAAGAATCGGCATTGGGTGTGTGTCCAGCATGTCGACGGGTAGAAATAACGGTTCAATGTGAAGAACACACAATATGTAAGCTACCTGGTATAGAATAAAACACAATAATATATATGTAAGCTACGTATATATAAAATATAATTGAAATAAACAGCTACTGCTGTACCAGCATGGTAAGCTTTCGTAACAAGACAGTTGGTCTTTCATACAGGGCTGGTTAGCTTTCAGCGCCAGCAACTGACGACTAGCCCAAGCTGGGGAGGTTTCGGAGACATATGGCAGCAGGGGACGTACGGAAATACCAATATTCCGAGCAGGTGACAGCATACGACAGTACGACGGGCATAGTCAGCAACCCGTCAGCTGACAGCTTGGGGACTCCCCACCACGCCCACAACACAACAGCACAACAGCACAAGCAAGTACACCCACGATGTATCTCGTGCACCTGTGTAGCACTACAGCCCGCAATAATACCACAAGAAACCTACTCGTCGCAAAAAATAATTCAGTCCGAGCCAACAGCACCAATACCAGGCAGGACGACATATACATATTGAGCAAGCTGTTGGCAGTGCTTCTGTAGCTGCTACCGTCGGCGGATCTGCTGCTGTACTTATGTCTGTAACTGAGTGTTACAGCAGTATAGGCTTGGAAGGGCGGTAAGTACGTACCCAGTATAGAGTGTGGTACAGTAGTTCATCCGTTTTCGTAATACTTGGATGGCATTCTTATTCGAGATAATGATGAGAACTGAAAGGCAATGAGACCCTTCCGTACCAGATGTCATCGCGGCTCTGGGGTAGTAATACAGCTGCTTCTCGTCTCCGCTTGATTCTACGACAAGGTGAGTAACACCAAGGATGCTTGATAGACAGACCTGCAAGAGGATACGCTGTGTCTCATCCCAGTCTTATTACAACAAGGCGTCTTCGGCTCGTGACTTGTCATTTCGCACCTCCGGTCCGACTCTTTTAATCTCGCGAAATTTCGTGTGTATACGAAGTAACGTGGCATTCCTTCCCATCGAGCCTTGCACCTGTCTTCCAAGTAGGGTCAAAGACCGACGGTGCCCATCCCTCGGTGGCCGTTTTGGCAGTTCAGGCCTGGAGTGTCCCCGTTAGGAGGCACTGGGCTTCGGCAGTTTGGGCCTGCAGTGCCCCCGTTTGGGGGCACTGGGTCTCGGTAGTTTGGGCCTGCGGTGCCCCCGTCCGGGAGAACCGGTCCTCGGGCGCACAAGGCGAGTCCAAACCCAGGGCCCAGTGGGTTTTGAGGAGCCGCGTCTTCGACTCATGTTCCAGTTCGTGGATCTAGGGTTTCCCGTATTTATGCATATACGGCTCATCAGGATGAGCTAGTGTAATAGTATGGGTTTGGAAGACGGGTAATTCCCCACTAAAGGGAATTGGTCTGTTTTCGTATTACTTGGATGGCATTCGTATTCCGGATAATTATAAGAACAGACGGGCAATGAGACCCTTCCGTACCAGATGTCATCGTAGCTATGGAACAATAGTAAAGCTGCATATATTATAGGCTTGATTCTACGAGAAAGCGAGTAACACCAAGGGTACAAAATCGATCAATTACCCAGCCCAGGGTAATCCTTAAAAAACTCATTCCCGACGACCGTTCTGCCGACGACGCCAAATGTGAGGGTATTACCTGCAGAGCCATAGGGGTAAAATATCGATCAATTACCCAGCCCAGGGTAATCCTTATAACATACGGTTGTCGTGTGTGCGTTTCGTCTGTGTAAGGTGTCATACACAACCTTTGTGTTGTACGAGACGTACTTTCCTCTCGAGTAAAAATTTACACTGAAAACTGTTGCCATTCGTGGCAGCCGTCGATGATGAAAAAAACAAGATCAAAATCAAAATCGGCAGTCTCAAGAAAATCGGGATTTATGGCCGACGAATTTCGCCCCTGGATACGTATCAATCCACTTACTATGTGTATCCTCTATTATACGAGCCTGTCAAGACTGAGTTCGATTGTGTGTTTTTCTTGGATCGATACCTATCATCAAATACCTATATACTAGACCAATTTTTGACTATGAACGAAATACAACTCTAGGCAACAGAGGCGATTGTAAGGGTACGCGCGGTGCCGAAGGCACCGCGCGGTACGGATGGGACCGTTTTGCCCGCCGCAGGCGGAATTTTTTTTGGGTTTCCCGAGGGGCGGTATGGGAAAATGTTCCCGTCTGTTTACCGCGGGACGGGAATGGGACGGGAAGGTGGGAAACCATTTGGTTGACGGGATTGGACGGGAAGACACGATTCTTTGGCGGTACGGGACGGACGGGAACCGAATTTTGGGGTACGGTACGGTACGGGAACCATTTTTCGGCGGTACGGGAAATGATCGGTGAACGGGTCGAAGTCGAAAGGTCGGGAACCGAGTCGGGAAACGGTCGGGAAACGCAGTCGGGAATGGTTGGGAACACGGTCGGGAACACAGGTGGAGACAACGGCTGAAAAGAGCGAATTATAATAAAAGTCTTCTTCGAGTACTATAAGTACTCCTCGTAGCTTTTATCTAGTTATATACCGACTGGTGACTTCGACGTATTGATATGCTACGATAGACGAGTATAACATTCGCGAGAATGTAAACAGGAACAAACAAAAAAAGTATGGTACATACGTACCTGGTACACAACATCACGCTTTGTTTGCATTTTAAGTATCATACTTGGCATACTCCGAGTATTGTTACGGCCACCCCCCGCTTCCCCTTTCCACAATGCCCACACACCCACTTGGGACGAATCTGCACCAGAAACACCAAAAGAAGCGCAAGCTTAAACCATCGACCGATTTATTATACGTCGTACCATTAATTCATTATTTCAAATAGCGAAGTGTGAGTGGGGCCGGTTGAATGGTTGATACAAATTTTAACTTCGTGTTTAAATTAAAAACATCGAGAGGGAAAAAAAAGAAAAAAGAAAATATATATTCGCGCGTATACGATTTGTTTATAGTTCGGAAATATAAATAAATCGTAGACGCACGAATATCTGCAGTCTCCTCCAGTCTACAGCAGTATACGCACTTGCATCCATCTATGTATGGTCATGCGATGGGAAAACGAAAAAACCGGCGGTAAATGGAATGGGAATATCTGCCCCAATAGTGAGATGCGGGATGGGAGAAGCTGTGCCCCATGGTCGGGATGGGACGGGAATCACTTATATGACAGTGGGATGGGAATAGTCGGGACTGGGCGGACAGCGGGACGGGAATAGTCGGGAATGGGCAGACAGTGGGATGGGAAACAGTCGGGAACGGGAACACGGCCATTACCGCGGGACGGTAGAGCTCGGGAACAGAAACTGACGATGGTACCGGTCGGGAAATCGCGGTCGGGAACGAAAAATCTGACGGTTTCCCATTCCCGTACCGTACCGTTCCCGTCCCGACCACATTTTCCCGTCCCGACCTTTACCGCGCGTACCCTTGGATTGTAATGATTCCACACTAGGTAACTGGCACAACGATTGGAGAATAGTTTGGGGCTCGGCTGATTTCCATATATCTTTATATTGGCGCCAAGGTTATGTACGATATTACCACTTAGCAGGACATTACTGGTACTAAATACTGTTTACGTACAAAGTCCACCTTCCGTTTGGCGTCGACTACAACGAGAAAAACAGAGGTAGTAGCAGCGTTAACATGTAGATCGGCCACATGAGTCCTGATACAGATACGTACTCATGCCCTCCGTGGTCGTAACGCTTATGGGTTGTCGGCATGGTGCGGTAGGGCGCCTGAAATGCTAATGTACTCGGCTACTTCTATGGTCGTGACACGTACCCATCAGATACGACCTTGTAACAAGGACGAAACCGCTCATGAACATACGCCCAGTACAGTGTGGTTGTCAGGATCCCCAAATGTCTGTCAGATGGCGAAATCGTCCCGCTTTGGAGACTAACGAATTGGCACGACGTTTTATCCTAGCCGATGACTTGTCCAACATCGCTTTTCTTTCGTCAATGCTTGGGCTTTCATAAGTTGACTCGTTTAATCGGTCCATACAACTTGTTCTGAAATCTGGATAGGTAAATTTTAGGTTGCTCCCATTGATACGAGATCCAAAATTTCCGGCGAAAAAATAAATACAACAAACATTCGTAAAAGGCTCGGGTAGGGCGCATAAAACACGTGTACCAAATTTCAGGGTCTATCTCCAAAAAACGGCGTGGATCATTTGGACTTTTATGCGGTAAATAGTGCAAAAATAGGCGTTGCCTGTGAATTACTTAAGTTTAGTATATAACGCTATACTGTGGCGTTAAAATACTAACTTGATCATAGCCCTAGCAGTCCAGATCTCGAATATTTTCGTCGAACTTTGTTACAGACATGCTTGGAACCTGGAACCGGCTCGTTCAGATTAATGTTTTTGGGGGAAAACATGTTCTCCTACGGAAAGCCGACTATTGTTGACCACTTTGAAGGCCTGTGATTGGTCTGGCCACATTTTCGGCGGTAGCGCCAGTTTTAGGTCCTTGAACAAAAATCTGGCGACGTCACCCTCTTCCACTGTTCATGGCGGTCAGTATGATACCAAATATGTGGCATTGGAGTTGCTATTGCATGCGGCATTCGTGACTGACGAAATTTTGGGTGATATGCCTGAACCAGCTCGTAGCCGATTTATATTAGCTTTACTAAGAATGTAGAACAGGGTTCATATAGGAAACAATATGGTATTCTCTGTGGACCGAAGCTCCATGAGTAAGGTGAGACGTTCACTGTCACAAGCTGAAGAGATTTGATTTTAATGGTCTAGGGGATTAGAGTTCCTCACGAGCTGACCGGGCGAGAGATTGCCGGGTTCAACGTTGAGTAGGCGTTGATTCATTTGTGTCTACCCCCCTATGCAGATCCACAGTCGTATGGGAAAGCTAGCCGGATGAAGATCGAGAGATCATCATGAACGCGCGTCTGAAGGGGTAAGGATTTTCATTAATTATTCTATAAGGATGGGAACCGAGATCTGCCATGCGCTTTTCGGCCGCAAGAAGAAGAATTTGGTATTCTGGTGTATATACCATTCTCTATCAAACGTGATTCATATAGGAAATAGTGTGCTAATATGGTTTATATAGGAAAAGTAGTATACTTCAACATGGTCCAAGGAAAAAACAAGTACCGAAATTCTGGTTAATATTTGTATACGAGCTGGTTCAAGTTGAACGACCCAAATTGTGTCAGACACGAAATAATGCCGCTTGCAATACCGGGTATACTGTAATGTCACATGTTTGGTAATAATATGCCGACCAAGAGCCAGAATAGTCAGGCGATTCCAAAGTTTTGTTTTCTCCCGTTTTTTCTGAACGAGCCGGTTCCAGGTACTTCAAGACATGTCTGTAAACAAATTCGCGAAAATATTCGATGATCTGGCTGCTAAGGGCTAATATCAAGTTGTTTTTAACGCCGACCAGGTATAGGTTAACCTAAACTAAGTAATTGCCAGGCAACTAAACTGCAAAATAAGCGCATTTTCCGCACAAAGGCCCAAAATGTTAATGTTCACACCGTGATTTATAGATAGGTCCTGAATCCTTGCACACGTGTTGTTTGAGCGCCTGTGGAGGCCTTGACGAACGGGGTTGTTTTTGTTTTGTAATTTTGGTCGGGAATTTGGTGTTTCTTATGCCCCAAAATGCAAAAAAATCCGAAAACAATAAATGAATACATGACGGGAAAAAAAAAGGAAAAAAAAAACACGGTCCGTTGAAGGGTTAAGAGGGGTTCATGGAACACGTTTCAAAACGTCAGGACGCGTGCGACGATAGAGGTATACCTTATTTTGGCTGAAACCTTTTTTTTCTGAACGATCGGTTTCCTTAACACAAAATCTTCGGACTACCATTATTGAATTATTGTGATGCAATCTTTTGAGTAGAAGACTCAGGTCATGGAGCTCTCTTCATCGGGTAGCGCTTTCGATTCTCTACAAAACCTATTTTTCGGTGACCACTGCAGGTATAGAGGTATGGAGCCCCTCAAGTGAGGAGCTCAGAAAAAAACATTAGGCGCCTCTATCGTCGTAGCATGCGTCTCAGGACCTATTGTTTTGAGTGGTTCGTCTTGAACCAGCCTGTGCCAGCATTTAGTATAGACCGTGCTTCATATAGGAAATAGTGTCGTATTCCGAATTCCATACACAAGAGTACAACTTTTTTTTATAATATTTGGTACGTATTCATATAGGAATTATAACGACATTTTGGTTTGTATATGTGTGTTCTTCACATTAAACCTTCCTTTCTACCCGTCGACATCCAGCACACCCAGTGTCCGTGCCGATTCTTCATCCTAAAAAGGTACCAGTTCTGTGGTCACAAAACTACGACACAGAGATACTACACTCAGTGCAGTAAGCAGAGCAGACAATGCAACGCCATATACGACAGGCAAGACCTACCCTGCTAGCAATCCAGGTGCATGCAAGAGAAAAAAAAAAGAGAAAAAAGAAAAAAGCGAAAAGAAAAAATAATAAAAAGTAAATATACTGAAGCAAATCAATAATCAAGCAACCAAATAAAAAGCATGACAAAAAAAGAAAGAAAGTGTCGTGCTTCTCCCAGAGGAGATGCGACCTCCAATAAAAAACCAAATGAAATGAAAGAAAATAAAATGGACCGAAACAGCGCCAACAGAGCAAGACTGAGAACGACAGGATAGGACAGCCAGCCGGAGCACACCGAAGGCCAGCCGAGGCAGGTTTGTGCCCATAGTACAGGCAGGTTCTACCAGCTAGTCGGTCTGGCACCTACTCTGTTTGCCGTCTCTTTCCTGCTTTCGTCCGTCCTGGTTTCCCTATGACCCCCCCCACCCTCCGTCTCCCTTCCCTTGGGCGCCACCCATACAACGGGTACGTGGCACTTCCAACTCAATTCCGTTTCGTTCTCGTGTAACACACGAGAGTCCCGGAAAGAGAACGGGGAATGACAGAACCAAAATGAATACGTACGTAGCTAAGCCACCAAAGAAAGTCCTAGGACAAATACGGAAGGCGGAGAAACAAAGGCAAAAGCGATCACGGTAACATAAATAAGTGAAACAAAGTAAACGAAGCAAATGATGCGAGGGGTTGTAGCATCGCTGTCGTGCCCCCCTTGAGAAGCAACAACAGGCAATACAACAAGCAAAAAGAAAAATGAAAAAAAGAAAAATAAGAAAAAAATCAAACAAACAAACAAACAAAGGGAAAGAAAGACCACCAGAAACAGTGCCGCGTTCGAAGCGGCTACAGAGGTGCGCGGCACGGGTAGTCTAGGTGGGACTTACTAGTCAGCCTGGTACCTTGCTACCCTGTCGGCTGTTTCCCTCCTGCTCTCATCAGCCGCGGTTTCCGTACGACTGTTGCCCCCCCCCTTCCCATTCCCTTTTGCACCCCCCGCAACGGATGCGTGGCGCTGTCTACTCAGTTCCGCCTCTACCTTGTGCCACCGGATCATGAACTGTTCAGCCGCTTCGAGGACCCCCCTGTGCCACTTGCCCACTTTAGTTGCTGCAATGGTCCATACTGCGGTCTCTACTCCAAACACCAACGGGACCTGTGCCGTGGACCCCTTGGAGGCTTGAAACACCTTGAGGTCTTCAGCAAGGCATTTCTGCCAGGACTTTGGTTGTCCGCCCGGTCTGCGTCCCTCCCCACCCGTCATGGTCCCGAACATAATCCGACTGGGTAGTCGCCCCTTGGGTTGCCGTGCCACGGCTCCCGCAAAGAACAGACGCCGTTTACGGATTGTCGTTTCGATGCTCTCGCATCGTGTCTGCTTGAGAGCCTTTGCGTACGAGAGGGTCCTATAGTCGCCACGCTGCCGACGCTGGAAGCCAATGACACGCAGGAGGATTTGGTGGTGTGCCGAGCGGAGTCTGGCGAAGTGTTGTGCACCGAGGGTCCACGTCATACATCCGTACAGCAGGGTCTCAATCACCTCGGCCTTCAACATGCGGATTTTCAGACTAAGTCGAGCCGTCTTCATGTCGTACAACTCTGGTCCGAACCGTTTGAAGCACGCCCACATGAGACGGATCCGTCGTTCGATTTCGAGTGAGAGGTCAGCGTTTTCGTGGATAATGCCGCCGAGGTACAAGAACTGGCTCGTCTGTCTGTACCTCTGACCAGCTGCTTCGATAACGAGCGGCGGAGGAGGGGGTGTCTGGTCCCGTGTTCGTAAGATCATCGTTTCCGTTTTCTTTTCTGACACCGTGAGGCCTGCTGCTTCGAAGACAGTCACGATGACTGTCATCATTTTTGCGAGACTCTCCGCAGACTTTGAGACAATTCCTGCATCATCGGCGTACAGCATACCCCATACAGCCCTTCGCACGCATGCCAATGGTACCTCTTTTCCAACCACTACATCCTCCTTGAGGTGAACCAAATCCCTCATGATGTCTTCGTCTTCGCTGAAGCGTACGAGAACAACGTGTATCACAGCAGCGAAGAACACGTTGAACAGCAGTGGCGACAGCACGCAGCCTTGTCGTAGCCCCTGCGTGACATTAAACCAATCAGAGTGCTCACCATCATCTGTGCGGACGCAAGCACGCATGCCGTCGTGGAACTGGCGGATGATTGTAAGCATCTTGGTTGGTATGCCAACGCGTGTAAGTACCTGCCACAGCTGTATAGCGTTCGATACAACATTTCACAGATGCTCCGAGTACCTTGGAGTAAATTAATGAGATTGAAAATAAAATTATTCTCGTACTTCGTGTTCTCGGAGTATTTCGGGGTTCGATACTCCGGGATACTGCTCGTACTCGGAGTATTTCGAGATTCTGTACTACACACACTGACATACTCGGAGTATCTCGGGGTCCGATACATACACACAGCAGTACAACTGCTTTATAATATTTCGTACGTATTCATATAGGAGTTATAACGGCATTTTGGTTTGTATATGTATAGCGTTCGATACAACATTTCACAGATACTCCGAGTAGCTTGGAGTAAAGTAAGGAGTATTGAAGATAAAATGCTTCACGTACTTCGTGTTCTCGGAGTATTCCGGGGTTCGATACTCCGGGATACTGCTCGTACTCGGAGTATTTCGAGATTCTGTACTGCACATACTGCCATACTCGGAGTATTTCGGGGTCCGATACTGCGGGTACTCCTCGTGCTCGCAGTATTTGGGCCTTCAGTACTGCTCATACTCCAAGTACTCCGAGTATTTAGGACGCCAGTACTCCTAATACTCTCAGTACTCGGAGTACGAAATGTACTCGATACTCCGAGTATACTCGGAGTGCGAAGTATATTAGAAGCAGTTTGCATAATTTAAAGACTCGTCCGTCATCCCCCTCAGGTTCTGGGGGCATGTGACTGGCGTACATAGCATTTCAAAATTCACATATGCTCCGATTACCTGGAAGTATAATTAGAGTATTTTCGAGAAAAAAATACCTCAGGTACTTTGTGTACTCGCAGTGTTTCGGTGTTCAATACTCTCGATACTCGGAGTACTTACCGAGTAATTTAGATGTTTGTAGTCCGGGGATTGCTTGCACTCGAGTATAAGTACTGCTCATACTCCCAGTACTCGGAGTATTTAGGCCTTCAGTACTGCTCATACTCCATGTACTCCGAGTATTTAGGCCACCAGTACTCTAATACGCTCAGTACTCGAAGTAAGAAAAATACTCGATACTCCGAGTATACTACTCGTAGGAGTATCCCAGGTACCAGGCATGTGTGTTTTTTTCCGTAGTATACTCGGAGAATCTGTGCAACATTTGACATTAACGGAAAAAAACACACATGCCTGGTACCTGGTACGGTATACTGGTGTAGTATTGTTTTGGTTTACATATATACTTAGTATAGGGATTTATATAGTATCCATTATAGCCAGGGTCCCTGCCGGCCGGAAGGCCGCAGACTAAAACGATATTCGACCGCCAACGATGGCTGGCACAGGAGCGTATCTTCCACGTACGGGTGCTATGAAACTTTATTTCATACCAATCTGACCCGCAATACACGTACCGTTTGTATACTAACATGCATTTTAAATGATGCTTATATTCAGGGTCAGGGTGGTATTACTTTTTCGCTATTCCCTTTAGGGCACCAAGTGCGTCCTGAATCCGTCGAGGATACAACGGTACCTCTGAACCCTGTGAGATTCAAACACCACTTCAATCCGGGCCCCGGTGGTAGATAGGGGGGAGGGCGAGGAGACAGACGTACGTTTGTGAGGGGTTGGCGGGCGTTACCCCCCTTCTTATGATTTAGCCAAAGGCGTGGCCGATACGCCGGGAGGGAACACAACGACCCGTCGATACCCTTTCCCTCCTCTCCCAGTCATGGTGGGACACTTTGCAACACATGGCCGAGTGTAGAGCACACGCCGGGGTCGTTCACCCAGACATCCAGGTGGGAGGGGCAGCGAGCCACAGTATGGACAGCACATCCCCGAACGTCCTTGGGGAGTACATGAGGTGGAAGTCCGGCACAGGCGCACGCAGATACGCAGGGATGGCAGCACCCCCGGCAGCGACGGGGACAAAGCGTTCTAACGAAACGGCGTTCATAGATACGGACGCCCTGCCGCTGACCGAGCAGTTCGCAAGTTATTATGCAGCGCTCCCACGGAACAATCAAAGAGGGACCCACTAGATGTCAAGCTAGACGTTTGGATGTGATGAAGACGACAAACAATCCGCAGGAATGATAGTAATATACCGATGAGCTACGGCGTTGGGAGAAGAGCAAAAGAGAAGACAAGCATGGGTGTTGTGATCTCACGCCGTAGCAAATAGGCCTCATCACTGCCAAACTATATATCAATTAGTACGTCGACATGATGTTACCGGAGTAATCTTGGAAAGAAAAACCGGGGACGCATGAAGTGTGTCCCCGTTTGTGGAAAACGCCTCTGAACTGTACATATCTATCGAGATGGTTCAAACGACAAGCACTCGCCTCACGGCCGACCGACGACAGCCCGGAGAAGTAGAAAGAGGTCAGGGAAAAACCAGGCCATCCCGCCCGCCCATCGTTGTGCGCGAGACACGCCCGCAACGGCGTCCGTTTTGTAGTGTTTATATTTGCAGGGTATCTACTCTCTGCGACGAGGTGTCGCGTTGATAACAGGCGCATTAACGCAGTGTTAGTAGCCTTGGGTGAAAGTCTCAGGCTGATGGCAGCAGAGAGGCCTCATTGATCCCATATTATACGCGAATGATTGCGTCGACGGAATGCTACTGATTATTTTAGTTTATATATTTATAGTATTTGATATAGAACATTGCTCATTGAAGTAAAAATACACATAGCTGGTACCCAGTACGCTATAGTGGTGTGGTTTACTTACATGCAGGGATTCCTGTAAACTTTAATACAGCCAGGCTCCCTACCGACAAGAGGGCCACACAGACTAAACGTGAATTACCTCCCCCCACTATTTTTCGACTGTCAAAAATAAATGACACGTCTGGCATTGGGATTGTACTCGTGGTAGACCCTAGTCGGCGTATAGCTCATCATGATATCAACAGCGGAACACGAGCGAGCGGTAGACGGATGTTAGTGTACAGTGAGTATACAGAAGACCGCTCGTTGGCGAGTAGACCACAAAAATGAACTTAGAAGAAAATGTAAGACGTGAAGTCGGTCCCCAACAAACTAGAATCGATTATGGCGGGCGTCGGACGTGTTCTACACTGAAATCCAGTATATAACGTATTGGCAAGCATCTCTACGGTCACGGCATACGAGCTGGTTCCAGAGACAGCCAGAGCTTTACACCTTCGCAACTTTGCGCTTTGGTTTTTGAGAGTTGGAAACCGAAACTTGACAGGGATGTGCGTTACGCCAAGAAGACAAAACTCACGACTGACCTTTTTTATTTTCATTTTTTTTCGTTCTTTAGGTACACTTTTCCATATTTTCTGATTGTTTTGGCAACTTTGACCGTTCCTCATTCACGTGTTTTTTTTTCTTTCAAAAAAGGTCAGTCGCTAGTTGTTTCGTAATGTTGTTGGGCACAACCGTGTCATTTTTCGTGTTACAACTCTCAAAAACCAAAGCGAAAAAACGATTCCCGTGAGGAGCAAATATTATCCTAAGGTGCCAAAATTTCTCCATACATTGTTCTAGTACTTTGACAGGCGTTTCTTATAACAGCCGCTCACGGCTTGCAATTAGAAAAAAGTGTCCCAAACGTCTTCCTCTTGTTGATGCGATCATGTCAACATGTCTAATGTCGAATATGTCGACGTACTGACCGATATATGGCCTAATGTCAAATTATCTTGATTTAATTATAGGAATATCGTCCCTATGTGAAATAGCGCCTCCCCAAATAGTACGACAATGCCCATATCTGGCGAACTACAACTCGCAATACAAAAATCGCTTCACCGATGTGTTCCCCTTGTTCATGCGGTCGTGTAGATACCTTTAGTGTTGCAAAAAACAGTGTACAGTATTCCGTTTGTTATATCCAGAAGGTGGAATTTTACGCCTTTTCGTGGAACCAGCTCGTAGCCCCCGTAACACCCCGCCAGTGGCACCCCCAAAACGCCGGCATTCCCCGTCTTGGTTTCGAAGGTAGGTAGAGGGGGCAATGCACCGAGGTATTTGAACAAACTCGCCGGGTTTCATCCGCGTGTGTCGCAACGGGTATCTGTTTGCCAAATAATCGCGGATATTGGGGCATTACCCAACTCGGCAAAGGGGTATGACCGTGGTACGGGTATCCGGGCATTTTCTTAGCGGGTTGCAGTTCTAGTATCCTTGCTGCGTGCAGTTGAAGCTCCCGCTTTTTGGTTCTTGGAAATATTTTCAACGACATAACGGACATGTGTTCCCTCGTCTTTTCACCAGTTATGTTTACTTTGTGCGCTATGTTCGACCATGTATATACATCGAACATTTTAATCCAGCATCGGTTGAATACTGTACTCGGATTCGTATATCATTGTGGAAGTACACAGCGCGCTCTCTAGCTTAGGACTTCCACCGCACACGGCTTACTGCAAGCATAAGGCAGCGTTTCGTCTCACTGCCACATTGCACTAATATCATAAACGCCCATGTGGCGTGTGGAACGCCCCCCCGTAGGACGAATATTGCTGGCCTATACTCGCACTCTGGATGCCTCCCATCAGGCACGATATGACTTCAGCAGTGTCAATCTTTTGTCTCTGAACGGAACACAGGACGGGGCAGGTCGACAGTGACACAGCCACCTACTATTTTCCTACAGCCACCTACTATTTTCCTACAGCCACCTACACCATCAGCGTTAACACCATCTACAAGGGGGAGCCCGACGTCACGGACGAACAGGAGATCGAGGTCACCACAGGAATCAATGGCGGCGTGTGCGGGGTCGAGCTTGAGCTAGGCGAAGAGTATCTCCTCGGTCTTCAGGAAGATGATGGCGAACTTACTACGAACTTGTGTGCCCTGAATATCAACTGGAGCAATGTCTCGGACGAAGACAAAGTCGACGTGGAAGCTGGGTGCGACGATGACCCGTGCGGTTTCGCTTGCAACCATCATCAGGTACGGGAGGAGGCGTCTGGAGGGCAGTGTAATAATAGTGGTTTTCTGCTGTAGCATACTCAGCACCGAATGGGAGATTGTAAGGAGACTCGTTTTAGCCGTGAATGCAATATATGAACACGTTCGATCGAAAGGTGTTGGTGGGCTAGTGGACACAATCGAGACGCCTACCTGGAAAGAGGTAACGTGCAAATAGGTGACACACGAAACGCGCGTGCTTCCGAGACCCGTTGATATATTCGCAGCGCAATCTGGGCTTTGTGGAAGTGAGAGCCTGAACGTAGTTTTTGCAGTGAATCTTATCAAGCCGTAGACATCTGTTCATGGGTGGGGCTGACACAACGTGTGGCAAACGCCTACTTTCATCGAGCGACAACATGGTAACCCGCAGGAACCGCCTGTTGTGGGTTACAGGGCTCAGCATATAGGCCACGCGCTTAGTTCGGGGTGCTGTATATATGAGTTCCAACACTCCACTACACCATAACTCTTCTTGGTATACACCGCAATGTCGACATCTGTGAGCCTGCTGTGTACGTAGCGTCTCGGAAAGGCAACCGCTGCGGCATTTAATCACATGCAGTCCACCAGCACCAGCAGTTATCAGAGCTACGGGGGCCAAACTCTCCTGACTCGCCTCTTGTGCACTCGCGTTCCCCTCTACCCCCAGGAGTGCCTTCAGTACGAAGGGAACGAAAAATGGTACTGCTCGGACACTTGCGACCCCTCCCCCTGTTTCGAAGGCGAGCAATGCACCACTAGCGCCAGACGTTGGTGCCGCGACTCGGGCGCGGCAGGCTGTCCTGAGAAGCACACATGCCGCTGATTGGTCGGCTTCTTCGCGGTGCTATGCTGATTGGTCGGCTGCTTCGCGGTGCTACGAAGGCACCGCCACCAAAGGATCGAACACCCCAACATGAAGTAAAACTTGAAATTTCAGTTAAAACCGGATTGGCGGCAGGAACCAGGGCGGCTATAATGATCGGTAGGCTTTTTTGGCTGGCGTGATACCATAAACAAACGGAATGAGCCTATCCACCGTACCTACTACTACTATTGTAGAACATACTTCATCTAGAGGCTCGCAGAATAATCGTCGTAAACGTGTTGCTCGTGTTGCGCACAGAGCCGAAAGTAGGGGGATGTCAGCTGGGGTCAGGGAAAACACTGCGATTTACGTCGGGGTTTCTGGAACATTCTGTAACGCCTCTAGCTAACTATTTTCCAACGTAACACTGCAAGGCACCGGGTACGGTTTTATTTGTATACCTTGTTAGAAGGATTTTTTCAAAGAAGGCAACAACACCAAGTATGAAGGGGCACCGGGCCACCCTTTTTACTCCTAGCAACGTATTTGTATCCAGGTGCGCTGCCACTAAAGTGATATTACAGTAACACCTGCGCGTACTGACAGCCGTTCAAATGTTGAACATTGTGCTGGGGTTGTTAAACTAGCAGGAGATTGCGATCCGGGGATTCCAGTTGACACAAGGTTGAGTCGAGGACAGTGAGGTGTTCTGCTGTAGCTTGGTCGCACCTGGGCGATGGGTCGATCGAATTCAGATGTATACGTATGTATTATGGATATATATATATATTGTTTTATATTAATCGAAGGATGCCTTCAAAAGAAGGCATCAATACCATACGTGAATGGGGACTCGGTTGCCTTTGCTACTCGCAGCGACAAATTGGAATCCAGGTGTACGCTGCCACGAATGAGAGGGTTGATAGTTGTGGACCGGGGCATACTGACAGTCGGAAGAACGTTGATGTGTTGCTGGAGTTGCTGAAGAAACAGAAAGTTGACAATCGAGGGTTCCAGCTGACACGAAGTTGAGGTGGGGAACGTGAAGTATTCTAGGTTGGTCGCCACCTAGGCGATGGATCGACCGAATTCGTTTTTTTTACAAGGTACGATACCAGGTACTGGTATGTACTATGGGTATGCAGTGTTGGTCCCCCAGTAGTGCCGGTTGAGTACTGCCGGTTGCTCGGAGTAATGCCATAATTGTTTGGTTGACACACAATTTCGTTTCCATACCAAAACCTTTGTATTCCCCAATCGGGAGTAGAGCCGGTTGCCGCAGTAGTGTCTTTTCTTTTAGGCTGGCACATACCAGGACTACGGAAGGACCACTACTACTGTACTGCGAATCTACTCCGTACATGCTTAGCTACTCGTAGCAAGATTGGTATCCAGGTGTATCGGGAGTCGAGAGCCAGAAGTGGGGATATGACCAAGGGCACAATGGCGGTCGGTAAAGTGTTGATGTGTTGCCAGTGTTGTTGAAGTAACAGGAAGTTGATATCTGAGATGTCCAAGCGAAAATAGGTTTGCAGGTTCGGAGCGACGAAGGTGGAGTGTGTTCAAGCCCGGTCGTTACCTGGGCGATGGATCGACCGAAGTCGGATTCGGATATTCCTCCATGGTTCTTCACGCTCCGGTATTGGATGGGTTGTAGCGCCGACAGCAGTACGTCACTGTATTACCTGGGCTCTAACCGCAAGTGTGCTCAATACGAAACATTTTGCAAGATCAGCTAACGCACGCACATATTCAAGGTCCAGACAACTGAATGAAGGCCAACAATACTGTACCGGCAATACGGCAAAGGGCGAGCCCACTGGTTCGATATATCCCAATTACATACCCGAGCTGCCACACTATCTGCCATCTCCTCTTGAGGCTCCTCGTCAAAATCGGTGACAGCACGCCTGCCCCCCGACCCACCTTTCTCTTGGTTAGTTATTGCTTTTGGTGTTCTGTGCTGACTTGGCGTAGCGAACCCAGCTTTTCTCCATATCCCTATGCCACCTCGCCATAAACCGGTCTGATGCTTGGGCGATTCCCTGGTTCCGCTACCATTTACTGCTTTTCATAGCGACAATGGGCCACAACACAGTCTCTGCTCCGAACAGGGATGGAGAGCTTTCAGTAGAGATCTGGGAGACTCGAAACACCTACAGCTCGTCCGTAGACGCCGGCGGTGGTGACATGTCGGTGAACCAAATCCCGGTGTCTCCCTTAAATACAAGCGAATGCGAGTTTCTAATTTTGACTAAGTCTCTCGTGATAGGGACCCCTCGCAAGATGGGCATGGCCGTTTTGTTACTTGCTTAAAGTATTTTTTTGTCCGCACTTTTCATAAAGTTCTCAGAATTTATTTTTTTGTTAAATTCTAAGAATATGATTTGTCTACTACGACGTTCTCTTTACATTTCTCAGAATTGTATCTGTCTACTACGTTATACTCAGATATACTCAGCATCGTTATTAGTTATTACTGTAGCTGTCTACTACGTTATACTCGGAATTTTGTTATAAAAAGAACTTGGGATAATGTAGGGAATCGAACCCAGGACTCGTGTGTTAACACACCGCACTCCCACCCGTTACTCTACTCGCCTTATACATGCTCATGTTCAATTTTTCTATTTCTATAGTTGACGTACCAAAAAATACTCGTATTGTTTTATAAAAATGATTTGCACACAAGTTCAAGTAATTTCAGACCCACCATACAAAAACCAAGTCATTTTAGACCCACCATACAATTTCAACTCATTTCCAGCCCATTATACAAAAATCAAGTCATTTCAGACCCCCCATACAAAAATCGAGTCATTTCAGACCCACAATGCAAAAACCAAGTCACACCATACAATTGCAAGTCATTTCCAGCCCACTATACAAAAACCAAGTCATTTCAGACCCCCGATACAAAAATCAAGTCATTTCAGACCCCCCATACAAAACTCAAGTCGTTTGAGACCCACCACACAAACCTCAAGTGATTTCAGACCCACCATACAAGAGTCAAGTCATTTCTAGCCCACGATACAAAAATCAAGTCGTTTCAGACCCACGATACAAAAACCAAGTCATTTCAGACCCCCCATACAAATATCAAGTCATTTCATAACCCCATACAAACATCAAGTCATTTCAGACCCCCCATACAAAAACCAAGTCATTTCAGACTCACCATACCATTTCAGGTCATTTCCAGCCCACCATACAAAAAGCAAGTCATTTCAGACCCCCCATACAAAAACCAAGTCATTTCAGACCCACCATACAAAAACCAAGTCATTTCAGACCTCCCATACAAAAAACAAGTCATTTCAGATCCACCATACAAAAAACAATTCATTTCAGACCCCCGATACAAAAATCAAGTCATTTGGGACCCCCCATACAAGTTCAAGTCATTTCAGACCCTTTATACAAAAACCAAGTCATTTCAGACCCACCATACGAAAACCAAGTCATTTCAGACCCACCATACAAAAATCAAATCATTTCAGACCCCCATACAAAACCAAGTCATTTCAGACCCACAATACCAAAACCAAGTCATTTCAGACCCACCATACAAAAATCAAATAATCTCAGCCCCCCATACAAAAAACAAGTAATTTCAGACCCAATATACAAAAACCAAGTCATTTCCAGCCCATTATACAAAAATCAAGTATTTTCAGACCCCCGCAAGTGGAGCAGATCCTCATTGCCATAGCCTGCACCATCATGCGCGTGTACCGCCTGAATGGAGGGCAAAGGGGGTTCTCGGGGCACGTCGTCGACGTTTTTTCCTGTTTTTTTCCACGCCAATGGTCACAAGTTGACGACAGTTACTAATATCCTGCTGCGCGAGTTCCTAGCGACAGCTATACTATCTTTACGATGCGAGTTTCTAATTTTGACCAAGTCTCTCGTGATAGGGACCCCTCGCAAGATGGGCATGGCCGTTTTCTTACTTGATTAAAGTTTTTTTTCGTCCGCACTTTTCATGAAATTCTCAGATTTTGATTTGTTTGTTAAATTCTCATAATTTTATTTGTGTATTCTTTACATTTCTCAGAATGTTATGTGTCTACTACGTACGTTATAACGTTTATTCAGATACTCAGGCCGTTTCCTATGCGGTTCGATTTCGAAATTCAGATTTGATTTTTTTCGATCTCAAAAACGAAAGCACCGTCCTATGCAGTCCGATTGTGCAAAATCTGACCGGAAATTTTTCGATTTTAGAATCCGATGACCCAAGTCGTCGGATTTTGGCCCAAATCCGACGACTTGGGTCATCAGATTTTCAAAACAGAAAATGGCATGGTCCCTAAATTCAAGATTTTATCCACGCAGCAAGCAGCAGCAGCAGCAGCAGCAGAACGATCGATGAGTTGGATGGTGACACAGCGACGTTGCTTCGCGCCCGACGCCCAGCCGGCAATCGATGCGTCTCTCCGTCGCCAGACTGCAGTCGGCTGGCGTGGGCTCGGGCATAGATACGACGGGAAGCGCACTCGGCGCGCACCTCTCCGTACTCGTACTCGTAGGCTTTACAGCAGCAGCAGCAGCAGCAGTCAGTCAGTCAACGTGCTGGGCTCGGATGCTTCGTTGTGTCAAAATACAAAATACCAAGACAGGTCGACTCGAGCGCACTCGTCGCGTCGCCGCCAGACCAGGGGCAGCCAGCGTGGCTTCGGACGCTTGGGTCCTATGCCCAGTACAGGCACTCGGCGCGTCTCTTCGCGGCGCCAGACCACAACAACAGCAGTCGGTCTCGCCGTTTGCTCAAATATCTGCATCTACAATAAATTCGTGTTTTCTCGCATAGGGTGTTTCGATTTTCGAACAAGGTCGCTGAAAAATCGATCGGACCATAATCTGAAGCTCAAAAATCGAACCGCATAGGAAACGGCCTCAGCATCGTTATTAGCTGTCTACTACGTTATACTCGGAATTTTATTTTGTTATGAAAATAAGATTTTGGGATCATGCAGGGAATCGAACCCGGGACTCGTGTGTTACCAAACCGCACTCCCACCCGTTACTCTACTCGCCTTATATTTGCTCATGTTCATTTTTTTTTTTTCTATAGTTGATGTACCAAAAAATACTCGGAATTTTGTTATAAAAACAAAAATTAGGAATTATGCAGGGAATCGAAGCCGGGACTCATGTGTTCCCACACCGCACCCCCACCCGTTTCTCTACTCGCCATATATATGCTCAGTTTCAGTTTTTCTATTTCTATAGTCGAAGTACCAAAATTAGGAACACGAATTCGCATAAACAGATACTTCGTTGTACTCTAACATAAAAAAGGGGTTGTGAGTCGTACACGGGTCTCGAACCGGTGAACCCCGTGTTGATAAGCCACTGTACTACCTGTTACCCTACTCGTACAAGTCGTTTGAACATCCAGTTGTTCTTTATTTCTTTAGTAAACGTACTGCAACTCTAACGAGGAAAAAAACGTGGTCAACACGGTTTCGAACCCGTGAGGCCGTGGCTTAACTCCATTCGACAGCTTGGAATGGCTGGAACGGAACGAGATTACTCGCGGTCGTTCGTTCCATTCCATGCTGTTTTTACGGTTTGTGTCCGATCGAAGTTTTAGGCACCCGATCCTGGAACAGGCCGCAACAGAAAGTAATCCATGAAATTTGCCTCGGCACTGTGCAGCTGGGCTCTAGGACACGGGTACCGAAACGTAGGCAGCGAGTGCTCCTGATACAGAGGATAGCTTCACACGCAAATAGAGCGCCTGACATGCCTCAGACCAAGCTGTGCTAGCCGCCCAAGTGGCACCCTCGGGACAAATCTAGAAGTTATGATATCGCCGTCGCGGCTCGACGAGGTATGCTTCTGTGAACATCGGTCCAGCGTTTTAGCTAGATATCTATCGCCACGGTCTCGTTCGCCACCCAAAATGTCCCCTCGTGAGCCTCCTGTACAGGCCGTGGCCGTATCGCGTGGCTCCTACCGCAGGGGAGACCTGTGGCGTCTGCACGTGCTCCGTCGCGTGCTCCCATGTCATCTCATTTTGCCCCATACCCTGGTGGCCCTCCCAGCAAATGTCGCAACCAGTTGCAACACTTCCAGCACCAATCAACTGCCGTAAATCTCGTTCCAAGTGGGCCGTTCGGTTCTGCTGGACAAGGATTACTGTTTTGACCGATACGCTTCCTCTTTACAAATTTACGGACAGCTTGGAACGCTTGGAATCTGTTCGCGTATCTTTATTCTCAATATCCAATCAGCACCACTTTTTCAATCAAATAATTTTACGTTCGTTCCGTTCCAATGCCCGCGAAGTGAAGTTAAGACACGCCCTGACCCTCGTTTTTTCCTGTTTTTTTTTCCCCACTACTGCACACAAGTTGTTCAAGTCATTTCAGACCCACAATACAAAAACCAAGTCATTTCAGACCCACCGTACAATTGCAAGTCATTTCCAGCCCAATATACAAAAACAAAGTAATTTCAGACCCTCCATACAAAAATCGAGTAATTTCAGACCCCCTATACAAAAACAAAGTCATTTCAGACCCCCCGTACAAAACTCAAGTCATTTCAGACCCCCCATACAAAAATCAAGTCGTTTCAGACCCACCATACAAAAACCAAGTCATTTCAGACCCACCATACAAATACCAAGTAATTTCCAGCCCACGATACAAACACCAAGTCATTTCAGACCCCCCATACAAACATCAAGTCATTTCAGACCCCCCATACAAACATCAAGTCATTTCAGACCCCCTATACAAAAACCTAGCATTTCAGACCCACCCTACCATTTCAAGTAATTTCCAGCCCACCATACAAAAACAAAGTCATTTCAGACCCACCATACAATTGCTAGTCATTTCCAGCCCACTATACAAAAACCAAGTCATTTCAGACCCCCCATACAAAAACCAAGTCAGTTCAGACCCCCCCTACAAAAATCTAGTCGTTTCAGACCCATCATACAAAAACCAAGTAATTTCAGACCCACCATACAAATACCAAGTAATATCAAGCCCACGATACAAACACCAAGTCATTTCAGACCCCCCATACACAAATCAAGTCATTTCAGACCCACCATACAAACATCAAGTCATTTCAGACCCCCCATACAAACATCAAGTCATTTCAGACCCGCCATACAAAAACCTAGCATTTCAGACCCACCATACCATTTCAAGTCATTTCCAGCCCACCATACAAAAACCAAGTCATTTCAGACCCTCATACAAACGTCAAGTCATTTCAGACCCCCCATACAAAAATCAAGTCATTTCAGACCCCCCATACAAAAACCAAGTCATTTCAGACCCCCCATACAAAAACCAAGTCATTTCCGACCCTCCATACAAAAATCAAGTCATTTCGGACCTCCCATACAAGTTCAAGTAATTTCAGACCCACCATACAAAAACCAAGTCATTTCAGACCCACAATACAGAACCCAAGTCATTTCAGACCCACCATACAAAAATCAAATTATTTCAGACCCACCATATAAAAAATAAGTAATTTCAGACCCACTATACAAAAACCAAGTCATTTCCAGCCCATTATACAAAAATCAAGTCATCTCGGACCCCCGCAAGTGGAGCAGATCCTCATTGCCATAGCATGCGCCATCATGCGCGTGTACCGCCTGAATGGAGGGCAAAGGGGGTTCTCGGGGCACGTCGTCGACGTTTTTTCCTGTTTTTTTCCCCACCAATGCACACAAGTTGACGACAGTTACTAATATCCTGCTGCGCGAGTTCCTAGCGACAGCTATACTATCTTTACGACCGAATGCGACTTTCTAATTTTGACCAAGTCTCTGGTGATAGGGACCCCTCGCAAGATGGGCATGGCCGTTTTCTTACTTGATTAAAGCTTTTTTTTCGTCCGCACTTTTCATGAAATTCTCAGATTTCAATTTGTTTGTTAAATTCTCATAATTTTATTTGTCTACTACGATGTACTCTTTACATTTCTCAGAATGTTATGTGTCTACTACGTACGTTATAACGTTTATTCTCAGTTTGCAAAACTGAGTCTCTGTTTCGGGAATTCAAATCTTGTCTGTCTGTCTGTCTGTCTTACTTGGTTTTCTCCCCACAAGAGGCTCACCCCCTCGATTTTTTGAGTCACGAAATCCCTTGTCTGATCCCGCCCCCGACCGCACAGACCCTCTCTACTCATCACATTACGGGCACCCTCGAAGTTTCAGCTTGTTTGGCGTGGCCTGGGTGATGTTGTGTTGATTTTACCCCAACCTTGTCCGGCTACCCTTCGCTACCCTCGGGTCTTCGCTCGACCTCCGGTCTTCTCGTTACGATTATTAGGTGCATTTGCACATTTTGTGACCATCGAAATGTACCTTATATTTCCGGCCGGAGTGGCAACGTGACGGAAGTCTCCCAAGCAGAAAAGCATCGAACGTGAGAGACACTACCGCGTTCCAACTCGACGACCGGCTGCTGTGCACTCGCGTCCTCGTTATCCAACCTTTCCCCCTCGGCTCCTCTGGAGCGACGGACCAAATCCGTCCCTGCCCCGCTCTCTCTGTCTCTCACTTCCTCTCCCGGTGTCACTCTCTCTCGTCTCCCAGTTCCCCTCTTCTCCGCGGCATGCCACCCCCGACTTGCGAGTCAGAAGTTTGTTACTCTGATGATATTGCTGTATGTAAATAGTAAATCGTTTATACCTCGTACATACCCGTACGAGTACTATTAATAACTTCTTCTGCTGTGCCGCTCCTTCTTACTTATGTTCGCCCGGATCTGATACGCTAATTAGTTCTGCCGTGTACGTGCTGGTTCCAGGGTATAGATTCTTGAAAGTAAAATGGATGGATTGCTACGTAGACGATACAATACTACGTATATAGTGCCGGCTGTTCGGTTAGCTCCCCCACGTGAGCCAATACCACATTGTTCAAAAAACAAAATCCCAGTCTAACTACAGTACCACTATGAACCGAAATATAAGGACCATTTAAATAAAACGTTAATGTAAAAGTGTTTCTTATATTTCGGGTCAGAGTCCTGTATACGAGAACGATATGTAACATATTTTGAATACATATACGAGTACTATTCATATGTTGTTGTGTAACTCGACGACCGGCTGCTCCGCACTCGCGTCCTCGTTATCCAATATTTCCCCCTCGGCTCCTCTGGAGCGACGGACCACATCCATCCCTGCCCCGCTCTCTCCGTCTCTCACTTCCTCTCCCGGTGTCACTCTCTCTCGTCTCCCAGTTCCCCTCTTCTCCGCGGCATCCCACCCCCGACTTGCGAGTCAGAAGTTTGTCACTCTGATGATATTGCTGTATGTAAATAATAGTAAATCGTTTATACCTCGTACATACCTGTACGAGTACTATTAATAACTTCTTCTGCTGTGCCGCTCCTTCTTACTTATGTTCGCCCGGATCTGATACGCTAATTAGTTCTGCCGTGTACGTGCTGGTTCCAGGGTATAGATTCTTGAAAGTAAAATGGTTACCACATATATATATTTCCAATGATACGTGGAAAAGACACGAGACCACACATAAATGGACACGAAAATATATCGGCTCCTCTGGAGCGACGGACCACATCCGTCCCTGCCCCGCTCTCTCCGTCTCTCACTTCCTCTCCCGGTGTCACTCTCTCTCGTCTCCCAGTTCCCCTCTTCTCCGCGGCATCCCACCACCGACTTGCGAGTCAGAAGTTTGTTACTCTGATGATATTGCTGTATGTAAATAGTAAGTCGTTTATACCTCGTACATACCCGTACGAGTACTATTAATAACTTCTTCTCCTACGGTGTGATTCGCTGCGGTTTTCAGCAATCTGGAATGGTACGGTGCTGTTCGGTGCGGTTTTTTACCATATCCAAAAACATACGCTTGATTTAAGTAAAAAGTATCTTCTTGAAAGTAAAATGGATGGTTGACTTCCTATTTTTCAAGGCTTATCACGGTACTCGATAATCGAGACGGGACGGGACGGTACTGTTTTTACTTTTTTGGCGGGAAAAAAAATGAAGACGGGACGGGACGGGACGGTAAAATGACGACCAAACAGGTTTTTGAGACGGGACGGGACGGGACGGTTGGTGTACAATTTCTCAACGGGACGGGACGGTAATTTCAACGGGGTAGATTTTCCACGACAGGGAGCGGGACGGTATAAATCAACGGATTTTCCACGATCGGGACGGGACATTTAAACTATAATTTTTCACGACCGGACGGGACGGTTAAATATATTTTCCGACGGACGGACGGTAAATATATTTTTTCACGACGGTGAAGGAACGGTAAATATTTTTCACAACGGGAAGTGCGGGGCAAAAATAATTTCACGACAGGCACGGGAGCGACGTACCATGGGACCGAGTTTTCCTGCTCACAATGGTACGTGTATACTATATACAATAATTGCAAATCTACACAAGCGTATAGACGTAGTACTCGATAGTACGTAATTGCGCACTGGATCATTGGAATTCAAAACAGTTGTTTGCTCCAGATAAACAACGAAAGAGAACACTCGGTCGTACGATCGTACATTTTTATAATTATTTTTTCCATCCCATTTATTATTTTCGCATTCCGTCTCTCCTCCCTATTATAGTGGTAACTCGTATCCGGCCTGTCACATAGGTATGGCTCCTCTCCCTCCTCCCCCACTACGGTTCTTGCCTTGTTTCTTTATCGCCGCAACAGGTGTTCAGCCTTCAACGCCTCGTCGAGATTTCATCGAATTTTGCAACTCACCCTCTCGCCACGCTTTCTGCTAGTCAATATATTTTTGCGAGAAACGTGCTCATGCAGCATGCATTCGGCGGGAGGCTCGAACTACCTTTCTTGACGCTAACAGCGCTCGTGGTTACCTGCAGCACGCGGGCTTAGATCGGTGATAGTCGTGAATAGAATTATTTAATCTTGCAATTCGTCGTTTATCCCCAGATATAATAGCATTGGCTGGAAATTCGTACCCCCATGAATAAATAAAATAAAATATTTTATTTCACTATTTGATATTTTAGTTTCATATTCCGGAATTTCGTATTTCGTTATTTCGTAATCGTATAACTTTAATTTAAATTTTAATGTACATACAATGTGTACAAGAAAACAAATTTTTTAAATTCGTAATCTTGGTGGGAATGATGGAGAGACAATACGGGCAGCTGTGATCTTGCGGGAGAGAGAGACAAGTTTGCTCGGCAGGGACGGACGGTAAAAAGGAAAAAAAAAAACCCCAAGGTGGTTGCATGACGGGACGCGGGCGACCGCGTAAATTACATTATCTCGGACGCGGGACTGGACATGGTAATTTTCGAACTGGGAGTATTTTTCTTGACGGGACGCGGACGGTAAAGTTCAACGCGGCGCATTTCCGCATGACGGACGGGCACGGTAAAGTTCACACGGTGGAGATTGTCCGGGGCGCACGGACGGACGGGATTTTGACGGCGACCGGGGAACAGCATTTAACGACGTTTAACCGTCCGTCCCGCCTGTTTACCGTCTTTACCGTCGCCGCCAAAATACCCGCTGAAAGCTTGCCTATTTTTAGCTCCGGTGAGTTCAAACGTTCCGCTTACAAAATGAATTGACGCTGACAGATGACAGACCCGTCGAGGGAGATGGCAGCAGCAGCTGTTGTTTTTTTAAATATACCTTGATATAAAACACGGAAGAAAGCACACCCCCCTTAGATAACCCCCCCCCCACATAAGCACACCGGGTGATATGTTTTTTTACTTCGTTTTTTTACCGTCACTTTATCACCGGGGGTACGTTAGATAACACACCCCCTACGTGTGTACGCCTGAAAACAGTGTCAAAATCCACAATTATCACACCGCGTGGTGGATGGATATCATTCACAATTCACAATGTATATAGTAGCCACTCTAACTACTACCAGATAATACTCCACAAGAGAAAAACACAACCAAACTGAGAACAGCGCTCGATTGCATTTCATCGAGGGCAATAACAATTCAGATACTCAGGCCGTTTCCTATGCGGTTCGATTTCGAGCTTCAGATTTGTTTTTTTCGATCTCAAAAACGAAAGCACCGTCCTATGCAGTCCGATTGTGCAAAATCTGACCGGAAATTGTTCGATTTGAGAATCCGATGACCCAAGTCGTCGGATTTTGGCCCAGAATCCGACGACTTGGATCATCAGATTTTCAAATCGAAAAATGGCATGATCTCTAAATTCAAGATTTTATCCACGCAGCAAGCAGCAGCAGCAGCACAGCAGCAGCAGAACCATCGATGAGTTGGATGGCGACACAGCGACGTTGCTTCGCGTCCGACGCGCAGCCGGCGATCGATGCGTCTCTCCGTCGCCAGACTACAGTCGGCTGGCGCGGGCTCGGGCATAGATACGACGGAAAGCGCACTCGGCGCGCGCCTCTCCGTACTCGTACTCGTAGGCTTTACAGCAGCAGCAGCAGCAGTCAGTCAGCCAACGTGCTGGGCTCGGATGCTTCGTTGTGTCAAAATACAAAATACCAAGACAGGTCGACTCGAGCGCACTCGTCGCGTCGCCGCCAGACCAGGGGCAGCCAGCGTGGCTTCGGACGCTTGGGTCCTGCGCCCAGTACAGCGCACTCGGCGCGTCTCTTCGCGGCGCCAGACCACAACAACAGCAATCGGTCTCGCCGTTTGCTCAAATATCTGCATCTACAATAAATTCGTGTTTTCTCGCATAGGAAGGGTGTTTCGATTTTCGAACAAGGTCGCTGAAAAATCGATCGGACCATAATCTGAAGCTCAAAAATCGAACCGCATAGGAAACGGCCTCAGCATCGTTATTAGCTGTCTACTAGGTTATACTCGGAATTTTATTTTGTTATGAAAAGAAGAATTTGGGATCATGCAGGGAATCGAACCCGGGACTCGTGTGTTACCAAACCGCACTCCCACCCGTTACTCTACTCGCCTTATATTAGCTCATGTTCATTTTTTTTTTCTATAATAGTTGTTTTCTTTTTTTTTTTTTTTTTTTTTCCATCCCATTTATTTTCTTCGCACTTCCGTCTTTCTCCCTCCCTAGTCGTAACTCAGATCCGGGGTCACAAAGTAGGCTCCTCTCTCTCCTCCCCCACTACGGTTCTTGCCTTGCATTTTTATCGCGAGAAGATTTCAGCACTTTCTTCCCTCGTCAACTCTCGTCGAATTTTGCCTACCCACGCTATAATATGCGCTCTCGACAGACGGTGTCATTTGAGAATAAAAACTTCCATGGGGAGAATCGAACCCTCGACATCCGGGGCTTCAGGCTTCGTGGCTACCAGTTAGACCACCGGGGCGACCGGCAATTGATGTACCAAAAAATACTCGGAATTTTGTTATAAAAAGAAGAATTAGGAATTATGCAGGGAATCGAAGCCGGGACTCATGTGTTCCCACACCGCACCCCCACCCGTTACTCTACACGCCTTATATATGCTCATTTTCAGTTTTTCTATTTCTATAGTCGACGTACCAAAATTAGGAACACGAATTCGCATAAACAGATACTTCGTTGTACTCTAACATAAAAAAGGAGTTGTGAGTCGTACACGGGTCTCGAACCGGTGACCTTCGTGTTGACAAGCCCCTGTACTACCTGTTACCCTACTCGTACAAGTCGTTTGAACATCCAGTTGTTCTTTATTTCTTTAGTAAACGTACTGCAACTCTAACGAGGAAAAAAACGTGGTCAACACGGTTTCGAACCCGTGAGGCCGTGTCTTAACTCCATTCGACAGCTTGGAATGGCTGGAACGGAACGAGATTACTCGCGGTCGTTCGTTCCATTCCATGCTGTTTTTACGGTTTGTGTCCGATCGAAGTTTTAGGCACCCGATCCTGGAGCAGGCCGCAACAGAAAGTAATCCATGAAATTTGCCTCGGCACTGTGCAGCTGGACTCTAGGACACGGGTACCGACACGTAGGCAGCGAGTGCTCCTGACACAGAGGATAGCTTCACACGCAAATAGAGCGCCTGACATGCCTCAGACCAAGCAGTGCTAGCCGCCCAAGTGGGACCCTCGGGACAAATCTAGAAGTTATGATATCGCCGTCGCGGCTCGACGAGGTATGCTTCTGTGAACATCGGTCCAGCGTTTTTGCTAGATATCTATCGCCACAGTCTCGCTCGCCACCCAAAAATTTCCCTCGTGAGCCTCCTGTACAGGCCGTGCCCGTATCGCGTGGCCCCTACCGCAGGCGAGACCTGTGGCGTCTGCACGTGCTCCATCGCGTGCTCCCATATCATCTCATTTTGCCCCATACCCTGGTGGCCCTCCCAGCAAATGTCGCAACCAGTTGTAACACTTCCAGCACCAATCAACTGCCGTAAATCTCGTTCCAAGTGGGCCGTTCGGTTCTGCTGAACAAGGATTACTGTTTTGACAGATACGCTTCCTCTTTACAAATTTACGGACAGCTTGGAACGCTTGGAATCTGTTCGCGTATCGTTATTCTCAATATCCAATCAGCACCACTTTTTCAATCAAATAATTTTACGTTCGTTCCGTTCCAATGCCCGCGAAGTGAAGTTAAGACACGCCCTGACCCTCGTTTTTTCCTGTTTTTTCCCCCCCACTACTGCACACAAGTTGTTCAAGTCATTTCAGACCCACCATAAAAAAACCAAGTCATTTCAGACCCACCGTACAATTTCAAGAAATTTTCAGCCCAATATACAAAAACAAAGTAATTTCAGACCCTCCATACAAAAATCGAGTAATTTCAGACCCCCTATACAAACATCAAGTCATTTCAGACCCACCATACAAAAACCAAGTCATTTCAGACCCATCATACAATTGCGATTTCCAACCCACTATACAAAAACCAAGTCATTTCAGACCCCCATACAAAAAGCAAGTAGTTTCAGACCCCCCATATAAAAATCAAGTCCTTTCAGACCCCCCATACAAGAATCAAGTCGTTTCAGACCCACGATACAAAAACCAAGTCATTTCAGACCCACCATACAAATACCGAGTAATTTCCAGCCCACGATACAAACACCAAGTCATTTCAGACCCCCCATACAAACATCAAGTCATTTCAGACCCCCATACAAACATCAAGTCATTTCAGACCCCCCATACTAAAACCTAGCATTTCAGACCCACCATACCATTTAAAGTCATTTCCAGCCCACCATACAAAAACCAAGTCATTTCAGACCCACCATACAATTGCTAGTCATTTCCAGCGCACTATACAAAAACCAAGTCATTTCAGACCGCCCATACAAAAAATAAGTCATTTCAGACCCCCCATACAAAAATCAAGTCAGTTCAGACCCCCCATACAAAAATCAAGTCGTTTCAGACCCACCATACAAAAACCAAGTAATTTCAGACCTACCATACAAATACCAAGTAATATCCAGCCCACGATACAAACACTAAGTCATTTCAGACCCCCCATACACAAATCAAGTCATTTCAGACCCACCATACAAACATCAAGTCATTTCAGACCCATCATAGAAAAGTCAAGTCATTTCAGACCCCCCATACAAAAATGAAGTCATTTCAGACCCCCCATACAAAAAACAAGTCATTTCAGACCCACCATACAAAAACCAAGTCATTTCCAGCCCACCATACAAAAACCAAGTCATTTCAGACCCACCATACAAAACTCAAGTCATTTCAGACCCACCATAGAAAAATCAAATAATTTCAGACCCCCCATACAAAAACCAAGTCATTTCAGACCCACAATACGAAAATCAAGTCATTTCAGACCCACCATATAAAAACGAAGTCATTTCAGACCCACCATACAAAAATCAAATCATTTCAGACCCACCATATAAAAACCAAGTCATTTCAGACCCACCATAAAAAAAACAACTAATTTCAGACCCACCATACAAAAACCAAGTAATTTCCAGTCCATTATACAAAAATCAAGTCATTTCGGACCCCCGGAAGTGGAGCAGATCCCCATTGCCATAGCAGGCGCCATCATGCGCGTGTACCGCCTGAATGGAGGGCAAAGGGGGTTCTCGGGGCACGTCGTCGACGTTTTTTCCTGTTTTTTTTCCCAGCAATGCACACAAGTTGACGACAGTTACTAATATCCTGCTGCGCGAGTTCCTAGCGGCAGCCGAGTTCCTAGCGCAGTATCTGATAGTATAATACATTAAGAATAGTGTGAAGCGGTTTGCCGGTCGTTGATCTTTGGAAATGGTCATTTGGGGGTATACCCCTTGGTTTTACGGCCATTTGGGGGTAGGGTCAAAATGGCCCGCGGAACGCGCTCCCGCGGGCCCAAACAGGCCTCAAACGCCATTCCGAAGCCCTGGCGAGATGCCCGAAGCCCATCCCAAGCACGCACACAACTTTTGTTTTTTTCGAGGCACGTCCTTGGGCCTAACGGACGGCGGCGCACGAGGGAGCAACGAAGTCCCCCCTTTGACCACATCTTGGGGGGGGATAACCCCACGTACCTACTAATTTATCTACTCCCCCCGATTGACCACTTTTTTCACCCCGTTTGACCAAAACCATACCCCCTTTTGACCCATCTGCGAAGCCCCAAAAACGACTACAGCAGTACGTATCCACGTCACCGCCCAACAGCCCGAATAGATCACGGGGCGGAACATCCAGAACTTGCGAGTAGTCGGATCGTTTGCCTCCCAAGAAATAAATCTCGGCACAACTATACAAATCAAATCTTTATAGACGATATGAAGATATCGGCTCTTCTGAGAAAACATGACGACGGTGATGGGGGAACATACGAGTACGTGTATACTCGGCGTATGGGTCGTGAGTTGCTGGGTGCTTGGTGCTTGGTGCTTCGTTCCTGGGTGCTGTGGGTCATGGATGCGCGGTGTTGGGTTGTTGGACGGGAGGGGTCTTTGGGACACGAGCAACATCAGGCGCAACGACGGTCGTTAGTCTTCTTGAGAAGTGCTTTCCTCCTGTCCCCAACGTATCCATCCCCGACGGCAGGCTGGTGTGTTCGAGTACAGATCACCAGGTTCGCACCCTGCAACCAAGCACCAAGCACCGAGCACCAAGCACCCAGCAACCCACGACCCATAAGCCGAGTATATACGTATGTGTTCTGATCCCCCCATCAACCAAGCACCAAGCACCAAGCACCCAGCAACTCACGACCCATACGCCGAGTATACACGTACTCGTATGTGTTCTGATTCCCCCATCACCGTCATGTTTTCTCAGAAGAGCCGATATCTTCATATCGTCTATAAAGATTTGATTTGTATAGTTGTGCCGAAATTTATTTCTTGGGAGGCAAACGATCCCGACTACTCGCAAGTTCTGGGTATTCCGTCCCGTGATCTATTCGGGCTGTTGGGCGGTGACGTGGATACGTACTGCTGTAGTCGTTTTTGGCGCTGTCGCAGATGGTCAAAAGGGGGTATGGTTTTGGTCAAACGGGGTGAAAAAAGTGGTCAATCGGGGGGAGTAGATAAATTTAGTATGTACGTGGGGTTATCCCCCCCCAAAAGATGTGGTCAAAGGGGTGACTTCGTTTGCTCCCTCGTGCGCCGCCGTCCCGTTAGGCCCAAGGACGTGCCTGAAAAAAATAGCTGTGCGCGTGCTTGGTATAGGCTTCGGGCATCTCGCCAGGGCTTCAGAATGGCGTTTGAGACCTGTTTGGGCCCGCGGGAGCGCGTTCCGCGGGCGCATTTTGACCCTACCCCAAAAATGGCCGTAAAACCAGAGGGTATACGCCCAAATGACCATTTCCCTTGATCTTTTCACTTGCATTTCGACGGCTGTTCGTCAGCTCGCTAGCGTTCGAGATTATCTCGCTAGATCCAGCTTTTAAGATTATTTAGCTACAGTAGTGCTCATTCAGTAACTGCCAGGAAAGAGCCCGCACTTCGTCACCATGAGCAAGAAACGGGCGGTTCGGCTGGAAAACGCGTATTCAACACGAAAACAAAATTTCACACGAAAAAGCACCTCGGAGGAATAACATGTTCTTACGGAAAAACGAAGGGACTGACAAGTTGCTTTATTGTTGGTTTTATTATTGTTTCCCCCAGCAGCAGCAGCAGCAGTTAGTTGTAGTTGCTTACTCGTCTAGCCCTCGCACTGCGTGGGTAATAACACTCCGAGGGCCATTTTACTCCAAACTAGGGCAACTAGCTTCGGTGCTGCTTCTATCACTCCAAACTATTAATAGGGCAGGTAAGTTTGGTGCTGCTTCGACCTTGTTCTGGGCTTTCTGATTCAGAGCGAAGCGGCAGAACTTTGTTCGCTTGTTTCTCCAATGTTGTGGGCTATTGCTCGCCGGCTTGTCGAACCGTTTCCACTCTCGCAAAGGGGAAGTGCCCGGCTTTACAATCTTGGCCTTCGTGCGGTGGGTACGACACCTGCCCTGATTCTGCGAAGGTCTGATCGCCCGTGACTGGGGCCACCGAAACGGCAGACCAGACACACAGGTCGGAGCTAGACGCTAGACACCTCTGTTGTTGCGGAATGTATCATGTTTATATGAAACTAGCTATTAAAAGGCCCTCCCGCCCCCCGGCGGTAGGGCCAGATTGATGAATTTAGCATAATATGATATAGAAGTTGTACCAGTGGAGGCTTGTACTCGGTAGGAAAACAAAAAGTATGGAGATTAATTGTGAAGACATATTCGGAGACAAGGGTGGATAAAGTAGAAACGGTGGAGGTTCAAACTATGCAGTTCGCCTTATGGGAAATATACGTTTCAATTTAATGCATTGATATAGATGGCCAGGGGTGGGGGTGCTTCCTCAGAGTGTACAGTATTTGTTTCAAGCGAACGACAGGAAGACAGTAAGTTGCAGTTGCACTGCTTCGTTCAGTGTGCGCGGTTGCCGAGCCGTTGATTTATCCGCCGATGCCGCTGCTGAACCAGCTCTGAGCGAAAGGAAGACCATACATACGAGCTTACAGCAAATCAAGATATGTATACCTTCCACGCAGCCGTGTCCGCGGATACAGCGAAAGGCAGGTCATATATACGTATTAATACAACATTCCTGGTATCAGATATGCATACTCGTAAGAACAGCATCCGTCGCGAGTAGCACCAGACAGACCAAAACGCACACTGAAATGGCGGACGGTCTTATCGAGTGAAACCCGAGTTCGATTCTCGGATTGGAAACCATCTTACAAGCTTGCGGTCTGGTCAATATAGGTCAGGGGCAGTTTGTGGTACTGGCTTCCCGTTATCGATTGCCGCTCGTGATAACCGATATCTCGGGGTCACCTTACCTCCCTCGACTTCTGATAGACACACGGCTTAGCTTGTACCGAGCTCGCGCATTGACACTACCTAGGTCCTCGTGGTGAACAGGCTCCAGCGCTGATGACCTTGCTGCTCTCGCCTCCTCCAGCTGATGAAGCTCCAACTCGCAGAGCGGTTGGTTTAGATATGGCTCAGATATGTCATGTACTTGCTCCACTTCATTTGTGTGCAAGGGGGCGCTCCTTACGAGGTTCGGGTCTAAGCCGGCGTTTGACGTAAAGAGGCCTGTTTCACGAGGGCACTTTCATTCTTCATCGCCCTTGAACTGGGTCTTCCCTTAGCGCCTTCAGATATTGAGTACTACAGTATCTAGAAGCACCGTCGTAACAGCATGCGGTGAAAACTCAACACTTAATACTCTGCTGTAACTACTACCACTACTGCTGACTTCGTAAGGTAGTAAAGGATGCTCGACGAGCCGTGGAGTCGCATGCTCATGGTCCCAACTACAGTACCAGATGGCCAGGTATCGATGTCGACGCGACCATGCTCTCGCGGAAGCTATCGTGTAGGGGGTGTACGCGTGCTGTTGTTGTGTTGCAACATACTCATGGTCCAACTGCCAGATTGCCAGGTTTCAATGTCGACGCGACCATGCTCTCGCGGAAGCTATCGTGTAGGAGGTGTACGCGTGCTGCTGTTGTGTTGCGCACATACTCATGGTCCAACTGCCAGATTGCCAGGTATCGATGTCGACGCGACCATGCTGTCGCGGAAGCTAGCGTGTGGGAGGGGTGCACGAGAGATGTCTTATATGTACTGGCATACACATACCTGACAGTATACGAGTGCTGGAATCTAGTATGCCTCGTGGATGCTATCGTGTATGGATGTGTGGTGTGTTGTGTTTTGGCGTACGGTGCTCTGACTGATACCCTGTATCTCCGGTCGATGCAACTCGTACATATCGCGTGGATATTGCCAATTTATAATCCATAGACAGAGCGGCACAACATCTACATTGTTGAACCGTAACATGTTATCAATTGATTTGTCGAAACGTAACTACGGTACTCGTCGCACATACCGTACTAGAAAACCCAGCTTTCACGACGGGGGACTCGTGTCATCAACTCTACGATAGAGCTCGACGGTGTGATACACCATCAGTATACCATCGCCAGGTACGTATGCGATACGACTTGCCATAGCATTTATCTACTTCCTAGAGCACCGATCCGCACACACTGTACTCGTACATACGTGGGTCTATGGGTCTATTCGTGGCGTACATACCAGACACCACATACGTCAAGTACTACGACGGGGCTTCGTCTCGTCAGCTCCATGTATTATATCACACGTACGTACCAGGTAGTTGATACCATACAATACATATACGCCCATTTTTCAAGTTTGACATCGATCGACAAACCCAACGATTGCGTCATGAACTCTGAACGGATCGGGCCGGTAAGAGGCTCCAACTCACCCTAGTATCACAGTTTTCACACCTCGATCGATGATGTATGGAGGGCGCCGACCAGGCGTCCGATGAACAAACATGTGGTAGATGATGTGTTGACAACGGACGAAAAAAACTCTTGTTCCTTGTATGATATTACACGTACCAGGTACTGTAGTTGATAGCATACCAGACATACACAATGTTTCAAGCTTGACATCGATCGACAAACCCAACGAGTGCGTCATGAACTATCAACAGATCGCGCGCTGGTTAGGGCCTCCGACCCACCATAGTATCACAGTTCTCACACCTCAGTCGATGGTATGTGACGCGCGCCGATCAGGCGTCTGATAAAAAAACATCTGGCAGCTGATGTGTTGAAAGAAGACGACAATAACTTTCGATCCCTCTGATAGGATGTACGTCGGTTGCACGCGGGAGCTGACAAAAAGTGGTTTCGGTATGTGAGAGGTGTTTAAAAAACAAACAAGTTGATATTAACGACACTTCTATTTTGAAGTTATTATGTGGGCATCACGCTGTCTATATATTAATATTATGTAGATTGACCGAACCATTCTATACCTTAATGATATAGACTACAGCAGCCGCAGACACAACAGAAGTTACATCGTCCGCTTCCGAGCATGGTATGCGCTGATTCGACTCGTCGCATGGTCATTTCTGTTTCTGGGTTGAAAACGGTTTCGAGGTTATAGATTTCCCCGAGCAGCAGCGACTTGTGAGGGTTTCGCTCCGGATATCAATGCCGAGACCGAGTCAAACGCACAGCGTAAATCATTTGTTATTTCGAAGGGGTAACCTACTATTAATAGACCACCCAGTCAGCCGCTGAGTGGCCTAGCAGGTTTTACCTTTTAGCCGATAAATTTCGACACGTTTGCTCGCAATATCGATCCAGCGTCACCACCCATCCATTTGGAACAAGGCATGAGACCAAAATACATTTTAAACTGTAAAGCAGGGCCAATGAACAATGTTGGCCTGCTATTTCCCAGTGCACGTTTTGTCAGAGCTGGCTATTAATAGACGGTGTACGAGCGCGTTGCATACTGCATCCAACAGAGTACGAGCTTCTGCTCTGCTCGTACGAGTGAAGGGTCTTACTGTACATCTCACGACGCCGATATAAAAAAGGGCAACCAAATCAAAGTGTACCGGTATGATTGGTACGCAAAAAAGAAATGCTATCACATTGTCTCTACTATGCCATACCTTCTGGAATCGCCTTCCCACTCTTCTCATCAATAGCGGTGTCAAAGAGTAATTTTGATTGTAATCAATCGGTATTATAAGGATCTAAGGCTAATTCGTATGCCGTCAGATTGAGAGGATAAAAAAACTCGGTTTCCGATCCACCATAAATTCGACGGGGTGTGTCTGGATGCCTTCCCTATCGTCGATCGGATCGATTTTGCAGTTTGTTTGTGCTCTTCCGGGGGGCGGTTGATACGAGAGTTGAAAACTGCTTCGTGTCCTGCTCGCGGGTTCTAGGAGGTGCTGCGCCACGAGCAGCAGCAGCAGCAGTAGAGAGCAACAGCAGCAGTAGAGCAGTCAACCCAGCATTGGAGAGGTATTTAGGCTGCCGCTGGGTGGTGTGACCGTGTGTTTGGAAGGGTGGAGAGGGATGCGGTGAGCTTCAAAAACAATTTCGAAGTTTTTCGACGGGATTCGTGGATTAGATTTCTCAATCGAAAAAGTTGGGATCGAAAAAGCTCTTTTTCAACTGTATAAGAAAGCCCGATTGCGTCTCCAGTCGGGAACCAGCTTTTTCGATCCACGTTTCCGACTGCATAAGAATTAGCCTAAATAACAACCGTCATGTAAGCATGTAAGGAAAAATTCAAATCGAATCGATTTCAAATCGTGTTTTTTCATGAATCGCATTGAAGTGTCATAGGAAAATGAATCACCGAGAGGGGAGTTTCAAATCGAATCGATTGACAATCGTTTTTTTTTTATGAATCGAATTAAAGCCTCTCGTCTAATTGGTAAAAGCATGAATCACCGAGAAGGCACTTGTACTTTGGGGCGAGGAAAAGTCGGTAGGATCGAATTACAAGAAAACATCCTCCACAGAAGACTTTATTTTTTGCAAATCGCGAAACGATTCGATTCGACGATATATATGTGGTGGCGTGCTGTTGTTTTTTTTGGCGAGCTGTTGTTTTTTTCAATTTTTCAAATATGTGGTGGCGTGGTGGCGGTGTAGCTGTTGTTGGTGGGGATGTGCACCCGGCGTGTACGCGTATACAGGAAAACAATTAACTAAAAACCTCCTGACGCTTCTTATAAATAATGTAAGATGGACCCGTCGATAATCGTTCCCGAAGAAACTCGGAATGCGATGTAGTCACGGTAGCCCGTGCGCAGGGTGCGCCATGGATCTGTCAACCCTGCACAATAGCATGTAGTCGACGTTGATGCCTGGTACGAGAGCCGGCGCTTTGGTCTACCCATGCGCTCTGCATAAAGGAACCACACAAGACGAAGCATTGAGTACGCTGTGAAAGCATTTTTGTCTGAAATGCACTTCAGAAGCGTACACTGAGCCAAACGGCAAGGGCGAGTCTTGGAGCAGTACAACCAGCGAGAAACCACCGACATCAGCATGCAGAAGCAGAGGCAAGAGCAGATAGGAAAGGAGCGCTAGCCAGAAGACAGGCGCCCTACCATCTAGGCAAGACCTCCTTGTGTGACAGGCCGAATGGACGAGTGATATATCGGACTGGATTGTCAAGCTACCGACCAAACCTTAACACATGGCCTGTGATCGTGAGAAGAGGAGCAATACGGTAAAGCGCAAACCAGCGTCATCAACTGCAAGGCATGTTTTTTTTGTGGTGGGGCAGAGCAGGCGGAGCAGAGTAGGGAGGACGAAAGGGGTTGGCAGAGCAACTGGTGGGGTGTTTGGCTTCTTCTTGGGGTCGGCACCGGGGCATGGCGAATACCACCGTCAGCGACTTCGAGGAGATCAGGTTATTCTTCTTGATTGAGTATTTTTATGATGGACGCATCATAGCTGTTAGACGGTTGAAGACTTTTGTCTCTTTTTCAGCTATTAATTGTCCTCAACGTACGTACTCGTAGGTTTTTGGTTTCTAGTACGTGCTGCTGCTGTGTCTATTGTCTTCTGTCACGAAAAAGAACGTGGTTACGTGAACACAACAATGCTTTGATGGTGGATAATCACTGGTACATGTGTAGCTGTGCCGCTGAATGCAGTTGTGAGTGTCCTCATCTGTAAGGTATGGATGTTGTCAACCCCCCTCCCCCCTCCCTCGCCCCCCACCCTCCGTGGAAGTTTGTTTTGTTTGTTTGTTTTACGTACTTGTGGCGCAGTATACAATTATTTCATGTAAGAGTATCCATCTGGTACCAGGTATGCCGCACTTCATCGCTATGAGTAGGTAGTGCTGTGATGCAATATCCGAGAATCGAACAAGAAGCAGGAGAGTGTGATGTGGTATGCCGTATACATATAGATGCCGTACACCGGTTCTGTTGTACCAGGTATGTCATAAGCTGACGACACACAGAAAAGGAGTAGACCTTGATTTTGCTATGTGAACATTATTGTTTTTTTTTTTTTTTTTGCTGAATCTCTTGCCACATATATACATACTCGTATACCAGGTATGATAGAAGGTATGATCTACAAGACGGTATGGTCTGAAAATCGATGAACGTACGAGTAAAATTTCAGGTGGTTTTCTATCTGGGGTCTACTTTACGTGCTCCGCACACGAAGCAGGAGGGTACGTCGTATATCGTCGGAGTTGTACTTCGTATGCGAACACATGCATATCATACACGCCAGTATAAATCAGCTAACCTAACCGCTGATGAGATTCGTACGTACATCTACTGTAATCAATTTCGTATCTATGCCGACCAGAGGAGAGGTATACTGAAAAAATGCCTATTGGTTCGGTTACGTATATACCTACATAGCTTGATGACACGAACGAGTAGGGACTATACAGCCGCAGTAGTAGAACTTCTACACGATCCCCCCGCATGCGCGTATTAACAAAATGGAAGTACGTACATATTATACTATATACAGCAGTACTCGTAGTTGGTTTTTGATATGGTCACAGCAGGAACGAATGCTGCTAACAATTGAATTGTTCAGGTTGTTTGGGCTGCCATTTCCCCACCCCCCAAAGCAATAATCTCGAACATGCGCTGTGGGTTTTGATATGTTGGAAATTGGTGATCTTGTTTTGGACGTAGTACGCAACTGGATTGTGTTTGTTTGCATATTTTCATTTTGTAACCCACCCCCCCCGCCTTGTGGGTTTTTATTGATTTGTGTTTATACGCGCTGGAGAATTGTTGATGTTCCCTGTGTGTACCCTGCCCCCCCCCGCCGCCCCCCCCTGCAAGCTCGTTATTGTTTTTGTTGGTTGTGATTTGGATATCGAGTCGAAACCGTCGTAGACTTCTGAGGAGTTATATATGTATGATGGCTTTTATGATGTGGCGGGTAGGGACCGTCAGGTTAAGTGGTGGGATTTCATTCCCCCGCTCTCGGTGCGATGCGACGCAGAATCTGTCACTGTGATTAATAATATATTTCTGTGTATTCTTCCCGAGCGGTGTGCTCTCCTCTTGACCGTCCTCGACTTATACCTGCTCGAGCCCGTACACTTCTAATACGCTAGCGCACTAGAGGTATCGGGCTAGGGCAGCTATCAGTCAGCCCTGTGCGGGTTGGACAGTCTTGAGATGGCAAATGAACGTGGTGGTGGTGGTGGTGGTGGTGATGATGATGGCGAAGAAATCATCAAGCTCAGCGAGGAGCACCTCGCTATGCTGGAAGCGATCCGCGTCCTAAAGAAGGCTGCTTGGGAGAAGGAGATCAACGACGAGAGGGACTCGCTGCTGGCTGCTTCACGGGCCTCGAAGATGACGGGAGCAGCGCTGAACGTGTCGGCAGCTGCGGCATCTGGACAAGAGACGGCGACATCAGGGCAGGGTGCCCGAACAGGCATGTCTCACGGAATTCCCTTGTCTCGTCCAGTGTTGTCTCAGTCTCGTCCGCCGAAATTTGGCGGATAATACGTGCTTTACTTGCTGTGGCGCAATAAGATGATGGCCTATTTTGGGGGGTTTGGTTGCTTGTATGTTATCAAGCCCACGGATTTCCCTGTGATGGTTGGCGACATCAACGTGTCCGAGGAGGAGCTGACCAGTAGGCACTCCCCTCAGAAGATCAAGGATGCCAGGTTGGTATACGGTTTACTGATGGAGTCGGTGACCGGATACCCTACGGCAGAGTTTGACATGCAGAGAGCGAAATCCCCCAGCGGCGCGTGGCAAGCGTTGGAGGACTTTTACATGCCGAAGACTCGTGAAGCAAAACGTAGGCTTCGTTTAGAGTTTGAGACGATACGTATGATGCAAGACGAGGACCCTATTAACTTTCTTGGTAGGGTTGACAAGGCGGCAGACAAGTTGGTACTGCTAGGAGATGCCAAGAGTGAGGAAGAGGTCAACCATCACATTGTCCAAAATCTCTCTTCACTTTTCGCTATCCAAAAGAAGTCCATTCTCTCCCGCCCCGGTATCCCCCGCTCTGAGATCAACGAGATCATCCGAGGTGCTTACACAGATGACAAGGTGGAAAAAGATCTGGTACAGAGGGCCATGGTGGTGCAAGGGTCGGTGGACCCGCTCGCTCTGTATGTCGGTGGTGTCCAGCCGGCCGGCGCAGGTGGTGGGGGAGGAGGAGGAGGAGGAGTAGGAGAATGAGGAGGAGGAGGGGGAGGTGGAGGTGGGGGAGCGGCGAAGGGGTCTGGTGGGGTGAGTGGAAAAGGCCCGAAGGGGAACGGGAAGTCTAAGGGTTCGCAGCAGCAGCAGCAGCAGCAGCACCAAACCCCGCCCTGGATGCAGCAGCCACAGCAGCAGCAGAAGCAAGCGCCGCTCTGGATGCAGCAATCGCGGCAGCAGCCACAGCAGCAACAGCGACAGCAGCAGCAGCAGCAGCAGCAGCAGCAGCAGCAGCCACAGCAGCAGCAGCAGAAGTAGGGCGGGGGCGGAAGCGGCAGACCGGCGCCGGGGGCCATCAAAGGCCCTCAATGGCGTTGGGATGTCGCGTCCACCCGTTATGTTTGGGACTACACAGGTTCCAACCCGTTCGGCACGGGGGGGCAGGTTCCTCTGATGGGCTGGGCCCCTGCGCAGCCGCCGCGAGGGCAGCTACCGCAGGCCCCACCCCCGCCGGTGATGGCGAGCTGGGGTCCACGGCAGGGTGCTGCCGGCCCGCGGTTGTGCTTTCGTTGCAACCAGCCGGGCCACTTCATTGCACAGTGCCCGCACGAACTTCAAGCGCAAGCACATGCAAACATCGCCCGCCCTTTGCCGCCCCCGTCTGTGTACTACGGTGGATTCACCTCGCCGATCTGCGACGGCCGTGGTGGCTATTTTCCGGGCTCTGCCCCCGCTGTCATCCCGTCTGTTGCCTTTCCGACCAGCTTCCCCCCCGAGCCCGAGGGTAGTGGCTACAGCAGTTCTCCTACGTTCGACGCACATCTCCTCACCGCGCAGTTTGCGCACCAAGGCAAGAATGAGGGTGATTCTGGTTTTTAAGTCTGGTATTTTCGGTTTTGGTGATGGTGAAATGTGGGTTGCGGATTCTGGTGCAACTTACCACGTTACCGGTGATCCCACTTTTATGTTTGAGTGTAAGCCACCCCCCATTGGTAGGGGTACCCTGTTGGTAGGTGACATGAGGTCGATGCACGTAGAGTGTTTTGGGAAGCTCAGCATGGTGATGCACAGTGCCGGGGGAGATTTAGCTGTGGTCTTGATGAACGTTGCGTATGTCCCTGGTTTTAAGTTCCACCTGCTTTCACTGCACGAGGTTACGTCCAAGTGTGGCGTGATGATGGACCCTGCTGGTGTACACCTTATGGGTGGCCGCTTGAGTTTTGCTCGTGGGGCCTCAGGATCGTATGTGAAGGCCACCAAAGTGAAACCTGGCTCGTTCATCGCAGCTGCTGTTTTGTCCCCTGGTAAGATGCAGACGGTCGATATCAACGATCTCTACGTCGCTCTTGCCACTCACATGAGACAACTTGGCGAGCGACTGCACGCCGATTGGGCGTGAGAGTGACTGGGGAATTGGTACCGTGTGCTGGTTGTTCTGAGGCGAAAGGGAGGAGGATGGCTGTGCCGTATTCGACCGTGTCCCGTTCAACTAAGCCTCTGCAGCGCGTGTTTGTGGACCTCTCTGGGAAGCGCCCCCCGTCTGCTGGCGGGGCGTCGTACCTGATGATGATAGTGGATGACGTTTCTCGACTCGGCTGGCCGTACTTCCTGAAGAAGAAGTCCGACGCGGCATCGGTGTTCGCAAAGTTTTTATCTGACATCCGTGCTGACGGCTGCCCGTCCGTCGTTGAGTACGTCCGTTCGGACCACGGCACCGAGTTCCTCAAAGCGGAGTTCGTGGCGATGCTCGACCACCACGGCATCCGCCGTGAGTACACGCCCGTTGCCTCTCCGAAGTACAACGGGGTCGTTGAGCGACGCATTGCATGCACGCTCGAGCTTGCGATGGCGTCCTGCCTGGAGGCCAATCGTCTGTTCGACGGCGAGAATTTTCCGGCAACGGGGCCTCTCTGGGCGGAGGCGTGCCACCACGTCAGCGACGTCATCAACATGACGGCGAGGGTAACGGACAAGCCGGACATGCTCTCTCCGTTCCAGAAGTTCTACAGCAGGGCGCCGTTTGCGCGGCTGCTCCCCTTCCTGAAGCCGGGGTACCACCACGTGACGCGGACCTTGAAATCGAAGCCGAAGGCGGAGCCGTGTTTTCACCTGAGCAGCGGCACCCACCACCCACGGGAGTGCTGCAAGATCCTGCTGCAGTCCGGTTTCAAGTCCTACACTCGCGATTTCATGTGGAAGCACCCGAGGAAGGCTTTTTGTTGGCCTGCAGCCGGCGGTGCCGGAGGGGCCCTCCCTGACGCCAACGCCGCTGCCGCCGTCCCCGGTGGTGCAGGAACTCCCGGACGATCTGAGTTTGGGGTCTGTGCCGTCGTCACCAGTGCCGCTACCTCCGTCACCATCGCCATCGCCGCCGCTGCCGTCGTCGCCGATAGTTGTGTCGCCTTCGCCGCCGCTGCCGACGTCGCCACCACCGCTGTCGCCGTCGCCGCAGCTGCCACCGCCGTCGTCGCCGCTGCAACCTCAGCCGCAGTTATCGGTGCGTGCTGCGCGGGAACTGGGATCTCACAACCCGGGCCCGGAGGACGCTGGTGGGCAGATGGGCCGTACGAGGGGAGAAACGGCACGCAGCCGTGGAGGCCAGGAACATGGGCTGCTGTCGTTGATGGCGGCCCGGGAGGTAATTGGCCACGTGCTTTTCCACCGAAGCTCGCCGCACCAAAACCCCGCCTTGCCCACGCGCCCGGCAAGCTCTCGACGCCGAACTCGTACGCCGAAGCCTGTGCCGACGACTACTTCCATCTTTGGGTGCAGGCGATGGAGAAGGAATTTCATGGCCTGGCTGACGCCGGGACATTTGGAGATTCATAGCAACCAAGGGGCTTGAACGTGATATCGGCGAAGTGGGTATACACGTGGAAGACAAACGAGCAAGGAGAGGTGGTTAGGGCAAAGGCGAGGCTGGTAGCGAGGGGTTTCAAACAGCGTGAGGGTATTGATTTCTTTGAGACTTTTGCTCCGACGCCTGCGGCGTCGTGTTTTCGATTGTTGGCTGGTCTTGCGTGCGAGTTGGATTTAGATCTATGCCATTTTGATGCCGAGCAGGCATTCGTCCAGTCGAACCTGGAAGAGGATGTTTTTATGCGTCTACCTCAGAGTTGCGGTGAAATGTCCGGTATGATAGACGGTTGAACCGCAGTCTCTACGGCTTGAAGCAAGCGTCGAGATCGTGGCACAATCACTTGATGATGCAGGTGAAGAGTCTTGGATTTGAGCAGTGCCCCGCGGATGCTTGTGTTATGCGTCTGATCGAGTCGGGGTCTGTTTCCATAGTAACAGTAGTGCATGTAGATGATATATTTGCGGTGGGACGGAAGGACAGGTGTGATCAGTTCTGCAATGACCTGAATCGACTTGTCCCGATCAATAATCTGGGCGAGTTGAGGTGGTATGCTGGATGCCGTTTTTCTAGGGACTGGGGGGCTGGTACGTTGACGATTTCGCAGCAGTCTTTCGCTGAAAACACTGGTGCAAAATTCAATGTCGACTCGAGTAGGATGACTCCGCTCGCAACAAGCCTGGAGCTCGAGGAGTTCGACGTGACTGAACCCGACGGCGACTGGCCCTTTCGCGAGTTAGTTGGGTGCTTGATGTGGCTTGCAAACCAGACGCGACCGGATAACTCGAACGCTGTTCGAGCGATAGCTAGGTACACATGTTCGTAAAACACAGACAATGCGCACAGAGCGTACTGGTCTTGATTTTTACTTTATTGTTACTTGACGTCTTGTGAATACCTGCTTCTACGCCCGTCGACTTGACGAAGTGCTTTTTACGGGAAAGCGTAGTCATTCTCTCTGTCCGTTTCGTTTGGTGTCACCTTGGTAAAGCTGGTCCTCACACGTTCTGATTGTGTCTCATTACGCGTTTTCACTGCTGCAGGCACAGCAGTCTCTTATGAACGCGACCAGACGGTGGGAAGCCTAAAACAAACAGGCTAGGCAGCAGAGTGCGCATGTGTGGAGACGGGTATGACCGTCGGTCGATATGCGAATATCGGCGAGACTAGGAGCAAAGCCTATATGGGTGGAGGGTGGAGATGTATTTCGAAAACACAATTTATCACGGCCGGTGCACCTTCTTTGCCAATGTGAGTTTTGTTTAGGCCGTCTAGAATGTGCGTGTGAATTGCTGTTGTTGTGCGGTAGGTAGCCGAGCGTCATTATGTCAGATTGTTTTTTTGACACGCATAAACAGCTAGCTTTCACCGATGATGGATATTTGAAGTTCGGCGTCCTTTACACTTTCAAATTTTCTTCTTAATAACTACCAGGTACCAGGTATCCGGGCACTCAGAATGATGACGTGTTCGTTTTATGTGTGCACATAATGCAACCTCTAGTGTTGCGTTCGCTCGCGCCTTCGCTCGGTTTTCTGCGGCGTTGTTCTCGGTCGCAAATCTCGATCGCCCGCTCGGTAGTTTGCTGGCGGCCTTGGGCTGCTTCGTCTGCCGCGCCGTCGTCCGCTGTTGTACCGTATACGATATACACTTTCTCTCTACGTATCATTATCTGCGTGTACATAAAACAAGGTCTCGCTTTTCAAAAGGAACTTCACGATGATGCACAAGCGCGAAAACAATCCGTGCACCCAGCTGAGTGGAAATTATTGTACACCCAAGTTTTATATAGGTTTTAATGTTTACTCGTAGTGCATCAAAAACCCCGATCCCATGACCGATACGTGGGATGACGGTGCGACGGTTCGCGTTTCGCGCTCTCGATTTACGGTTTGAGCTTCACGCCCACGGTCTCCGGCGGCCCCTGCGGAGGGTTCAATATATTTATGCACCTTGTGGGTGAAAGCAGGGTGCCAACTGGGATCAGATCTGGGTGGGATCAGTACCTGGTGGAAGCACGCGGTGAAACACCCTGCCCCCTCTTCGCACCCTGCTCCCACCCACAAGGTGCAGAAAAGTAATCAGCCCTCGGTAGGAGCCGCCGGAGAACGTGAGCGCCAAGCGCGGGCATACCACGCATCGGTCGTAGGATTAGGGTACTGGGTGCACTACGAGTACACTGTAAAACCTACCAGGTACCCGGTATATATTAACAATCTGGGTGTACCATAATTTCCACCCAGCTGGATGCACGGATTTTTTTCGCACAAACGCACCCTAACCTGCCGAAGAAAATTGTGTACCCCGGTGTATTGGCTCGTGTGATCTTGCGTAGCGGGATGTTTGAAATCCCACTTCGATCTCCAATATACTGGTAGACTGAACCGTATGCATGTCCCCTCCATAGTTAACTTTGTGTGTACATAAATATTTCCTACTCGCCTGTGCTCCGCCTTTTTGTCCTCGTTCATTAAAACAATTATCTTCGGATGCTGCGGCAGACGGGGAGGACGAAGGTGGCAACGAAAGTGTACTGGACCCCCTGTCCTATAGAGCGTGGCGCTTGGCATCTAGAGTGTGTGTGCATCATTTTTCTCTAGTAAGTCATCACCATCATCATGCCCGTTTTATCGCGTTGCATGTTACATGTGACGCCTGGTGTGTATGTTATATTTGTATATATAATGTATATTTAAAAACGTCTTCCGGTGTAGTGTATCTTTACGCACACCCGTGCGGAACGCTGTACTAGCTGGTATTATCTTTTGATACACATTGTTTTTCTTTGAAGTGCGATATTCTAGTATATATGTACCATGTTTTAGTTCATCATTTAAAGTGCAATTATGTTCGTCTCAACATATTCCTTTCGCGTGTCTTTCCCTCTCATATGTTCCCTCTTATATCTTCAGGTGACGGAGCGTACGGCGGCAACATAAATGACAACAAGGGGTTTCTGCAGGCTGAATACGAGAGCGTCGCGCCCGAAACGAATATAAAATAGGAACATAGCGAGAGCCTGTCCGCGGGTTTATTTTATTGCAGATAATTAAAGAAACGGGGTGATTAATACCACGATCTGCTGCGTTGTGGGTAGTTTTAACCGTTGACAGGTCCCCCCCGCTCGCGCAATCGGGTTTCCAAGGGTTCGACGAGAAGGGGAGTTGGGAATGGGCATTTGCGGCATGTCACGTTATGGTGTCGGTTGTAGTCCCCCCGGGCGGTTGTAATTTTTGTGCGCACAAATACGAGCGGATGTAAGCGACGGTTAATAAGGGTATAAATTTAGATACCTTGCAAAACATCGTGCACATGGAGTATGGAGAATTTGCAGCGTGTTTGACTTTTGCAACGTGTGTGTACACGTGCTGCCAACACTGTCGAGGTACTAAACAATGACAGCATTTTTGCTCTTACAAGCCGGGCAAGGTGACCGCCCTGGTAAGCTGAAAAGTGTTTGAATGCCCTGCTGTACGGTATATTGAGGCGTATCAATGACACTGACAGGGTTCTGGACCCCCGATACTGGCAGAATGTCTCCAAATGAAAGTTCGGACGCCCTGCCGTCCTTCAAGGGTGTCACACGCTGTTCAAAGCTATGTTTTTGTTTTCGTTTTTGGGAGGGCATCAGACACTCTGTCGGCAGTGCGGTGTTTGAGAAACAATATGACGATGTATACCACATTTGAGATGTTACACCCTGTATATTATTGAATAAAATCGGCACACTCTACACTTTGCCAGATAAAGGCAGGGTGTTACACGCTGCACACTGTTCTTTATATTTTTCAGAACATTGAACGCCCTGTCGGAAGTTTGGCAGGGTGACAACCCCTGTACAGCATCCGACACCCTGCCAGAAACCTGACAGGGTGTCAAACCCTGTACAGGGTGACCACACCCTGTCAGATTTTTGGCAGGGTCTCACCTTGTACAATGTTATTTGCTGTCAAAACCACTGGCAGGGGGTCAGGCATTAAATGCTGGCAGGGTGTCCACGTCAAACCCTGTACAGCATCCGACACCCTGCCAGAAACCTAACAGGGTGTTAAACCCTGTACAGGGTGACCACACCCTGTGAGATTTTTGGCAGGGTGTCTCACCTTGTACAATGTTACTTCCCGCCAAAAACACTGGCAGGGTGTCAGGCGTCAAACGCTGGCAGGGTGTCTACGTAAAACACTGTACAGCATCCGACACCCTGCCAGAAACCTAACAGGGTGTCAAACACTGTACAGCATTGGGACACCCTGTGAGATTTTCGGCAGGGTGTCTCACCTTGTACAATGTTATTTCCCGCCAAAAACACTGGCAGGGTGTCAGGATCAAATGCTGGCAGGGTGTCTACGTCAAATGCTGGCAGGGTACCCAAGATGGCCACGTGTGAAGGCTTAGGGTAAACGGCGTACTGCGCAACAGCAATACCAAAGCGATGCGCGCATCGAAACGCGCACAGGGCAGGTGACAGAAACGTCGTGTTGACAGTCCTATCGCCCCCAAGCGGGGAGGGGCAGCATCACACAGCTATCTCATGGTTGACGACGAGTTTGGCAAATACGAAACGTTTTGCAGCACTCCGTCGTACCGAAAGGCGTGCATTTATGTGTTGACCACAATGCTCCCCGAAAGCATGGACGATCTCGTGGTACAACGAGAAACGTTTGGGCAGGCAAGGGGAGAAAGAAGCGTATCCCGGCGCACCGTGACTTGACTAGGGGTTGGGGCTTACGGATTCCCCAGTATACAGCAGCAGTACACCTGGTATATACTACTGAGACAGGCAGGAAAGGGAAAGCACCGCCTTGGATTAACGGACAGATCGGGAACAACGTGAAATGCACGCTAACGCACGACGAGGAAAGTATGGCAGAAACAATGTCACGCTCGTTTCCATATTCTAGACCTCAGGCATTATGACGTCCCATCATAGGTAACGACCGATAATAGTATGGGAGGGTGGACACCACCGGCCGCGGGAGGTGATGCCATTGTTTCGACCCACACTATATGAGAGGAAGAACAGGCACAAAGATACTGCTGGATTATCTGAAGCAGGGCGAAGAAACGACCTCAGAGTATCGCAGCCCCTGGTTCACCTAACAGGCATTATTGGGTGCAACTCTTGCCTCGAAGGATCATTCCAAATTAACTCAAGCTTCGCCACGAAATACAGAAAGAAGGGAGGCATCGCTCGAGACACCACCCACCCACCCAGCTCATGCACCGAGCGAAGGCTAGAGAGATATCTTATAGCCTTTTTCTTCCTCACCGTCGTAATCGTTTAGTTTTGAGGGTCACCGAAGTCGCACCGGGCGACACTCAAAACTTTCCTATTCGCGACGGGATGGCACCACCGTTCCCCGCCGGGAGGTGGTGCCATTGTTTCGACCCACACTATATGAGAGGAAGAACAGGCACAAAGATACACTGAACAAAAAAAAGGGCAGCGGCCAAAACCAGGCACACCTGGTCCGTTCGGGGCCAAAAACAGGCACATACTAAAATCAAGTTTAAAACGCACCCCATGAACCTGCCGTTCCTTGCGACGCAAAGTAGTGTTTTTTCGTTTTTTCATGTTCTTCGCGCTCGCCCGGTGGCTACGTATACGAGTAGCTGCTATTAATAGTAAGAGGAACGAACGCCTGCTGCTGTATTCTCCCTTCTAAGCTTGCAACACCCCTGGTATTCCAAGTCAACCACAATCCCGAAGGGGAGCCTTCTATCTCGTATTATTTCGGCGGAGGTGTGCAGGCAGATATGTATGTGTGTCGCTCGAGTGGCGTGTGGTGCGAGGTGCGAAGGGAGGAGGGGGTCTCCGTGTATGTCGGCATTTGTATAGGGGGCATAGGGGGGAACTATGAAGGGCCTCTGGTTGGCTTAAAAACGACAAAAAAAAGGTGAAAGTCAAGCAGAGTAGACAAAATCAGGTATACCTGGGTTTTAAGAGGCAAAAACAGGTACAACGAGTTTTCGACCAATGGCAGGGCACGTGGAATGCGTTTTTGACTTGATTTTAACATGTACCTGTTTTTGGCCGCAAACGGACCAGGTATACCTGTTTTTGGCCGCTGTGGGTACATTCCTAGTTCTGCTCTCAATACTGTATTACGCGTCATACTTGAGCAACCTAGTACTTTTTTAGCTGCTACTGTTTCCAGCTGTTTTACAAGCTTCGCGTTCCCTTCCCATACTTCTCCTGCATATTCTAGCTTTGGTACAATCACATTCATCAGTATACATCTCTTAATTCTAGTATCAAGGTGCGAGTCTGTTAGGACTGCTTCCATCTTGCCTACGTGTGCCTTACCTTTGCCTATTATTTTATTTATGTGTGCATCCCAAGAGCAATCTTTTGAGATCTCTACGCCAAGGTACGTATACTGGTCTACGATCGGTAATTCATCTTCTCCCCACTTCCACTTACAAGTTACCGGACTCTCCTTATCTTCGTTACATACGAGTACAATTACTGCGCATTTTTTTACGTTCGTTCGCGGTCACTCTCCACTTCCTGGTGTACTCTAGTGCCTTCTCTATTTGTTTCTGCAGTCCTTTGGGTGTTTCTGATATGCAGACGAAATCATCCGCGAACATCAATCCCGACACCGTATCTTCCCCCACCATGACTCCCTGCGATGCTGCTTCTACTGCTACCATCATGTCATTAATATATACCTTGAATAGGTTAGGTGATAGCGTACATCCCTGTGCAACTCCTTGTAAAAAATCAACGTACTTCGATATTTCACCGTCCAACATCACAGCACTTCTCGCACATTCCGTCATCTTCTTCATCATTCTCCACATCTTTCCTCTTATCCCTATTTCCCACAACTTTTTCCACAGCCCATTTCTCCATACTGTATCGTAGGCCTTCTGTACATCTAAAAAGAAACAGTACGTTGTTAGCCCCGCGTCTTTCCTGCCTTGGATTATCTTACCTAATGTGTACACATGGTCGACGCAGCTACGGTTTGGCCTAAATCCTGCTTGCCCTTCGCTAATCTTTTCTTCCTTCTCCATCATTGTTCCCATTCTATCGTTCAAAATCTTACAGAACGTTTTACCTACAGTGCTTAGTAGCGTTATTCCCCTATAGTTACCCGGGTCAGCCTTGTCTCCTTTCTTAAACAAGTTTACTACTACTCCTTCTCTCCATCTCTTAGGTGCGTACTCGTTTTTCCATATCCAGTTATACAACTTAACCATCATGGTAAGCATTCCTTCTCCCCCGTACTTCATAAATTCATTAACTATTTGGTCTGCCCCTGCTGCCTTTCTATTCTTAAGTTTAGCTACACACTTCTTAACTTCTTCTCTTGTGAACTCTCCCTGTAACCCTTCTGAACCACTGTCTTCCCTTTCTGATGCATCTACGTTCGCCTCCGCCCACGCGTTGATATCTTTCTCAAATTCTTTGTCGAACGTTTCGTTGGTTGTGGGCGTCCCTAGCTTGCGGTAATGCTCTACAAGTACTTCCCTTTTCCCCTTCGAACTACTAACCATTTTACCGTTCTGTGCTCTTAATGTAGCTATCCCCGTATCTGCCTCTCCTGCTTGTTTGCCTAGTATCCCTTTTATCCCTACCCACATCTGCTTCATCCCGCCATCAAAGTCTTCTCCTCTAGCACATCCCTTTCCTCCTTATACCTTTCACATTCTCCCACTATGTGAATTCTACTCTCTATGGCTTTGCCACATGGGCACATCTGTGCATCTACTTCCTCCTCCTCCCGGCTACTGGTACACCTCCTCGTTCTTTCTGGCAGGTCCAGGTCCCCTACACGAAATCGCAGTTTCAGCTTTTTCGCGAAGTCCATTGGCCATGCAGATACCTTTTCATCCTATTCCTTCTCTCAACCCCCCGTATATCTCTAAGTGTTCTTCCCCTTCTATCTTCTTTCTCAGCGCTAGCCTTTCCCTCTTTCTATCCTTTCTTTTACTTCTGTCTTGTATCCGCTAAATTTCTCTATGGCCAGCATCTCTTTTTGGTTTCCTATATCCTTCCATACTTTCTCACTACGGTATCCACCTTATTCCAGCTCGCCCTTTGGTTACTTTCTCCCATAAGCTTTATCAGCTATGGCTGGCAACCTCTTATTTGGCATGTTCTTTACTTTATATTGCCATTTCAACTTACGCACGTCTCTATTTGTCTTAAGTGGTACATTCCTAGTTCTGCTCTCAATACTGTATTACTCGTCGTACTTCAGCAACCTAGTACTTTTTTAGCTGCTGTCATCTGTACTGTTTCCAGCTGTTTTACAGCTTCGCGTTCCCTTCCCATACTTCTCCTGCATATTCTAGCTTTGGTACAATCACATTCATCAGTATACATCTCTTAATTCTAGTATCAAGGTGCGAGTCTGTTAGGACTGCTTCCATCTTGCCTACGTGTGCCTTACCTTTGCCTATTATTTTATTTATGTGTGCATCCCAAGAGCAATCTTTTGAGATCTCTACGCCAAGGTACGTATACTGGTCTACGATCGGTAATTCATCTTCTCCCCACTTCCACTTACAAGTTACCGGACTCTCCTTATCTTCGTTACATACAACTACTGCGCATTTTTTTACGTTCGCGGTCACTCTCCACTTCCTGGTGTACTCTAGTGCCTTCTCTATTTGTTTCTGCAGTCCTTTGGGTGTTTCTGATATGCAGACGAAATCATCCGCGAACATCAATCCCGACACCGTATCTTCCCCCACCGTGACCCCCTGCGATGCTGCTTCTACTGCTACTACATGTCATTTATATATACCTTGAATAGGTTAGGTGATAGCGTACATCCCTGTGCAACTCCTTGTAGGATATCAACGTACTTCGATATTTCTCCGTCCAACATCACAGCACTTCTCGCACATTCCGTCATCTTCTTCATCATTGTCCACATCTTTCCTCTTATCCCTATTTCCCACAACTTTTTCCACAGCCCATTTCTCCATACTGTATCGTAGGCCTTCTGTACATCTAAAAAGAAACAGTACGTTGTTAGCCCCGCGTCTTTCCTGCCTTGGATTATCTTACCTAATGTGTACACATGGTCGACGCAGCTACGGTTTGGCCTAAATCCTGCTTGCCCTTCGCTAATTTTTCTTCGTCTCCATCATTGTTCCCATTCTATCGTTCAAAATCTTACAGAACGTTTTACCTACAGTGCTTAGTAGCGTTATTCCCCCTATAGTTACCCGGGTCAGCCTTGTCTCCTTTCTTAAACAAGTTTACTACTACTCGGGGGGGTGGGGGGTTAGGTGTATGATATCCAAATCCCCGGCCGCCCCGCCCCCATCCCTTTATTTCTTCGCCCTTCTTTTCTCCTTCCCTCTTATTCGTGACTCAATCCGGGGTCACCGAGAATGCTCTCTTCCCTCCCTCCCCACTACGGCCGTGCCTTGCATTTTATCGCGGAAGATTCAGCATTTTCTTTCCTAGTCGACTCGCCTCGAATTCGCCCACCCACGCTGAGCTACGGGGCGCTCTCAGCAGTTGGGTCCTTTTTAGTTTTGGCAAATAGAGTCAAATCACAACCCGATGGGGACCAACGCCCAAACGGTAAGGTGGATCGTAATGGTCCGAGTCTGGCGGGAAGGCTTTTTGGCCTGGGTTTTTGTTGTGGATGACTGCGGCAAGTTCCACACTACCCGGAGAGTTTACTCTTCGGGTGGCTATCCCCACCGCACCGGGCCCCTTCGGGGGTCAGGTCGGGTCAACATGCTCAAGTCTCCGGAGTAGTAGACAGCAAGGGCTGATACTTCCGAGGGGGCATGGAGTGAATTGACACACGACACGAAGTGAGACGTGGAAGTGTGGAGGGCGTAAGCTTTATTTTTACCCATCCGTCGGAGGATGAAAAAAAAAAGAAAAAAAGTACAGCAGTACAGGACACCTAATAAGAAACAGGCTAATAAGAAAGCCAGGCTGAAATTTAGGGTAAAATAAGAAATTCGGGAGTCGTTATCTTGAAATTAGTGTATAAAGCACCCTCTCTCAAATAAGAAATCCAGCCTGGACCATATTTCCTGTTTCTTATTAGGTGTCCTGTCCTGTACTTGCTTGAGTCTGTACAAAAACACATTTTTCGTCTTTTTTACAGCAAGGAGCGAGGATGGGGGGAAAAAAAAGAAGAAAAAAAACAAAGTTTTCGAGAAGAAGTTTGCTAACTTGTGGAAAAGCTTTGCACGAAACTTTGAAGACAGTTATCGCGAAGAAGATGCGTATATATCATACATACATATATATCACTTCTGCATACGTGTTATTAATACGCAGTTAAGAATTGGGAGTTCACGTATAATATATACAATACTTTTTTATCAACGTATCGATCCGTTCCATCTATCTGCAAAGCTGAACAAAAAAAAAGGCCGCCACAAAGGCCGTCACAAAGCTCGGTAATTGAAACGCGGGTAGGCTACGTACGTATCGATGTATCGATGCTGTAAGAGAAATCAAATCGAAAAGACGAGAGTCCAGCCAGCGCCAGCCACACTCAGTCAGGCTCACTCTATCGTCGTTCGCTCTTTGCGGCACCATACTACCCTGACATGCTGACCTCATGCAAACAGCTCTTAAGCTTCGTGGCATTTGCCTTGGTCTTGTTGCTGGACCACAAGGCAACGGTCTACGCTTGTTCCTGCCGTTATCCCATGCCTACCACGTGCGAGCTACTCGAGGAATCAGAAGCCGTGGTTCATGGAATCGTGATGTCTACAACTAGGTGAGGAAAACCGAGAGGCGTTGATGTTGCTGATGATGCTCCTTGAGGGCGGGACGTAGATTTATAGCATGCGGGATATGGTAAGAGGCTGAAGGGCTCTGCTCACCAGTGATTGTGCCGATGCGCGGAATATGGAACACAACAAGACACCTCTACACTCAGATTATTTTGTGTTCAAGTCCACAGGCCACGTTCTCATACTGGTATTATTACAGTAGTACGTTTCTCATATTTTGTTTTATCATCCTATCTATTAGCTTCGCCCTCCGTTTCGCTCTCCTTTCTACGTACATATTAAAAGTCGATATAACTCAGATCCGGGGTAACAAGGTAGGCTCCTCTCCCTCCTCCCCACCGCGGTTCTTGCCTTGCCTTATTATCGCGAGAAGACTCCAGCCCTTTCTTCCCTCGTCGACTCGCATCGAGTTGCGCCTACCCACGCTACTATTAACAGGCGCTCTCATGACCTGATTGCGTTTTATTTATTTTGTATTGCAAATACGCTCAAACGTCCGACCCGCATGAGGTTCGAACCCCAGAAACAACGCTTAGTAGCATTAGAGGGTACCACGATCGGGGCGACCCCATTCGCCGAAGGTAATACTTTTGAAACGTGTTTTTCCGCTAAAATTTGTTTTTAGTACGAGTATCCATGCCGGATATTATCCGGAAAGGGCGACCCTTGCTCGGGTGGCGGTGTCAACTCAGAATGCCTCTCCCATGCATGGTTGCTTGTGACTACTGTACAGCAGTAGTAGTTTTCGCAACTTCGAACACACTAATTCATTGCACACACCGCGAACCTCGCCCGGGGCCCAAACTTGAGCCGTGTGTAGCACACGGGACCACCACGTGTAACGCGGCCGAGAGCACGATAAAAGAGAAAACCCTAACCTTTGCATTCCGCGAAATAATAGGGTAATTGCATTCACTTCGTATTGCTGTTGTTGTCTTCACATTAAACCTATTTCAGTTGCTAATCCCTGTAGTCTGATCTATCAAGATCACAGCCTGNGAAGGGGAACGGGAAGTCTAAGGGTTCGCAGCAGCAGCAGCAGCAGCAGCACCAAACCCCGCCCTGGATGCAGCAGCCACAGCAGCAGCAGAAGCAAGCGCCGCTCTGGATGCAGCAATCGCGGCAGCAGCCACAGCAGCAACAGCGACAGCAGCAGCAGCAGCAGCAGCAGCAGCAGCAGCAGCCACAGCAGCAGCAGCAGAAGTAGGGCGGGGGCGGAAGCGGCAGACCGGCGCCGGGGGCCATCAAAGGCCCTCAATGGCGTTGGGATGTCGCGTCCACCCGTTATGTTTGGGACGATACAGGTTCCAACCCGTTCGGTACGGGGGGGCAGGTTCCTCCGATGGGCTGGGCCCCTGCGCAGCCGCCGCGAGGGCAGCTACCGCAGGCCCCACCCCCGCCGGTGATGGCGAGCTGGGGTCCACGGCAGGGTGCTGCCGGCCCGCGGTTGTGCTTTTGTTGCAACCAGCCGGGCCACTTCATTGCACAGTGCCCGCACGAACTTCAAGCGCAAGCACATGCAAACATCGCCCGCCCTTTGCCGCCCCCGTCTGTGTACTACGGTGGATTCACCTCGCCGATCTGCGACGGCCGTGGTGGCTATTTTCCGGGCTCTGCCCCCGCTGTCATCCCGTCTGTTGCCTTTCCGACCAGCTTCCCCCCCGAGCCCGAGGGTAGTGGCTACAGCAGTTCTCCTACGTTCGACGCACATCTCCTCACCGCGCAGTTTGCGCACCAAGGCAAGAATGAGGGTGATTCTGGTTTTTAAGTCTGGTATTTTCGGTTTTGGTGATGGTGAAATGTGGGTTGCGGATTCTGGTGCAACTTACCACGTTACCGGTGATCCCACTTTTATGTTTGAGTGTAAGCCACCCCCCATTGGTAGGGGTACCCTGTTGGTAGGTGACATGAGGTCGATGCACGTAGAGTGTTTTGGGAAGCTCAGCATGGTGATGCACAGTGCCGGGGGAGATTTAGCTGTGGTCTTGATGAACGTTGCGTATGTCCCTGGTTTTAAGTTCCACCTGCTTTCACTGCACGAGGTTACGTCCAAGTGTGGCGTGATGATGGACCCTGCTGGTGTACACCTTATGGGTGGCCGCTTGAGTTTTGCTCGTGGGGCCTCAGGATCGTATGTGAAGGCCACCAAAGTGAAACCTGGCTCGTTCATCGCAGCTGCTGTTTTGTCCCCTGGTAAGATGCAGACGGTCGATATCAACGATCTCTACGTCGCTCTTGCCACTCACATGAGACAACTTGGCGAGCGACTGCACGCCGATTGGGCGTGAGAGTGACTGGGGAATTGGTACCGTGTGCTGGTTGTTCTGAGGCGAAAGGGAGGAGGATGGCTGTGCCGTATTCGACCGTGTCCCGTTCAACTAAGCCTCTGCAGCGCGTGTTTGTGGACCTCTCTGGGAAGCGCCCCCCGTCTGCTGGCGGGGCGTCGTACCTGATGATGATAGTGGATGACGTTTCTCGACTCGGCTGGCCGTACTTCCTGAAGAAGAAGTCCGACGCGGCATCGGTGTTCGCAAAGTTTTTATCTGACATCCGTGCTGACGGCTGCCCGTCCGTCGTTGAGTACGTCCGTTCGGACCACGGCACCGAGTTCCTCAAAGCGGAGTTCGTGGCGATGCTCGACCACCACGGCATCCGCCGTGAGTACACGCCCGTTGCCTCTCCGAAGTACAACGGGGTCGTTGAGCGACGCATTGCATGCACGCTCGAGCTTGCGATGGCGTCCTGCCTGGAGGCCAATCGTCTGTTCGACGGCGAGAATTTTCCGGCAACGGGGCCTCTCTGGGCGGAGGCGTGCCACCACGTCAGCGACGTCATCAACATGACGGCGAGGGTAACGGACAAGCCGGACATGCTCTCTCCGTTCCAGAAGTTCTACAGCAGGGCGCCGTTTGCGCGGCTGCTCCCCTTCCTGAAGCCGGGGTACCACCACGTGACGCGGACCTTGAAATCGAAGCCGAAGGCGGAGCCGTGTTTTCACCTGAGCAGCGGCACCCACCACCCACGGGAGTGCTGCAAGATCCTGCTGCAGTCCGGTTTCAAGTCCTACACTCGCGATTTCATGTGGAAGCACCCGAGGAAGGCTTTTTGTTGGCCTGCAGCCGGCGGTGCCGGAGGGGCCCTCCCTGACGCCAACGCCGCTGCCGCCGTCCCCGGTGGTGCAGGAACTCCCGGACGATCTGAGTTTGGGGTCTGTGCCGTCGTCACCAGTGCCGCTACCTCCGTCACCATCGCCATCGCCGCCGCTGCCGTCGTCGCCGATAGTTGTGTCGCCTTCGCCGCCGCTGCCGACGTCGCCACCACCGCTGTCGCCGTCGCCGCAGCTGCCACCGCCGTCGTCGCCGCTGCAACCTCAGCCGCAGTTATCGGTGCGTGCTGCGCGGGAACTGGGATCTCACAACCCGGGCCCGGAGGACGCTGGTGGGCAGATGGGCCGTACGAGGGGAGAAACGGCACGCAGCCGTGGAGGCCAGGAACATGGGCTGCTGTCGTTGATGGCGGCCCGGGAGGTAATTGGCCACGTGCTTTTCCACCGAAGCTCGCCGCACCAAAACCCCGCCTTGCCCACGCGCCCGGCAAGCTCTCGACGCCGAACTCGTACGCCGAAGCCTGTGCCGACGACTACTTCCATCTTTGGGTGCAGGCGATGGAGAAGGAATTTCATGGCCTGGCTGACGCCAGGACCTTTGGAGATTTATAGCAACCAAGGAGCTTGAATGTGATATCGGCGAAGTGGGTATACACGTGGAAGACAAACGAGCAAGGAGAGGTGGTTAGGGCAAAGGCGAGGCTGGTAGCGAGGGGTTTCAAACAGCGTGAGGGTATTGATTTCTTTGAGACTTTTGCTCCGACGCCTGCGGCGTCGTGTTTTCGATTGTTGGCTGGTCTTGCGTGCGAGTTGGATTTAGATCTATGCCATTTTGATGCCGAGCAGGCATTCGTCCAGTCGAACCTGGAAGAGGATGTTTTTATGCGTCTACCTCAGAGTTGCGGTGAAATGTCCGGTATGATAGACGGTTGAACCGCAGTCTCTACGGCTTGAAGCAAGCGTCGAGATCGTGGCACAATCACTTGATGATGCAGGTGAAGAGTCTTGGATTTGAGCAGTGCCCCGCGGATGCTTGTGTTATGCGTCTGATCGAGTCGGGGTCTGTTTCCATAGTAACAGTAGTGCATGTAGATGATATATTTGCGGTGGGACGGAAGGACAGGTGTGATCAGTTCTGCAATGACCTGAATCGACTTGTCCCGATCAATAATCTGGGCGAGTTGAGGTGGTATGCTGGATGCCGTTTTTCTAGGGACTGGGGGGCTGGTACGTTGACGATTTCGCAGCAGTCTTTCGCTGAAAACACTGGTGCAAAATTCAATGTCGACTCGAGTAGGATGACTCCGCTCGCAACAAGCCTGGAGCTCGAGGAGTTCGACGTGACTGAACCCGACGGCGACTGGCCCTTTCGCGAGTTAGTTGGGTGCTTGATGTGGCTTGCAAACCAGACGCGACCGGATAACTCGAACGCTGTTCGAGCGGTAGCTAGGTACACATGTTCGTAAAACACAGACAATGCGCACAGAGCGTACTGGTCTTGATTTTTACTTTATTGTTACTTGACGTCTTGTGAATACCTGCTTCTACGCCCGTCGACTTGACGAAGTGCTTTTTACGGGAAAGCGTAGTCATTCTCTCTGTCCGTTTCGTTTGGTGTCACCTTGGTAAAGCTGGTCCTCACACGTTCTGATTGTGTCTCATTACGCGTTTTCACTGCTGCAGGCACAGCAGTCTCTTATGAACGCGACCAGACGGTGGGAAGCCTAAAACAAACAGGCTAGGCAGCAGAGTGCGCATGTGTGGAGACGGGTATGACCGTCGGTCGATATGCGAATATCGGCGAGACTAGGAGCAAAGCCTATATGGGTGGAGGGTGGAGATGTATTTCGAAAACACAATTTATCACGGCCGGTGCACCTTCTTTGCCAATGTGAGTTTTGTTTAGGCCGTCTACACTGTGCCTGTGAATTGCTGTTGTTGTGCGGTAGGTAGCCGAGCGTCATTATGTCAGATTGTTTTTTTGACACGCATAAACAGCTAGCTTTCACCGATGATGGATATTTGAAGTTCGGCGTCCTTTACACTTTCAAATTTTCTTCTTAATAACTACCAGGTACCAGGTATCCGGGCACTCAGAATGATGACGTGTTCGTTTAATGTGTGCACATAATGCAACCTCTAGTGTTGCGTTCGCTCGCGCCTTCGCTCGGTTTTCTGCAGCGTTGTTCTCGGTCGCAAATCTCGATCGCCCGCTCGGTAGTTTGCTGGCGGCCTTGGGCTGCTTCGTCTGCCGCACCGTCGTCCGCTGTTGTACCGTATACGATATACACTTTAACTCTACGTATAATTATCTGCGTGTACATAAAACAAGGTCTCGCTTTTCAAAAGGAACTTCACGATGATGCACAAGCGCGAAAACAATCCGTGCACCCAGCTGAGTGGAAATTATTGTACACCCAAGTTTTATATAGGTTTTAATGTTTACTCGTAGTGCATCAAAAACCCCGATCCCATGACCGATACGTGGGATGACGGTGCGACGGTTCGCGTTTCGCGCTCTCGATTTACGGTTTGAGCTTCACGCCCACGGTCTCCGGCGGCCCCTGCGGAGGGTTCAATATATTTATGCACCTTGTGGGTGAAAGCAGGGTGCCAACTGGGATCAGATCTGGGTGGGATCAGTACCTGGTGGAAGCACGCGGTGAAACACCCTGCCCCCTCTTCGCACCCTGCTCCCACCCACAAGGTGCAGAAAAGTAATCAGCCCTCGGTAGGAGCCGCCGGAGAACGTGAGCGCCAAGCGCGGGCATACCACGCATCGGTCGTAGGATTAGGGTACTGGGTGCACTACGAGTACACTGTAAAACCTACCAGGTACCCGGTATATATTAACAATCTGGGTGTACCATAATTTCCACCCAGCTGGATGCACGGATTTTTTTCGCACAAACGCACCCTAACCTGCCGAAGAAAATTGTGTACCCCGGTGTATTGGCTCGTGTGATCTTGCGTAGCGGGATGTTTGAAATCCCACTTCGATCTCCAATATACTGGTAGACTGAACCGTATGCATGTCCCCTCCATAGTTAACTTTGTGTGTACATAAATAATTCCTACTCGCCTGTGCACCGCCTTTTTGTCCTCGTTCATTAAAACTAAATTATCTTCGGATGCTGCGGCAGACGGGGAGGACGAAGGTGGCAACGAAAGTGTACTGGACCCCCTGTCCTATAGAGCGTGGCGCTTGGCATCTAGAGTGTGTGTGCATCATTTTTCTCTAGTAACTCATCACCATCATCATGCCCGTTTTATCGCGTTGCATGTTAAATGTGACGCCTGGTGTGTATGTTATATTTGTATATATAATGTATATTTAAAAACGTCTACCGGTGTAGTGTATCTTTACACACACCCGTGGGGAACGCTGTACTAGCTGGTATTATTTTTTTATACACATTGTTCTTCTTGGAAGTGCGATATTCTAGTATATAGGTACCATGGTTTAGTTCATCCTTTAAAATGCTATTATATTCGTCTCAACATATTCCTTTCGCGTGTCTTTCCCTCTCATATTTTCCCTCTTATATCTTCGGGTGACGGAGCGTACGGCGGCAACATAAATGACAACAAGGGGTTTCTGCAGGCTGAATACGAGAGCGTCGCGCCCGAATCGAATATAAAATAGGAACATAGCGAGAGCCTGTCCGCGGGTTTATTTTATTGCAGATAATTAAAGAAACGGGGTGATTAATACCACGATCTGCTGCGTTGTGGGTAGTTTTAACCGTTGACAGGTCCCCCCCGCTCGCGCAATCGGGTTTCCAAGGGTTCCACGAGAAGGGGAGTTGGGCATGGGCATTTGCGGCATGTCACGTTTGGTGTCGGTTGTAGTCCCCCCGGGCGGTTGTAATTTGTGTGCGCACAAATACGAGCGGATGTAAGCGACGGTTAACAAGGGTATAAATTTAGATACCTTGCAAAACATCGTGCACATGGAGTATGGAGAATTTGCAGCGTGTTTGACTTTTTGCAACGTGTGTGTACACATGCTGCCAACACTGTCGAGGTACTAAACAATGACAGTATTTTTGCTCTTACAAGCCGGGCAAGGTGACCGCCCTGGTAAGCTGAAAAGTGTCTGAATGCCCTGCTGTACGGTATATTGAGGTGCACCAATGACACTGACAGGGTGCTGGACCCACGACACTGGCAGAATGTCTCCAAATGAAAGTTCGGACGCCCTCAAGGGTGTCACACGCTGTTCAAAGCAATGTTTTGTTTTTCGTTTTTGGGAGGGCATCAGACACTCTGTCGGCAGTGCGGTGTTTGAGAAACAATATGACGATGTATACCACATTTGAGATGTTACACCCTGTATATTATTGAATAAAATCGGCACAATCTACACTTTGCCAGATAAAGGCAGGGTGTTACACGCTGCACACTGTTCTTTATATTTTTCAGAACATTGAACGCCCTGTCGGAATTTTGGCAGGGTGAAAACCCCTGTACAGCATCCGACACCCTGCCAGAAACCTGACAGGGTGTCAAACCCTGTACAGGGTGACCACACCCTGTCAGATTTTTGGCAGGGTGTCTCACCTTGTACAATGTTATTTCCCGCCAAAAACACTGGCAGGGGGTCAGGCATCAAATGCTGGCAGGGTGTCCATGTCAAACCCTGTACAGCATCCGACACCCTGCCAGAAACCTAACAGGGTGTCAAACCCTGTACAGGGTGACCACACCCTGTGAGATTTTTGGCAGGGTGTCTCACCTTGTACAATGTTACTTCCCGCCAAAAACACTGGCAGGGTGTCAGGCGTCAAACGCTGGCAGGGTGTCTACGTAAAACACTGTACAGCATCCGACACCCTGCCAGAAACCTAACAGGGTGTCAAACACTGTACAGCATTGGGACACCCTGTGAGATTTTCGGCAGGGTGTCTCACCTTGTACAATGTTATTTCCCGCCAAAAACACTGGCAGGGTGTCAGGATCAAATGCTGGCAGGGTGTCTACGTCAAATGCTGGCAGGGTACCCAAGATGGCCACGTGTGAAGGCTTAGGGTAAACGGCGTACTGCGCAACAGCAATACCAAAGCGATGCGCGCATCGAAACGCGCACAGGGCAGGTGACAGAAACGTCGTGTTGACAGTCCTATCGCCCCCAAGCGGGGAGGGGCAGCATCACACAGCTATCTCATGGTTGACGACGAGTTTGGCAAATACGAAACGTTTTGCAGCACTCCGTCGTACCGAAAGGCGTGCATTTATGTGTTGACCACAATGCTCCCCGAAAGCATGGACGATCTCGTGGTACAACGAGAAACGTTTGGGCAGGCAAGGGGAGAAAGAAGCGTATCCCGGCGCACCGTGACTTGACTAGGGGTTGGGGCTTACGGATTCCCCAGTATACAGCAGCAGTACACCTGGTATATACTACTGAGACAGGCAGGAAAGGGAAAGCACCGCCTTGGATTAACGGACAGATCGGGAACAACGTGAAATGCACGCTAACGCACGACGAGGAAAGTATGGCAGAAACAATGTCACGCTCGTTTCCATATTCTAGACCTCAGGCATTATGACGTCCCATCATAGGTAACGACCGATAATAGTATGGGAGGGTGGACACCACCGGCCGCGGGAGGTGATGCCATTGTTTCGACCCACACTATATGAGAGGAAGAACAGGCACAAAGATACTGCTGGATTATCTGAAGCAGGGCGAAGAAACGACCTCAGAGTATCGCAGCCCCTGGTTCACCTAACAGGCATTATCGGGTGCGACTCTTGCCTCGAAGGATCATTTCAAATGAACTCAAGCTTCGCCACGAAATACAGAAAGAAGGGAGGCATCGCTCGAGACACCACCCATCCGCCCAGCTCATGCACCGAGCGAAGGCTACAGAGTTATCTTATAGCCTTTTTCTTCCTCGCCGTCGTAATCGGTTAGTTTTGAGTGTCACCGAAGTCGCACCGGGCGACACTCACAACTTTCCTATTCGCGACGGGATGGTACCACCGTTCCCCGCCGGAAGGTGATGCCATTGTTTCGACCCACACTATATGAGAGGAAGAACAGGCACAAAGATACACTGAACAAAAAAAGGGCAGCGGCCAAAAATAGGTACACCTGGTCCGTTCGGGGCCAAACACAGGTACATACTAAAACCAAGTTTAAAACGCACCCCATGAACCTGCCGTTCCTTGCAACGCAAAGTAGAGTTTTATTTTTCGTTTTTTCATGTTCTTCGTGCTCGCCCGGTGGCTACGTATACGAGTAGCTGCTATTAATAGTACGAGGAACGAACGCCTGCTGTTGTATTCTCCCTTCTCAGCTTGCGACACCCCTGGTATTCCAAGTCAACCACAATCCCGAAGGGGAGCCTTCTATCTCGTATTATTTCGGCGGAGGTGTGCAGGCAGATATATGTATGTGTGTCGCTCGAGTGGCGTGTGGTGCGAGGTGCGAAGGGAGGAGGGGGTCTCCGTGTATGTCGGCATTTGTATAGGGGGCATAGGGGGGAACTATGAAGGGCCTCTGGTTGGCTTGAAAACGACAAAAAAAAGGTGAAAGTCAAGCAGAGTAGACAAAATCAGGTATACCTGGGTTTTAAAGATGCAAAAACAGGTACAACGAGTTTTCGACCAATGGCAGGGCACGTGGAATGCGTTTTTGACTTGATTTTAACTATGTACCTGTTTTTGGCCGCAGACGGACCAGGTAACCTGTTATTTGCATCTACTTCCTCCTCCTCCCGGCTACTGGTACACCTCCTCGTTCTTTCTGGCAGGTCCAGGTCCCCTACACGAAATCGCAATTTCAGCTTTTTCGCGAAGTCCATTGGGTCATGCAGATACCTTTTCATTCCTATTCCTTCTCTCAACCCCCCGTATATCCCTAAGTGTTCTTCCCCTTCTATCTTCTTTCTTAGCGCTAGCCTTTCCCTTCTTTCTATCCTTTTTTTTTACTTCTGTCTTGTATCCGCTAAATTTCTCTGTGGCCAGCATCTCTTTTTGGTTTCCTATATCCTTCCATACTTTCTCGACTACGCTATCCCACCTTATTCCAGCTCGCCCTTTGGTTACTTTCTCCCATATAGCTTTATCAGCTATGGCTGGCAACCTCTTATTTGGCATGTTCTTTACTTTATATTGCCATTTCAACTTACGCACGTCTCTATTTGTCTTAAGTGGGTACATTCCTAGTTCTGCTCTCAATACTGTATTACGCGTCATACTTGAGCAACCTAGTACTTTTTTAGCTGCTACTGTTTCCAGCTGTTTTACAAGCTTCGCGTTCCCTTCCCATACTTCTCCTGCATATTCTAGCTTTGGTACAATCACATTCATCAGTATACATCTCTTAATTCTAGTATCAAGGTGCGAGTCTGTTAGGACTGCTTCCATCTTGCCTACGTGTGCCTTACCTTTGCCTATTATTTTATTTATGTGTGCATCCCAAGAGCAATCTTTTGAGATCTCTACGCCAAGGTACGTATACTGGTCTACGATCGGTAATTCATCTTCTCCCCACTTCCACTTACAAGTTACCGGACTCTCCTTATCTTCGTTACATACGAGTACAACTACTGCGCATTTTTTTACGTTCGTTCGCGGTCACTCTCCACTTCCTGGTGTACTCTAGTGCCTTCTCTATTTGTTTCTGCAGTCCTTTGGGTGTTTCTGATATGCAGACGAAATCATCCGCAAACATCAATCCCGACACCGTATCTTCCCCCACCGTGACTCCCTGCGATGCTGCTTCTACTGCTACTATCATGTCATTAATGTATACCTTGAATAGGTTAGGTGATAGCGTACATCCCTGGGCAACTCCCTGTAGGATATCAACGTACTTCGATATTTCCCCGTCCAACATCACAGCACTTCTCGCACATTCCGTCATCTTCTTCATCATTCTCCACATCTTTCCTCTTATCCCTATTTCCCACAACTTTTTCCACAGCCCATTTCTCCATACTGTATCGTAGGCCTTCTGTACATCTAAAAAGAAACAGTACGTTGTTAGCCCCGCGTCTTTCCTGCCTTGGATTATCTTACCTAATGTGTACACATGGTCGACGCAGCTACGGTTTGGCCTAAATCCTGCTTGCCCTTCGCTAATTTTTTCTTCCTTCTCCATCATTGTTCCCATTATATCGTTCAAAATCTTACAGAACGTTTTCCCTACAGTGCATAGTAGCGTTATCCCCCTATAGTTACCCGGGTCAGCCTTGTCTCCTTTCTTAAACAAGTTTACTACTACTTCTGTGGGGGGGGGGGTTAGGTGTATGATATCCAAATCCCCGGCCGCCCCTGCCCCATCCCTTTTATTATATTCGCCCTTCTTTTCTCTCTCCTTCTTCGCATTTAGTCGTAACACATCCGGGGTTAGGCTCCCCTCCCGCCTCCCCCACTCGTACGGTTCGTGCCTTGCATTTTTATCGCGAGAAGACTTCCGCCCTTTCTTCCCTCGTCGACTCGCATCGAATTGTGCCTACCCTTTGTCTCCGAGTTGTAAATGGTGCATCACTTATATTGGCCCTTCGGTCGAAAGAAAAAAAAGAGTCTGAGGACCAACGCCCAAACGGGTATAGGGTGGATCGTAAATGATCCGAGTAGGTATTGGACTATATTTAGTGTATATTTATTATTTTAGTATAATATATATGCACAGTAGTAGATGGTATGATTTGAATAAGCTCTGCACATCGTCAGATGGCAGGTAGAATAATACCGAATACCAGGTGTTCGTGGTGGTATGAGATTGTTCACCGGACTGCGACTGGCGGAAAGGCTTCTTGGCCTGGGTTTTTGTTGGTGGATGAGCCTCGGCAAGTTCCACACTACCCGGAGAGTTTATTCTCCGGGTGGCTATCCCCACCGTACCGGGCCCCTTCGGGGGTCAGGTCGGGTCAATATGCTCAAGGTTCCGGAGTCGTAGGCAGCAAGGGCGGATACTTCCGAGGGGGCATGGAGTGCATTGACACTCGACACGTATCATAGTGCGACGTGGAAGTGTGGAGGGCGTAAGCTTTATTCTTACCCATCCACCGGAGGGTAAAAAAAAAACAAAAAAAAACGGACTGCGCTTTTGGTTTTTCCCGGGACCGTTTGTTTTGGGGTGAGATATGTATATAGTTCGAAGTATATTTATGTGTATGCTCTTCACATGAAACCGTTATTTTTACCCATCGACATCCAGCACACCCAGTCAGTGTCCGTGCCGATTCTTCATCCTATCTATAGAGATAAAATCAGTTATGTGGTCACAAAACTATGACACATCAGAGATACTACGCTGCAACGCAGCAAGCACAAACGCAGAGACCCACTTGTTCTGGCGTATAATTGCACCGCCCGGATCGATGTATCGTGATACCGGATGGCCCAAGCGAAACACCCGATTTTGTGTCCGCTACGAATGCCGCGTGCGATGGATAATTGGATGCCACATACACGTATTTTTATGAAATAAAAAACAACAACAGCCTGCAGCAGCTGTGATATATTAGAGGATTTCGTCGAAACACATATTTGCAAGCTGAGGGTGATACGTATGCTTCAATCGCTTGTACTTTTTTGTTTTTTTGTTTCCCATGCCATTTATTATCTTCGCACTTCTGTCTTTCTCCCTCCATATTAATAGTCGTACCTCGGATCCGGGGTCACAAAGTAGGCTCCTCTCCCTCCCCCCCCACTACGGTTCTTGCCTTGATTTTTATCGCGCAGAGGGTTCAGCCATCCCAACGCTCGTCGATTTTCATCGAATTTTGCCAACTCACGCTCTCGCGCCTTCCGCTAGTCAAGTTTGTTTTGCGTGAAAAAGTCCCTATGAGGATGCACTCGGGGGGGCTCGAACTCGCGACCTTGACGCTAACAAGCTTCGTGGTTACCTGCTAGCCCACCGGGGCGACCGGCATATTGGAGGGGGGCAATTTTGTTTTGTTTTTTGTTTTCCGTGTGTTTTCTGTTTGTCTCACACGCCTGCAGACTGCAGACGCTGCTCTATGTACGTGTATTAATAGTCTACTGCTTGGCTTTGGGTGTACACTGCTGTGTACACAATGGTTTATGCAAACATACTGTCGGGAGGGTCGGAGTTGGGGAACCGCCACCACACTCGCCACACCAGCCACTCGTAACAAGATTGAAAAACAGAAACGCTGGGTGGTGTTGCATTGTCTAGAAGGCCTTGACTACCCTTGGGAATGAGGGGACGATTCACCAACATCCCTTGCTATTGGTTTATATAGGTTTTAGTATGAATTTTGTTTATATAGGAAATAGTATGGTACTGCGGTTTATGGATTGTCTGATTTCGTTTATAACCCTAACTAAGCAGGAACGCTGGGTAGTGATAACCCTAACTAAGCAGGAACGTTGGGTGGTGTTGTATTGTCTAGAAGGCCTTGCCTACCCTTGGGAATGCGGGGACGATTCACCAACATCCCCTGCTATTGGTTTATGTAATTTTTAGTATCGAGTTGGTTTATATACGAAATACCTATATTAATCGTATGGTACTACGGTTCATGGATGGTCCGAATTCGTTTATAACCCTAACTAAGCAGAAACGCTGGGTGAAACCCTAAGCAGAAACGCTGGGTGGTGATGTATTGTCTATAAGGCCTTGCCTACCCTTGGGAATGCGGGGACGATTCACCGAAATCCCCTGCTATTGGTTTATGTAGGTTTTAGTATGGAGTTGGTTTATATTGGAAATACTATTAGTATGGTACTACGGTTTATGGATGGTGTGATTTCGTTTATAACCCCCTAATCAGAAACGCTGGGTGGCGTTGTATAGTCTAGAAGGCCTTGCCTACCCTTGGGAATGCGGGGACGATTCACCAACATCCCCTGCTATTGGTTTATATATGTTTAAGTATGGAGTTGACTTATATACGAAATTGTATGGTACTGCGGTTTGTGGATGGTCTGATTTCGTTTATATCCCTACTTATTAAGCAGAAACGCTGTGTGGTGTTGTATTGTCTAGAAGCCCTTGCCTACCCTTGGGAATGCGGGGACGATTCACCAACATCCCCTGCTATTGGTTTATATATGTTTTAGTATGTAGTTGGCTTATATAGGAAATAGTATGGTACTGCGGTTTATGGATGCTCTGATTTCGTTTCTATAGAATTTAGTATGGTATGTACCCCCCTATACGCCGGAGGGTGCCTAGATCAAGTTTTTTACACCCCCCCCCTTATATTTGGTTTCCCAAAAATAAAATTTGGAGTGTGACGTCGGATTTGTTTTTTCGGAGACCCCTGGAACTGTTCTCCTTGTATCACGAAGTACAGCTCTGACACCGATGATTTCCCTTGTTGATGCGATCATGTGGATATGTTTATGATAGTCGATAAATTGAACGTATTTGTTATTTGAGGACCCGAAGGTGAAATGTGATGCATCTGGCTGGAGCCAGCAGGTAGTACTGTTTCGTGTGCTACCAGTATAGTTGGCCATGTTAAGGTACGTGTTCATACCAATATCAGCTGCCTACCGTACTCGTGTGTCATCGTGGAGGTACATACCGCGTCCTAACTTAAGGCATGGACACGTAGCACAGCTGATAGTGCAAGTATTCGGCAGAACTTGATTTAAAAGTACAATACAGAGTACCGGTCCTGTACACGGATGCCACTTGTATAAAGCAAACCTCATATCATAGGCGGTCTTTACGGTGTTAAATTGCATGCTTCATTTCACCTCACTTACACGAAATGGCGACCACAACGTGAACCGTTTGTCTCACAACGAATGTCAGGCCGGAGGAACCCTCGCCTACCCAAGACTTTTCTGCAACAGTCACCTACAATATTGACGTCGTCACCCTCTACAAGGGTGACCTAGACGTCACACAGGAGGTACAGGTCACCACTTCGGAATCTGGCTCCATCTGCGGGGTCACCCTAGAAGTAGGCGAGGAGTATCTCCTCAATATGCTCTTCAAGGATGGCGGGCCTTGGCTGTACTTATGCAGTCTGCAGACGGTCTGGGGCTCCGTCTCCGATGAAGACAAAGCAGAACTGGAAACAAGCTGCGTTGATGATCCATGCGACTTCGCTTGCAAGCACTTTCAGGTACGTACTGATTCCACAAGAAAGACCAGTAACTGTATGCGCGAACGTGGTGATACAGGGGGGACGTTGGTAGTAACTACAGCACGCTGGATCCTGTGGCGTAGTTGACGCTCAGGCGGCGGAAAATACGTTCGTCGTTTCCCTTCATGAGGTATCACCCTCGATAGGAACTTGTTGGTATTGTCATCGACAACTATCGAGGTGTCCATCTGCAAAGAGGCGACCCACAAAAACACGCGTGCGTTCGAGACAACAATCACGACCTGGCCGTGTTCAAGTGGTGGACTTAGTCTACGTAATTATTCTCGTGAAACGAGCGAAGCTGTAGACCTGTCTTTATCCACGAAATTGGTATCACGTCTGGCAGGTTCGCACTTTCATAGATCGACGACACGTTCGAAGCTTGAAATAAGCAGGAGTCGCGTAACCTGCGTCGGTTAAATTTTGAAAAGCCCCAGCAAACCGTACATTACCCAGGCACATTCCAGGATGCTGCAACTGTTGAACGTTCTCCTGTACGAATTCACAACTCGTTTTGTTGTACATGGCTGTGTCGATACTTTTGCGCCTGCGTCCTATGTACGTAGCTTCCCCGCGAGGCAACCGCTGCTTGCTGTAGGGAATAGCGCACACAAGCGACCTGTAGTAATCAGAGCTGAGGGTGTCGAACGCTTGACCCACCCCCTAATGTTCGCGCCTGTGTTCCACGTGTCCCTCAGGAGTGCATCCAGTACGAGGAGGACGAGCAGTGGTACTGCTCGGACACTTGCGACGACAATCCCTGCGATGAAGACGAGCAATGCAAAACTCGCGACAGGCGTTGGTGCCGCAACAGAGACTTTGCGGGCTGTCCCCAGAAGCGTAGGTGCCGCTGATTGGTGGGCTGGCTCGTGTTGCTGTACACACATTTGCCGCAACTAAAACAGGGACGAAACCCCCAAAGCGAACTCTACATGAGCAGGCCAGTTGAAACCATAGGGGCGGTAGCAACCAGGCCGTCTGTCGGAATCAACGCAAAACAATTGGCCTTATATATTACACATGTGGCATGAAAACAACAGGATGAGCGCGTCCGTTGCAACTATTGCATTCGTGGTAGAGGACCGCAAAACGGTCGGAGTTGTTTGTCGAGTGGAAGGCGAACTAAAACGTGGAGAAACGGCATCTGGGGCCAGGGGTGGGTGTCGGTTGCAGCACGATTAAGCGACGTGGCTAGCTAGTGACTCAAGGCGACACTGCAATTGCGACGGGTACGGATTTATTTTGTGTTTCCTTTCAGAAGGATGATTTCAAAGACATTACCACTACCAATCGTGGGTGGGCGCCACAGGTCATTGTTTCCTAATGTTCAGGTGTGCTGTTGGACTGACGAGAGGAGTGACAGTATGACCTGGGGCTTGCTCACAGTCGGAAGCGTATCGCGGCAGTTGTTGCGGTACCAGGAAGTTTAGATCGGATTATTCCCGCTGACAAACTGTTGAGGCGTGGAAAGTGAAGTGTGTTTTTGCCTGGGACAGCTGGGCGACAGGTCGATCGAAGCCGGGTAAAACATTTCTCCATAGTTCTTCACTTTTCGGTTTGGATGGTGTGAAGAGCCCTCCCCTAACATATCAATACAACCCTACCGCCGCCGCGGCCACCACCGCTGCCTGTTGGCGTTGTATGTTGACTTGGCGTGGCACAACCAGCTCTGCTCTGCCGTATTTTTATGCCGCCCCACCATGAACCGGTCACTCGCTTCGGCGACCTCCTTGTACCACTTATTATCCCGTAGTGGGCCACATAACAGTATGTTTATAAATAGACGTAACAGCAGGACTCTGCACAGAGTCGATCGATGCACGTATCGTACGGGAGATAGAAATAGTTATACGGCGCAAATGCCAGATCATCAGTGGTTACTGTTGAGTGTTCACGTATTTATAAGAACCATTAACAGCGTGGCGTGCGGCGCAAGGGTGGTCGCAAGAGCGAACGCATGGGTGCACGCGTATACCGAATCTGGGAGAAGCCATACGGTGTGTCGTCGCTGATGTCGGGTGGTTTTGGCAAGGTGGTTGTGAGCGGGGGAGGGGAGGGGGGGGGAGCTTCCCCTCTCCCACCGTCGGTCGCATTTTAATATTTTGTCTACAGCACGAATAAGGTAACCTCTGAACTCCGTACGACTCATGACGTTCAGCACCTCGCCAATTTATCGTAGGGATGTGAAATTCCGCAACTGGAAAAGCGGACGGACCGGAAATGCCACAAACTGGCCAAATATATAAACCGTTCGTACATACCAATCCCGAAATGTATTGCTCAACTATTCCCAAAGCGTAACGATACGTTGTGTATACGGAGGCGTTTTATACTAGAGACAAATACACGAACATCCCAAAACCGCAAAATGTCCGCGAATCGCACATGAGTTTAAGAACTGGGCTAAGAACCTGTGGGACATACCGGTGTTACACACGCCTGCAATATCGAGGACAAACTATCTGCAATCGGTGTGGGGCACTACCGCAGTAGTCGAAAACAAAACTACAGTATATTGATGTAACCTTTCAGAGCTGCCCCCATGTTTTCAGGGCGAAGTACGGAAATAAATGTGCGTCACCATTACATGTTTTATGCTTTCATATCGAAGTAGAGATACACACATAGCTTCGGCGTTGAAAGGAGGGGAGGAGAGGGGAGGCGCGAAGGCGGGCCGAACAATCCTGCGGCGGTGGTCAGCTAGACGGTTCTCTGAAATGCGAAATACTGTCTCGAAGCTTGGTCTAGTATATGCAACCGTCCGGGATTCGCGTGAGCGCACACACTGCTGTACCGAGTCCTTGCTTTGCAGTTCGTACAGCGGCTTTGGCGTCGCCAAATCAACCTGTAACCATTATTTTGCTGTTTGAAGTCGCAAACGTCTAATACACAAGAATTGAGGCTTAACATGCTACCAAGTACGAGGGATCTTGCCACCCTGGGCAGAAATGTGAGGACCGTTGCGTATCGATGGATATACTCTAATTGCGCCGCATTTCCGTCCAGAGTCATACACAGGGGATCGTGGTTTGGCCCCTTAACAGACCGCTCCTATACTAAAACTGATATAGATAATAACGAGGATGTGCAATTCTCTCCAGATTGTGGTTGGGCGCTGGTGGGAGGGGCTGTGCGAAGCACAGAAAGTTCTCCGAAAAGTCAATAGCAGGGCGGCAATGTTTACCGGGGTAGCATCTCATTTCCGTGTTAGTCAACCAGTCAGTCGGCGTGCCACCGCGCTCGACGGACGCAGCATCGATTTCGGCACGGAAGGAGTCTATGGAGGCCCCTATTTTACCCTCCGTCCTCTTCTGCACGCGTCCGAAGCCGTGGTGAATTCGTCGAGCTTGGCCCTGGTATGTGCTCATATTGCCAGGGGTGGTTCCAGTCACACCGTCACTGGGATAGATTCGGCATGGCACTTACCCAGCTAACCTATTATACAGGCAGAATGTACACTATGTATGCCAGGCAGGAAACAAGCAGCAAAATATTAAGCCCATTCGATATGCATACCATACATACCGTACAACACGGATGCTAGCACACCCTCTGAAATAACAACACCCCTCTACAAGACCACACCCAGCGATAAATGTCGTGTTTTGTTTTTCGACCGTCACCTTATCACTGGGAGCACGTCGTTTACCACACCCCCTTCCGAAGTTCGCTAGGAAAACAGCATAAAACTCCAAAGGATATAACACCCGGTTTGGATACCATTCCTCCACAACACGCACTGGAATGCATACTGGCACAAGCGTGGAGGTAACTTCTGCGCCGCATCATAGGGGCCCCATCGAGCCTGCGGTTCTGACCCCACCGGGTACCTGCTGCTGCCGCGCCTCAAGGAAGGATCACGTCGTATTGCTTCGAGCTCACTCCGCTTACCGGTACTGGTACCGCCACTCATGCCGTGCCTCAGGTCCCAACGACGGGTACCAGTACCGGTTTTGTGCCTAAAGCTCCGGCAGCTGTACCCAATGCTTCAGTCTCAGGGCCTACGACCCCGGATATTACAACGGCGGGTGGGTGCCGAATGTGTGGAACCAGCGCCCGAGGCGGGGTGAGGTCTATCAGTGGCTTCCGTCAGCCCGACATGCTGCTGGTGCGGAATGACTACACCGTCCACAAGACGGCTGCGTGTAAGGAAGCGATGGCGCAGTCGAACACCGCCCTGTAATTTATTTTTCCCTGGACCGCTGACCCCCATGGTCCAGCCATGCGACGGACTTGGCAACAAGTTCTTCAAATCGAACGTGACCGCACTTTACGACGAGTACGTGACTTCCCCCAACATCACGCGCGAGGGTCGCGACTACCCGGAGTCCCCCTCTCGGGGGCGACTGGCACAGTGGGTGAAGAAAGCTTGGGATCAAATCGATGGCAAGGTCGCTATATGTGGAAAGGCCGGTCTTCTTCGGTGTGCAACATTGATCAATATATCCACAAACAGTTGTGTTCGCCCTCATCAAGCAAGGCGGAAGTCCCGGTCAACCGTGTAAGTGTAGGGTGACAAGCTTCGAAGTTCGATTTTGTTTATTGAAATGCTCGACCCGTACGCTTAGACGGGGGTGGAGATAGCTCTTCTGTGTCGCGACTCTATGTCCTGTAGTCGACGCCAAAATCACTGTCCGAACCGTATTGAACTACGCGATGCACATTGGGCATTGTCCTCCTGCCATACATATTCCAATCGGCAATCATAAGGGCTCCCGCCAAGTAGACAGAGGCATTTTGAGATGTGCACCTCCCTGGTCGGATGTCCGGCACAAACACCGCGCGATTTCAGGCAAACTCAAAACACGGTTTGTCATCAGTCAAGAGCCGGCGAGCAAGTCCAGCACGATGCTCGGTTACGTATGGTTCTCGTCTGGCCAAGTTATGGGGGCCTTGCGTGCTGATTGCTATTCCCCAAAATGGCCTTCAAAACCCAACAAAACGATTGGCTGCTGCAGAACACGAAAAACTACTGTACCTGGTACTCACTGAGCCTAAACCCCTTCTGTACAATGTTGCGAGCGAATGCAGGGTTTTTCACCAGCTCTTGCTATATACCGTTCCCTCCGCCTCCAGGAGCGTCAATGGGCGGGTGGTTCTACACGTGCCCGTGTTGTCGTGCTCGAGGGCGTAAGGCCGCGATTTGCGTTGCACCGAACCGTGTATGCGATGGTTGTCTAGCCTATGGTCACATGACCAGGCAGTGGACTCCCCATCGCACCATCGGCTATGCGCCGAAGTACAGCAGCGCGCCGCAGCCTGGAACGCCGGCGCTGCAGCAGCCGCAGTTGGAGCCAATAGTGACGAGGAGGGGTCATGCTATGCCAGGGGAGAGCGAGCTGCTTCGGCAGCAGTTGAAGGACATCAGGTTGGTGGGGTTTGATGTCCTCGGGAAAGAACGGGATGCCCACAGAGCGGCTGCGCGAGATGAGGTGTGGAGTTTCTTTGAAGAACCTCGACCGCGTGCCGTCCTACAGAGGCACGACTGGAGGGAAAGGTTGCAGTCTGCCAAGCGACGAGATGGAGGAATTGGTGAGCCCTACGATTGCTTCGACGAGCTTGGTGTTGCTGTGTCCGAGGTGGAGGAGCTCTGCGATGGTGGTGAGCCGCTACCTACATATGTACAGCAGCAGCACGAGGCTGAGGAGGAGGAGCTCGTTGTTGCTGAGCCTGAGGTGAAGGAGCTCGGTGATGGTCGTGAGCCGCTTGCTGAGTCTGCACAGCTGCCGCACGAGGCTGAGGAGGAGGATATCGGTTTTGCTGAGGCTGAGATGGTGGAGCTTGGCGCTGCTGAGTCTGAGGTGGAGGAGCTCGGTGGTTCTGGTGTAACTCCCCCGCTGCCTTCGTCGTTGGTGACACCGCAGCAGCTACGTGAGCATGAGGGGGTGTCGGTACAGCAGCAGCAATGGGACGGGGACGGTCTGGGCGGCCGAGTGCCGCAGGTGGGCTTGCGCCAGAGTGGGTCGTACCCCTTCGATCCAGGGAAACCACATAAACGGGATGGGCCTAACACGGCTGGGGGGGGGTATGACAACGGATGGGAAGGAGTGGAGCTCGTGGGAGAGGAGACCACCACGACCACCACCAGAAGCAGAAACAGCAGCGGGGCGCGAACATTCCCATTTGTTCCTGGGAAGCAGGCATGTTATACTTTCCAGTTTGGCCAACTTTCTTGTTGGTGGATTCAGTGGATTGGGTATTTTTGGTTTTGTGTTTTAATTTTGTGCTTCTCTGTTTCTTGGCTGGCATCTTTGAGCAAGGACTGCTGTAGTTGTGGTGAGCTTGTAGCCTGGTATAATGGACCGCAGCTATTTGTGTGGTTGAATGGGAACTGGGTTAAAGGCGGACGTTCCCGTTTGATCCTGGGAAGACGCTGTCGTCAACAATCGGCTGGTATCTGTGAGTGAGGACGTAGTTGTGTGATTGTACCCTGGTATGATGGACCACAACTATATTGTGTGTCTTGCTGTATCACGGAGGGGGGTTGTGATGCCATGATTCTACAAAGTGCACAGCTGTGCTTCTGTGTCGAACCAGTTTGTGGTGGACTGATTTACAGCAAGCGGAAGTGCGTGATAATTTGTGACGGCTTGACCCTGTAGCAGCAGTACATGCTGTGTTAGACCGCTGCGTACAAGTATACCGTATAACATTTTCGGATTGAAGGATGTGTTGGAGAATTACTGCTGATTTTGGCTTGATTCTGGAGTGCGTGATATTAATGTGTTGAAAACTTACTACTGCTGGTGTTGGCTTGATTTTGCAGTGCAAAATATTTATGTGTAGCAGGTATGGTAATTCAGTGCTGATTGAGCTGTACTGGTAAAACGGAGGTACTGCGGTGTTGCCAAACAGCAAGGATGTAGATTATTTGACTTTTTCGTGGCACATGTCGCGACACGCCGCGTTCTGCCGCGACACGCCACGGACGCTACCGCGACACTCGCCGCAACTAGAGGTGGGCACCTAGAGGGGAAATATAGACACCGAAAACCGGCGAAGGAGGCGTTATTCTCAAATCCAAAAACCGGTTTAAACCGGTTTTTTTCAGCCGGTTTAAACCGGTTAACCGGTTAACCGAAAACCGGTTTAAACCGGATGGCAACATGAAACGCCTCCAAATCATTGATTAAATATGTATATATGCGTCTAGTACATGCTGTGTATGTGGATCCCGAGCCACGGTTAGCGTACTAATAGAACACGCGAGGTGGTATGGTACAACAACGGCACAGCATAAATTTTACGGGGTAACGTGAATTCCAGGTATAAGTCATTATATATACAACATTGCTGCCACAGGTACTACATCACTGATTGCTTCTGCTGCAGTGCGATTTTCGTGGGCAGTCGAGAGCGCAGCAGATCTACGATCGTAAGGGTAACGCACCTTTTAGCCCCGCACACCAAAACCAAGTTAGTTTCGGCCCGCATACAAAGAGCAAGCGCACTTCGTTCCCCCCACTGAAAACAGTCAATTTCCATCCAAACAGTAAAATCAAGTAATTTTCAGCCCTGAGACTAAAAGCCAAATCAACTTCAACCCCCCGCACAAAAATAAAGCCAATTACTCTCCCCACACAAAATTAATTTTATTTCAATCCCCCACTCAAAAAAAAAGTTAAAATTTCAGCCCTAACACTAAAATCAAGTCAATTTCGACCTCTATTCTAAAACTAAGACAATTTCGATGCCCCCACACTAATACCAAGTCAGTTTCAATCACCCACACTAAAACGAAGTCTTTTTCGAATCGCACATAAAAACAAAGTCAAATAGGATACCTACACTGAAATCAAGTATATTTATATCTCCCGCACCAAAAAAAAAACGTTCTCGGCCCACACGCAATTGCCAAGTCATCCAGATACTAAAACCGTCATTTTCGACCCGTACTATATTACTACTGCTGTACGTGGCAGTGTAATCAGTCAAGAGTCGGTCCGATTCTTCCGGTTTAAACCGGTTAATGTGGTAAGACTGGGTGAGACACAGAGTATCTCCTTGCAGGTTTGTCTATTAAGCATCCTTGGTGTTACTCACTTTCCGTAGCGTCAAGCGTAGAAGAGAAGCAGCTTATATTAATCCCCGAGCCAGATGACATCTGCCTCGGGCGGGCTTCAAGTATGGCCCTCAGATCTTATAAATACCCCAGATACGAATGCCATCCAAGTTATACGAAAACGGACCAAGTACCCATACAGAGGTAATTACCGACCTTCCTAGCCCATACCATTACACTAGTCCACCCTGATGATCCGTGTGTGCAGAAATATGGGGAAAACGGGGAAATCCCAGTTCCCCGAATTAGAACATGAGTCGAAGATGCGGCTCCTCAAAACCCCTCTCACACCTCTAAGTTGCTAGGCTAAGAAGCCGGAAAAAACGCAATGAAAGGCAATCGAACGTGAACGCAGGTGCTGTGAACGAAGCCAACGTCAGGGACCTCCCATAAGTCGCCAACAAGGCGAGGGAGGGTACGAGAAGGCAAAGACTAGCAATAAGAAGGAAACAACTGACACCGTACGGGAAATGGGAACTACCGCCCGCCCCACGAGGGGGAGGCGAGTGCCTTGCCGAAAAATACACAAGAAGGACAAACAACAAATAACGGTACAATCCTGTGCCACAGTATGAGTAGCCATACTGCCCTGACCGCTCCCCTCGGCTCTGGCGGGGGAGGGCGTCGGCAGGACGAAAGATAAAAATAAAGGGAAGACACCGAACCCAATGCCAAACCCAACACCAAACCCACGCCGAAAGTACAAGAAATACCTATTCTAAGGCCTTGAAAGAAACCCTCCCAGCCCCAAAGTCCATAAAAACGGGAAACTATGAAGGGTGGCGGCGGTATGAAAGTGTGCTCTCCACGGCCGTGCCTCGAGATTTGTCCACGTTACGTTGGGTCCCTCGAGAAAGCACGCTCGCTATATGGGCCTGGACACCAAGAACCACGTACGGCTCCCATTGAAGTCGTGTAGCGCGCTGGAGGGAGGGGAGAGAAAGCTTGGAGTGGAACTGGAGGCCATGGTCCGAAAGGATGGTGCGTGGGCACCCCCTGAGGGGAATGCATATGTTAGCCAATATGTCCGTCGTGCCTTCCGCGGTGGTGCGGTCACGGCGAACATATCGGTCCGGCGACTGAAAAGGTCGGTGATGAGTAAGATGTAGGAATTGTGCTGCGGCGTGACCGGGAGAGGCCCGGTGAATCCGGCGCTAGCGACGGTGTCGGAGTTCGGATAATAGGACTGGTCGACGTCGGTTGTGTGTAAGCGTCCTTTACTGGTAAGCTGCTGGATATCCGAAAAAAAAGGGACGCCGATGGGACAGATGGTACGACAAGAAGTCGTGTGTCAGGGCCGGCGGCGCGGCTGAAGCGGGTCCTTGTGTAGAACTCCCGGAAGTGGGAGTTGTCTGGGCGACGGTAGTCGCGGTGTGTGAGGCTTCCGCGGAGCTCGAGTCGATTTCGGTGGGTACGGCGAAAACCAAAGCGAAAGAGGTGTCGGCGGCAGGCGCATTCAGCCCGCGGCCGGGACGACTATCGACGGTGGTGACGGATGCAGAAACACGAGCGACGAATCTCCCCGAGGGGGCAAAAAGGTCGCCAATCCTTATACGTGGCCCGTGTGTGCGAAAATCGCAAAACTCCGCGGAGGTAAAGGGGAGCCCACCCAAGGTAGCACTGTCAGTGCGGGGCACCAGCCCACCCAAGGCAGTACTCTCAGTGCGGGGCACCAGTCCACCCAAGCCGACACCTGGAATCGGCGAGGAAAGGGTGTGCAGTCCGCAGGCCCTTTTGAGTTAGATACCCCCGTCCTCACAGGGGCAAGGCTCGTCGATCCACTGCGGTCGTGCTCCGTGGCAGGTTCCGTCAAGCGGTATGTACGGCAATTTTAGTGGTGAACGAAGCGTCGTCTAGGGTCACTGTGCCCCCAACAAGGCAGGGGCCGTGTTCTGACAACGCAAGGCCAGGGCCGACGCTAGAAGCTATCGTCAAAACTTTAGGGCGTTGGTCGGCCAGCGCATCCGAAAGAAAACAAACAAAAACGAAAACTCCAAAGGAGGACCCTTGTAAGCGCTGGCCGTGGTTAGCGGGACAGGCGGCGGCGCTGTGGAAATCTTGTGGGCCCTGGTGCTCCCGGTGGGAGTGCATAATTGGCGAGAGGAGGCGGGGTGTGTCAACCCGGTCTTATTTCGCGAATTATCTCGCGAACAGCAGAAAGAGCCCCACCGAGCAAGTTTGACCCTCTCCACTTGCGGGGGTCACTGGCCCTGGGATCGTCCGCCCGGAGGCCAATGCCCCACACTGGGTCCAGAGGGCTGGCTTCATCCAAGAGTTTGGCGCCTGTGCTCAAAAGGTGATTTTTCATGGCGGGATTCTGCTTAAATTTAGCATAGATGCCAGATAATACGGCTTGTTCCTTCTCCTGATCCCAAACAACAGAGTCAAAGTTGCGCACGCCACGACCGAGGCGCTTGTGCGTGCGGGGGTCTGGTGAGGACATGATGAGTTTGACTGCGCGGTGGTCTTTAAAAAGCCTGGCCTTTTCGGCCATCATATACTGCTCCGCGCAAGAATATGACACGTTGTCGACGACAAACGACGATGGAAACAACACCCAAAAACAATAAGGGGGCTGCCAGAACAGCACCACCTTGTCTGTTGAATATTCGAGAGTAGGGTCAAAGACCGACGGTGTCCAACCGCCGGTGGCCATATTGGCAGTTCCGGCCTGCAGTGTCCCCGTTTGAGGGCACTGGGTCTCGGAAGTTTGGGCCCGCGGTACCCCCGTCTAGGGGCACTGGGCCTCGGCAGGTTGGGCATGCGGTGCCCCCATTTGGGGGCACTGGGCCGCGGCTATTGGGGCCTGCAGTGCCTCCGTCCGGGGGCACCGGGCCTCGGTAGTTTGGGTCTGCGGTGCCCCCGTTTGTGTGCACTGGGCCGCGGCCGTTCGGCCCGGCGGTGCCCCCGTCCGGGAGCCCCGGGCCTCGGCAGCTTGGGCCTGCGTTGCCCCTCTCAGGGGACGCCGGGCCTCGGGTGCGCAAGGCGAGTCCGAACCCACGGTTCCTAGCCTCGCGTCACCCACACTCGTTGGCGGAAATTGACAAGAAGGGGCTCTTATTGCCCTCAAAGGGGCAGGGGGCTCTGGGCCCCCTCTGCTTAACGAAAGGCGCGAATCTCCCGTATTTATACGGGTATAGCGTCCAGTTGATCTGACTGGAGGCTGTGGTGTCACCACTGGCCCGTCGGGCAGTGTCGGATCTGCTTCCGGCTCCACTGTTGCCGTCGGTGCATGCTGCGCGTGGGTTAACGTGCTCGAATACGAAAGAGGGTCTGCAGACCCTTGAGGTGTCTCCAAGACCGGGGCTCGGGAGGGCGGCAACAAAGCTCCCACCTGAGTAGACTCTCTCCGTTTTCACGTCTTGGAGAAGGCGGACGAGGTAGTTAATCCTGTCGCCTCCTCGTTGATGGGAAAAAAGGGTAGAGATCCCGCTGCTGTCGCGAGGGATCACCGAGTCGAGCCCCGCCAAAGGTCTCGGTGTTTTGGCGTCCGCCTTCCCACACCTCAAACCCACCGCCACTACACGGCCAGGTAGAGGGGGTCGCGGACGTTCTCGCGAAGTATAACATAGCGCAGGAGCAGCATTCTGAGTGCTGCTTGGCGCGTGACAGGGAGGAGCGGCGCGTGAAGCGCAGGCTCCCTTGCCCCGAAGGGAGGGTCCGTCTCTTGAAACGCGGGCCCCCTTTGCCAATTTTGGACCACAGGTGAGGGGAACAGCGCTGGGAGCGCGCGTTCCCGTTGCCGAGTGAGGACCATGACCGAGGGGAACAGCGCTCGAAGCGCGGGTTCCCGTCGTCGAACATGTACCCCAGCCGAGGGGAACTACGAACGAAGCGTGTGTTCCCTTCGCCGGTACGCCACCGTGAGTAATATTAAGAGGTGGCTGAGGAGCCCGTAGACTCTTGATCGAGGTAAAACTACCTGTCTTGCTGGCTGTACGGGCCTGAGGTACGTGAGCCTCTTGTGAAACAAACAATGGTTTTCCCGGCATTGCTGACAACGGACGAGCGGGCTGAGCCGTACCGCCGTCGACCCGTCATCCTAAACGAAAGGTGCCTGGCTGGCGCGCGTTTGGGTTGCTGCTCGTGTTGTGGGCGGTGCCGTAACGCACAGTCGGAGCAGTGTCGGGGGCAGAGGAGGAAGGCGAGGGCGGGATACCGCCGTAGAAACCCGACGTGTGTTGGTTATCATAAGATGTGCTGTGACTATTTGTCTGGCCGCGTCCCTGTTGATGTCCTCTCGACGGGCCTGAGCGATGGCGGTGATTGTGCTTGTAGGAGTTGGAGCGGGAGGGTGTTTCACCGCGGCGGTGGCTGCACATGCGTGCTTGCCATCGTCGGAAAGCGCTATCATCGCCAAGGCTACAAAGGTCAGGATTCAAGAGCTCGCTCGCGTTAATGAACGGATGTCGACAGTTTTTTAAAGAGCCCGTGTCCTCGTGGCCGTTTAGGCAGTGCCCCCGGTTATCACGGAATGCTTGGGCACGGGCGATGGGTGAAAGAAGGTTGGTCCAGAGAGGAGGGTCCTCTTTATTGAAGGACGAACAAACAGCGAAAACTTCTGCGTAGTGGTGTTCTGTCAAAGGCCAGCAATTGTAAGAATTATCCAACCAACGGTTAGAGGGGCCGTCCACAGCCAAAACAATGGGACCTTGGCTCGCCCCTGTCTGCCATGAAGGCGACTGGGACGGCCCTGGGCCCTGGCCGCGACCATAAGTGGCGGGCCGGGGCCCCGACGGGGCGGATGGCCGCGTACCCGTCGAAGAAACAGGCAAATACAAACATTTTTCGCCGTTAACGGCAGGTGTCTTATTATGTCCCAAGTCAACAAAAGCCTTCCACATGTCATCCAACGAGGCGTACGGCCTCGGATCCGTCGCCAAATAACCAGGGTACAAAGTAGGCATTAAATTGGGAAACTGCTCGTTCACCGCCATCCGAACCACCTTCAACACCACATCCGTTCCTGGAGCCAGGACACGCTCGCTCTTGCTGTCGACACAAGCACTCGAAACTCCCCGACTAAAATCGCAGAAGGGGGTGCCAGTGCACACTCCAAAAGTATGCAATTTAGTGTAGCCTTCCCCCGTGTCGGAGCTGTCGTAATGTGACGTCAGAAGGCGTAGCAGCAATTTGAAAGCGTCGGGCCCCGATGCTCCCTCCTTAAGCGCTCGCGACACCTGTCGAAAACATTCGTCGATCAATTGGGTGGTTTTGGCGGTCATGGGCTTGTCAGGTACAATCGCGCGTGAGAACGCGCTTGTGAGAGGGATTTGCCAACCGGGTATCCAGTCGGTCTCAAGCAAGCCATCCGTACAAAGGCCATCGCATCGCATGAGGATGTCTGTCGTCGCTACGTTATTCGAGCGAAGGAGCTGTTGTGTGGCATCTCTCTTGCTGACAGATGCAGGAAATGGTAGAGCGGAAATGCGAGTCAAGTCTTTGCTGCCTACGTGGATGTACGGTCGACAAACAGAGCGGCATGCTTGGCGTTAGCGGCGGCATCGGCGGTGTCGATCGCGGCGGCACGAGCGCGGGCTAGGTTGGAAGATACCGGTTTAGCGCGGTCGTCTGTCACGGAGAGCTTGCTAAGCCGCGCTGCAGAGGAAGCAACATTCACCAAAGAAGGAGTCCCTCACCTCGGGTTTTGCACCACTGCAACGCTACCGTAATCGGTTCAGGAGCTTTCAGACGAGCCGGAGGAGGTCGAAAATACGTCTCCGGGCTGGCGGCCCCTGGCGCGGTCCCGTCTTCCACCAGACATCCACCATGCCGTCATTGCCAGTGTGAATGGTGAACGGCTGGCGGGACGTCGACCGCTTTCGAACTAATATACGATAAAACGGCCTTAGGATGCGCGACAACTGTTGTTGCGCACCCACCCTTAGGGTATAAGTGCCCGAGCGATACTGTGGACCGTGAACGTGGATCTGCGGAAGGGGGTTGCAGCAGGAGTTCATGTGAAGTTTGAGTCGTACCTCGCAGAAACACCGGGGTTCCAACCCAACAACGACCAGCGATGCTTAAATTTGCGCATAAAGATTCCCCGGGGTTATATGGGATATGCGAGAGGAGCAAGCAGTGTATTTGGGAAATATATTGCATGCTGTTTCGGGATAACGTTCCAATCCAACGCATGCGCGACAGCCCTCGTGTACGGTCGAATTTCTCTTCCCGTGGATATCCAGTGCGGGGGTGCGTATTCGATCTCTAAGTGGGCAAGCGCATCGCGACTAGCGAGTTGGTTCGAGGAAATGGGACAGGTGCGTACAACTCTGTCCGGAACGTTAGAAATCGTTTACTCTACAGAATGAATACCAAGCGGTGCTTACATGTCCAGACAGAGTGGTTTTGTATAATACTCATCCACGACGACCCGACCACACCTTCGCCGGATAGATTATTTTAGTGAAATCCGTCCCGCGTCCGTCTTTTGCGAAATTAATTCATTACAACCAACCCCCCCTAACGTCCCTAGTTTGCTAACTTAATTAGTTCCAACCACACCCCACTGCTACTGGACCGCTAGAATGCCGTTGTATTACCGTTCGATACCCAGCATAATACCCTACTAGAGTGTTTGCGTTTTTTTTTTTACTTTTACTTCGCTAAAAAATCTGCCGAAGGAAGGATTTGAGGTAAAGTTTTGAAAAAACGGCAAAAAATTACTTTAGCGAAGTATGTTTTTGATCAAAAGTTATACGGTAACTTTTGTCTCTCAGTTTGATTGGCCTACACGCACCGAGCATTCTACCGACGCAGAACGCCCCGAATTATGTGAGATGTCTCCCATAGGCCATGACCTTGCTGCTTGCTCTACACAACACAACAACCGGTGGGAGCACAGAGGCTCGAGAGGTGTAGCTACAGTATGATACGGACAAGCGGTGCTGGATTTTGCTAACGGGGCGCCGGCGGACTGCTGGCGGCCCGCTACGGTACGCTCTCGCCGGCTTGGTGTCGTGGAGGATGCGCTGTTCAGAAGAACTACTCGTACGAGTACGAGTTACTCGTACGAGTTACTCGTACGAGTCGTACTCGTATGGAGACGTGCTCGTACCGCCTTGCTCGTAGAGCGCGACAGGATGACAGATCGTCGTGTATCATTTCAATTTCGCCACACTGCGGTAGCAGCACTAGCAGCACTACAGTAGTAACCATCTGAGAACGGTACTTTTTTTTTTGTGGGTTCTGCCGATGGCTGTACTGAAAGAACCAAGGCGACAATTCACACGCCGGTTGTGTCCAACAATGCCCTGAGTGAAAATGAAAATTCGCGTTCGCGTCGATCTTTATATTTTTCAGTTTTGCTTTAGTTATAGCCTTGAAAGGCTAATTTTGGTAAGGATTTCAAATGGTCAATTTTCAATATATTTAATTTCGGCTGGCTCAGGAAACCACATTCTAGACCCGATATTGAAAATGTGTTCCCGGAGGATTGTGGTGACAAGCTATACGATCATCATACAAGTTGTATTGACGCATGCTACGATAGAGGTGCACCATGTTTTTTCTGAGCTCCTCACTTAAGGAGCGCCATACCGCACCGAAAAAAGGATTTTGGAGGAAAATAATAGTGCTGCCGGATGCGAAATCTCATGACCGAAGTATAATCTTAAACATTATTCACCACAAAACATGAAAAGTCCGACGAATTTGAGTTAAGGAGCCCGATCGTTCAGAAAACGATTCATCCAAAAAGTGCTACCTCTACCGTAGCACGCGTCTATTGTAGTAAAATATCCATTTTTGATGGCGCTGAAATTTTTTCCGTTTTCGGTTTTTTTCCTTACTGACAGTAAGGAATTAACCCCAAAACGGAAAAATTTTCAGCGCCATCAAAAATGGATATTTTACTACATAACAACTGTACGTATTGATCGTAATAGCTTAATCACACAATCCTCCGGAACACTATTTTCATATCGGGTCTAAATATGGTTTCCTGAGCCACCGAAATTAAATATATGAAAATTGGCCATTTGCAACTTACCGAAAAAGCCTTTCAAGGCTATAAACTAAAGCAAAACTGAAAAATATAAAGATCGACGCCGAACGCGAATTTTCATATTTCACTCAGGCGCATTGTTGAACACAACCGGCGTGTAATTGTCCCTTGTTCTTTCAGTACAGCCATCGGCAGAACCCACAAAAAAGTACCGTTCTCAGATGGTTACTACTGTAGCAGCAGCGGCGGCGCGCCGCCACGGTCTATATATTCGGGCTGGCGGGCTTGGAGCGGAGCGTGCCGGTGCGGTGTCACGCGTAGGTCGTGGGAGCAGCAGGAGCAGCACACGAAGACAAGAATAGTCGGGGCCAAAATCGAAAAGCAAAAAAAACTGTTTGCTTCTTGCTTACGCTGCTGCTTGCTGCGCTGCTCTGCTGCCGCTGCTGCTGGGGCTGCCGCCACGTAGCTGCAGCCGCCGGTGCTGCTGCTTGCGGTCGTGGGATAGCAGCTGCGGCACTGCGGTCATACCCCTGCCGCCGCCACCGTTGCTGGGCTGCCGTTCCTCTCGTACGCTACTTTTTGTTTTCGTTGTTTGTTTGGTTTGCAGCATTGCCTCACCCCACTTCCCGTACCATCTTCGGAGGCGTCGCCTGCAGGATTTTGTTTACTTCTATCGCAAACACACCGAAACCAGGAGGGGAAGGGAATTGACTTTTTTGAGCGGAAGGGAAGTAAATATTTTTTTCACTTCTATCGCAAACACTCTTATGTTGATTATCCATCCTATGCCTAGAGATGTATAAGTTATGTTGCTCCAAAGTGGCAATTATAGATGTATAAGTTATGTTGATAATGGCATACCAAGGTACCCGGTACTCTAAAGTACCAGGTATGCGTAGTTCACAATATTAACCCGATAGCTGAATAAGGGTTGGTGAGTTGGGTTGCGGTTGGGTTGTGGTTGGGGACGGGTTGCAATACAATGGTGGAAGAAATTTCATATTTCATGCTATAAATACGAGCTGGTTCAGGCATATCACCAAAATTTTCGTCAGTCACGAATGCCGCATGCAATAGCAACTCCAATGTCACATATTTGGTATCATACTGACCGCCATGAACAGTGGAAGAGGGTGACGTCGCCAGTTCTTTGTTCAAGGACCTGGAACTGGCGCTACCGCCGAAAATGTGGCCCGGCCAATCACAGGCCTTCAAAGTGGTCAACAATAGTCAGGCGTTTCCGTAGGAAAACCTGTTTTCCCCCATTTTTTTTCTGAACGAGCCGCTTCCAGGTGGTCTAAGGCATGTTTGTACAAAGTTTCACGCAAATATTCGAAAATCTGACTGCGTATGATCATATTAAGTCATATTTAACGCCCAAAATCGGTTCTATACTAAAACTAAGTACCTACGAGGCGACGCCTATTTTTGCACTTTTACCGCATAAAAGTCCAAATGTCCACGCCGTTTTTTGGAGATAGACCCTGAAATTTGGTACACGTGTTTTATGCGCCCTACCCGAGCCTTTTACGAATGGGTTTTTTTTTTTTTTTTTTTTCCCCGGAAATTTTGGATCTCTCAAGACCCAAATTTCCCAAAACAAATACAAAACAAGCAATATCTGACGAAAAAAAAAAAACAAAAAAAAAAAACATCCGTTAAAGTCTCGGGTAGGGCGCATAAAACACGTGTGCCAATTTCAGGGTCTAACTCCAAAAAACGGCGTGGACATTCGCCACTGAATGAATTTTGGGTGATATGGCTGAACCAGCCTGTGGAGGGAATTAATTAATTTCGCTGAAGAGGTAGAAGATATAGAGTAGCTTGTGTCCCTATACATCTATACATGATCGGCGAGGATGTGGTCGGGTCGTCGTCGATGATTCTATTATCTTGAATAACTCTGTCCGGCAATTTAAGCACCGCTTAGTATTAACTCTGTGCACTAAACGATTTTTTACATCTCCGGACAGAGTGGTGTATACCTAGCCTTATTTACCTGGTGTCAACTCCCGAGTCGCCTTGCGCCTGCCCGCTTGAAGATCACGTACACCCCCGCACTGCCTACTTGAGAAATTCGATCGTACGCGGGGGCAGTCGCGCACCCGTCGCACGGTAACAAGAAAACGGCAGCGTGCGCCTTCTTATGTCAAGATACTGAAAGGCACAGCATGCATCTCCTTTGCCAAGTCAAAATATCCGTATACACGCAGTATACCTGGTATTCTGCTTACTACAGGGGCTCTGTAATCAAGTACACACAAACACAACGCAAAACAAAGACGACCATGACAGGTCTTCGCTCGGGCCATGGTAGAAGGAAAAGGGAAGGGGAGAGCCCGATCGACAGCGGACGAGAAACGGGGCCGGGCAGACGTCGTCCACTGGGCTGTAGGCGTCTCCTCTCGCTCAGGGTGGGGTTGAAGGGAATTACTGTAGAACTGCGGGAAAAGGAGGGGACGATCGCTACTGGAAGGAAAAGTGTGGGAAAAGGACGGGGCGATGGACACTGGCGAGAAACGAGTTGGGGCAGAGTTTTTTCTAGGCCGGGCAGGCGCTATCGGTGGCTGATCCTTGATCGTGACACGCCCATCATCCCGTTTGCTGTGTGTGACCTCTGCTTCGTTGTCACAAGATCAAGGGTGCTTTACCACTTACCCGAGAAAATAATTGACACAATATGTGTACGAGACGAACACCAGGTAGGATAACACCCTGATCCTAGCTAAGCCAACCAGACTCAATCAAGCACATTAGTTAGGATTATACTATTTCTCTTAGGCAGGCTGGTTCAAGCATACCACCCCAAATTTACTCAGCAGCCGATGATGCTCACCCCGTGGTTTCGAGATAGACCCTGAAACTTGGCACATATGTTANGTGCCATACGCTTCGGCTATTGGTTAATTGCGCACAACGTACAGGGGAACCAATCACTGATACCTATAGTACTTTTGGATCAGATGCGGATTGGTTGTCTTCTTGTATACTTCCGAGGGGAGTGTCAAGCAGGGGGGCTGCTARTGATTTGATTTGAGGTGTTCTTGTATCAGAGATGTTCTGTTGTTGCTGCTCTTACAGAGTACACAGCAGGGGGGCCGATTTATCGGGCGGTACGGTATTTATGTGAAGACGGTGTTATTGATTTTGTTTGAAGGTTTTACCAGCATACTCACGTTTGTTGGATTTTCCCCTTCCCGTAGTTACTGTCTCGCTATAGTTTAGGAGATATATACTGGAATCGAGATTGAAGATTTGGATCCGGGATTGCCGTTTTACCTTGGCAATTTTGAGGAGGAATTTGGGATTGCACGTTTTACCTTGGCGAACTATGAGGATTTGAATTTAGGGGATTGCCGTTTTACCTTGGCAATGATGAAGGGATGGAATTTGGGGTTGCCGTTTTACCTTGGCATGATTTATTATGGAATTTGGGACTTGCCGTTTTCACCTGGCAATTGGTGATAGTATTCGGGACCTATCGTATCGCGCACCGAATAGGGGGGCTGTTTGTGGTATGCGGTTGCTCGATTTTATGGTTTCCCGATATGTGGCGGGTTTCATACTGGTCTACGGAGATTGGGGTTTATATGGTAGTGGCGAGGCATTATGATCTGAGATYGATGCCTCGCGTGTTAGCTGTCTCCTCGGGAGCAGTCTGAGTTAAAGATGATGAGACCCGGGCTTTGATAGATAGATACTGCCGATATATGTAGTGAGGGGTGCAGCCGGTGACAAACCTGGTGCGGCTTACCTCCTGTGTTGGTGTTTATGATGGGCCTCTGACAAAACGGTATTGGCTYACCTGGTGTGTATTTGGTACGTGGTGATACGAGTGTATATTATCTACTACTCTCTCCTTGACGACTCACGGTATAGGCACGTGGCTACACAGAGCACGTTTGACAGCGGTTATACAAACCAGCATTCCTTACCAAAAATAGCCTTTCAAGGCTATAACTAAAGCAAAACTGAAAAATATAAAAATCGACGCGAACGCGAATTTTCATTTTCACTCAGGGCATTGTTGGACACAACCGGCGTGTGAATTGTCGCCTTGGTTTTTCAGCACAGCCATCGGCAGAACCCACAAAAAAAAAGTACCGTTCTCAGATGGTATACTTACTGTATATGATCCGCCATTGGAGCTTTGTTACGTAAACCGCGACAAAACCTATGTTTAGGTGCAATTTTGCAAAGGCAAGTTCGGTGGAGGGTATACCGGTACCGGGGGTATATTTGTTCGCGCGTACCTGAACTTACCGAATGTGGTACCGGTATTGAAAAAGTAGCGAACTTATCCGAAATGTCCGGTACCGGTATTAGAAAAATACCAACTTACCGAAGTGTTCGTGGGTATCGGCCCGAAAGTACCGAACTTACCGAAGTGTTCGGTAGGGTATTAAGCACACTACCGAGAAATACCGGTACCGCCGGTATTGTGGACGAGGGTATACCGGTCCCGGGGTAATTTAGGTGAGCGTACCGAGACTTACCGAAGTGTCAGGTACCGGTATTGGAAAAATACAATACCGGGTCGGGTCCCGGTATTGAAGTAAATACCGAACTTACCGAAGTGTCGGTACCGGTATTGAAAAATACCGAACTTACCGAAGTTGTCGGGTACCGGTATGGTGCAAAAATACCGAACTTACCGAAGTGTCGGGTACCGGTATTGGCAAAAATACCGAATGCTTACCGCAGTGTCAGGTACCGGTATTTACCGAGGAAATACCCCCGGATACTTCGGTACGACCCTTACCGAACATACCTCTAAATACATGATGTACTTGTAATAGCAAAAGCAAACAGATGGCGGCGCAACGACGGAAAAATGGCAATGCGCCGCCATCCCAACCACGTAGCAAGCGGAAGCACGGTTAGCGAGCAGCCCAGCCCACAGCAAGAGACAACAACAGAACACAGCAGCAGAGGGGCAGAAGCAGCAGCTTCATACTTGGGCAATGGCTGCTCTGTGYGGCTCTATCTGTATATTTGAAATACTGATCAGTGCACGCGTGCCACTGCCATCGAGTGCTACGCTTGAAGCCGTTCTATACCCTAATCCTCCCAACGTCGAAGCTCGGCATACGGTTAGATCATCGGCGACCTCGCGTTGTGCTGCTGCACGCTGCTGCTGAGTACATCACGTTTGAATACTAATTAGCAGCAGCGATTGATTCGAGATGTCCTTGAAGTCCGTAAATAGGATGCATGATACGAGTAAATTCTCAGGCGAGCAGTCGGAAGCTCTCCATACCACACGAAGCTGAGCAGAGCGTGCCAGTAGCACCGCCTCGGCAGCGACCTCGAAGCCCCACCGGCGCGACGTTGGTGATAATATCAATCAGCTATCCTTTCGCTCCGTACCTCCTGCTGTTGTTATGTGTCTGACAGCCATCATGGTGGGTGTGAGTATGAGTGCGTTGTCGTCACTCCAGGGACCAAGGACCAGATGGATATACATAGTAATGCAATTAGAGAAGACTGCTGCTGTCTGCCACATATACAGGTATTTAAATGTCATAATGTGTGTCCGTATTGCATACATACCCGATTCCCCGGTATCGAGGCCGCACCGATCACCGCCGGTATTATGGTCGAGGGTATACCGGTACCCGGGGTATTTCGGGTAGGCGTACCGAACTTACCGAAGTGCGGGTACCGGTATTGGAGAAAGTACCGAACTTAACGAAGTGTCGGGTACGGTATTGGAAAAGTACCGGACTTACCGAAGTGACGGGTACCGGTATCGAAACAATACCGAACTTACCGAAGTGTCGGGTACCGGTATTGAAAAAGTACCGAACTTATCCAAGTGTTCGGTAGGGTATCGACTCCGGTACGAACAAATACCGGTACCCCGGTGTTGCGGTCGAGGGTATACCGGTACCTGGGGTATATTTGGGCGAGCGTACGAACTTACCGAAGTGTCGGTACCGGTATTGGAAAAATACCGGAACTTACAGAAGTGTCGGGTACGAGTATTGAAAAAATACCGAACTTACCGAAGTGTCGGGTACCGTAGTCGAGGCCATACCGAACTTACCGAAGTGCGGGTACCGGTATTTACCGAGAAAATACCCCCGGTACTAGTTCGGTACGTACCCTACCGAACATACCTTTGCCATTTTTCAGTTACTGTAGATCGGACCAACTCGGTCCGAGTGGCCAAACCCGACGGTAGGAAAAATGTGGTACCCCCCTATTCGTAGCACTAGTCTCCCGCGGTAAACAGACGGGAACATTTCTCATACGCCCCCCTCGGAAGACACCAATTTGTTTTTGCGCCTGCGGCGTGCCTTAAAGGTCTGGGCCTACCTTGGACCACCTGGAAGCGGCTCGTCCAGAAAAAAAAAATGGGGAGAAAATATGTTTTCCTACGAAAACGCCTGACTATTGTTGACCACTTTGAAGGCCTGTGATTGGTCGGGCCACATTTTCGGCGGTAGCTCCAGTTCTGGTCTTTGAAAAATAACTGGCTATGTCACCCTCTTCCACTGATCATGGCGGTCAGATATATGATACCAAATATGTGACATTGGAGGTGCTATTGCATGCGGCATTCGATGACTGACGAAATTTGCCGTGATATGCCTGAACCAGCTCGTACGTAAATAGTGGGGTGCGCTTTGGGGCATACTTCGGGGGATCTAGCCGCCGCCACACAGGACTTTGGCTGCCACACGACCCACACGGATTCAAGGATCTCAAGGATCAACGATATCGCCAAGATTGAAACGACGATCAACCAGCCAACAACGGAGACCCAAAACCTACTGTAGCTGCTGAAGATCCAATTGAAATGGTTGACGACGAAATTCCATCTTCTCTGGAAATAGACATTATTATTAGAGGTAATTGATTAGTTTCGCAAAAGAGGAACGATATCGTATCATGCCAATTTATGTTTCCCGTATATCGTACGAGTATTCGCCCTTATTTTCATCACCCCTTCCTACTGTAGTTTAATACCGTACTCCTACAGCCCAGACCCGAGATAACACACCAGAGTTTCCTCGCCTCTCGCTACTGCGGTTGGCCCCTACTATATTTATCACGATAATAATGCAGCCCATTTTTCCCTCGTCGACTCGCGTCGAATTACGCCGGGCCACGTTACGCACCCTCTGCAGTTGATTCCTTTAGATGTTTGCAGATATATTAACAATCCCACCACGGTGGGATTCGGACCCACCGCAGTATATCTCGCAGTCCCCGACGATAACCACTATACAACCGAGGCTACCAGCTTGTGCTGGGTAATACATGAACCAAACATTGTGCAGGAAGTACCGTATAAAATGACGAACATAAATAATACAACGAGAGAGAACACGGAAAGGCCCTCAACAACTACGTACGATATAGGTTTATTTTGACAGCGAGAAATAGTGCCGAAATACAAAGAAGAAAATAAAAAAATAAAAAAGCAACATGGATACGCAAAGGACATAATGCCACTTTGCCGTCTAGGATATCTTGGCTTGTTTTCGCTGACACTCTCTGTCGTCGACTGCTTGTGTTCGGCCGTCAATACCTGGCTGGAATTCCCTTGGGGTGCCACAGTAGTAGCACTCCCTCCGTGGACTCTACTTTGCTTCTCCTTGCCGCGCTCGCCAGGTGAGATGATTCTTGGATTTGACGGCGACAGCAGTTCAACCCGTACAACGAGCCTAACTCTCGATTAGAGGTTCGAAATATCAGATAAAAGCGTGGCCGGAAGCGTGGACACGTGCCTAAACATGCTACTGTTGTGGGGTTCTTGGTTTAGAGGCTCGCACAGAGTAGATGTAGGCCCTGTGGCCTGGGGCTTTCCCATTCGCATGTGATTGAGTACACGCTCCTCTGTGAAGGCAACGGAACACACTGTGAGCATCGTCACTTCACTCTACAAGCACTACAGTTTGTCCTGAAAAGCGTGAGCCAACTCTGGTGAACGAACCGTGCTACGCGTACCCGGTCCGTATTTGCGAATAAGCAGTAACTACGCTGCCTTGTGGGAAGGTCGCACGTACATACAGTAAATCAACGGGGCCCTGAATAAGAGTACCTTGTCGGCACAGCCTCGAGTTCATAAGCCACAGTAGTAGTTACCTCCAAATATCCTGCTCAGTATTGTAACACACATGTAAACCTCAGTCAGACCGTGCCCCCACGTAGGACAGTACAGAACATACCATCATGCCCGGTGCTTTAGTATCCCCATTAATGGCGTGCTTGGCTAACTACTGCTGTAGCGCCTGTCTGTGTGCTGCACACCTGATGAGTTCGCGACGGAAAACGTATGAGTCATTATATAGGTTGACCCCTACGTGACCCAGGTTCATCGACGAAAAAACGAGGAGCTCGATCATATTTACAGTTTACGAAGAGCGTGTAGCAATGCAGCAAGTATCTGCATGGTACGTGTGTCGTACACCTCAGTAGTGGGTTGCCCTTCAGATTCATCGCCTACCTTAGCAACCTGGGCTGCTTCTTTGTAATCGAAAATATTTTTCGGACACGGTCTCCTCTATGGTGGATCCAGCAGCAAGCCTGAAATCGGGCCTTTGTATTAATAATTCGGGCGCACCACCGAATTTAGTTGATCTGAAGTATGCGTATGAAAGCCCTTCTCAAGGCCGTTCGAATGAGCCCATATATACGTGTGGACTTCAAGTATTGCGTTCGTGGTCGCGGTTTGAATATTGCTCCAGGGGGCACTTCACGAGACAAAAATGACAAAATCTCGATAACTACAGCGAGTCCACAGAAAATAAGGACAGATTCGGAAAGCTACACATCAGGCCTATTTTATTGGTATATTTTCAACCCCGGACAAGGTGATACCACCGCGCAAAAAATCACGTTGCGCATTTATTTATTTTTGATCCACATCCCACACAAAACACACTTAATTTTTCTTTTTTACCCAAATCGTCATAACTTCGTCAATTATTAATACCTTGGTCCATGTTAGACATTTTTGTGGTGCTCTGGACAAACTCTACCATAGTTGTTCAGACGCCATTTCAATTTGAGTCGATCTTCGTATTTTGAGTTTTCCATTATAAAATCAAGTGATAATTTTGTCAGTTCTCATGAATAATCAACAGCGAACACTCGGAGTTCGAACGACAGGTCCAATCGAAATAAGGTCTGAACAACTCTTGTGGCATTTGTCGAGGGTATCACAAAAATTCTCGACATTATATAAAATATAAATAATTGAGGAAGTTATGGCTGTATTAAGATTTTCAGTCTTATGGCTGGATCCACTATACAGCAATGGCTCCAAACGGGTTAACATAAAAAAAACTGGTCCCCCGAATTTGGGGACAGACTACTTAGAATTAGTGTGGGACATTTTGTCGAGTTATGAATGGGTTAACGTCAAAAGAACATACACGGTGGAGCGATTGGGGTCATTACAATCTCCGTATTCCCGTACGTATGTATGTACGAGTGGGAATCGTGTAGTAGGTAACATGCAAGATGTGACCCTAACCACGCTGTCCGACTACTATAGTAGAAGTGTTGCGAATCCCAGCAATGTGCTTGTAAAAAGCCTCTCGTGCGCTGGGGACTCTCAAGGATCCAGTAATTTCAGCATCGCGTACCCTTGCGCTCACGAGCACCACACACGTACTGCAGTACCGGCTTGAAATTATCGTGGCCTTGGACTGCTGGTTCCTTCAAAACGATCTTTCCTCGAGAGCCGTTGATTTGACCCGTAGGACCGGGCTGGTAGTCTGACGACCGTTGTCACGCGTCATGTTTAAGTTTGACTGGTTTAAAATATGCCTGTAGATATAGATGTATGTCTGCAATAGCATGAGCATCGGCAATGCTGTGTACCAGTCATATCCCCCCCAGTTAATTTTGTTGTTTGGAGTTCTTTCGATCCTACCGGATTGAAATTGAATGGTTCTCCCTGCTCCTGATTTCCTTTGCTCCTACTGCGTACCGAGGTATCAATGTTTCCTCGTGCTCGGAAAAGTTTGTTTTTCGATTTTTGTTTTTTATTATATTCGTATAAATAGCTGTATCCACTATTCACTGCAACATATACTCGTATGATATTCTAGTTTTTGTGTGTAACAGCAGCAGTAGTACATGACACCTAAGAAAAACAGGCTAATAAGAAAGCCAGACTGACATACAGAGGAATACAAAAAATCCGAGATTCGTTGTCTTGACAGTAGTGTAGAAATCACCCTCTCTCAAATAATAAATACAGCCTGAGTCAGCTTTCCAGATCCTTGTTAGGGGTCCTGTACCGTTGCATGCTCTCCGTTCTCCGCACACCGGCGTACCTCGTACACCGGCATGGCATTGCGGTGTTATCTAACCTTTTCCCTGTGTACGATATGTTACTTCTGTCTCGAAATTTGTGATCACTGATATTTGTATATATCTCTAGAGCACGGACACTGGATATATATGCTCCCCGGATGTCGATGTGTACAGTAGAAGCAATGTATGAATCTGAAGCGCACACGGTCCCAACCATACCAACCTCTTCTACACTTGGACATCGCGAGGACGCCCTGTACTTCAGCTCCCCGAACCCTTTGGCCTCACTAAGACCCATTCATTTCAGCGTTTCGTGCCTTTGGGAATCACGAGGATCAAGTCGTGTGAGGTAATTATATCCTTGTGACTGTGTCCTCCAATATAATTGGGGCCTTACCGTCGAGAGCAGTTGATTGGGCCCCTCGACATCTGGCGCTGGTAGATGGACGACCTTTGGCACATGTCTTGTTGGTTAATATTTTACATGTTGTTAAGTACTTATACGAGGCTTACAGCATACATATCGAAAATATTTATGTAACTACAGTCGTAGTCATCTCGGTCTCTCGAATGTTGAGGGTTAAGAGCGCGCAACGATTCCAACTCTCCATACCCTTGGGACTATGGTGTCCCTGGAACTCATGGGGACCCGGCCATTTAGCGTATCGTACCTTTGGGACTCATGAGCTTTCAATCATTTGAGCTGTATGTCCCATTGGGATTGGGTCCTCCAAACCCAGTTGGTGAGTCATGTAACGGTACTGGGTCCCGATGACGTAGTCTGGTACTCTGATTGGTTTCGGCACAGCTGACGTATTTTGTACCGGTATGTTTTATTAAAAGGTAATGCTCACGTGGATACACCAAACGATGGGATATGACTACGGTAAATACAACACATATACAGCGTTAAACCATTGGCACCAATCAAGTTTCGATGAAGATGTTAAGACGTGCCGTCCGTGGGTGAGTGTTGGCTCGGGCATAAATGACGCGTTCATGCTAAACACAAGAAACATACCAAAGCAGTATTATTCAGAGGTTTGCCCGAATTAAGGGCCCACCTTAACGAAGACAGCAAAAGTTCAATTTGGAAAATAAAATCCTATTTGAATGTGATTTCGCAAAAAAAAACTGGTTTGCGTCCTATGGGGAATAGTGAATTGCTCGTTCAAATATTTATGAAATCGAAAAAACGCAGCATGCGTCACAGCGCCCACGTGAAAAAAATCGACGAGAGGAGACGAGAGGGAAAGCATGCGTCGACGCGTGCGCGCCGTCGCCAGCATACTTTTTCTTTTGACCGCCCAGGCTAGGAAGCTATCGCTCTCAGGGTCTCCTGGGTGGGCGTAGGGATCCCTGGGACGCCACGGGCGAGACAGGGGCGGCGATTGTGTTATCGAAGTATTGAGCGTATCATGCTGTTTTTGGGTCGATCGCTCGGTTTTTGATCGGGTTGGAGCATCCAGCTGGTTGAAAAGTTGGGATTGCGACCGCCATGATTGGTTTTGAGGCGCCACCGCCAGGGTACGCTGCGCTATTGTCTATAGGCGTGGGCGCGGCTGTTGTCCCGGTGGCCTCGGGTTGTGGTTCACGTGTTGTCGCCGCGATCGTGGTCATCGATGCTACCAAGAAATGACCAGATTGTACCGGGGGCGTTCGCCCACCGTGGACATGCCGGTCCAAGTCGGGCCAACTCCTCAATTTGATTTGAATTCTTTGGAAAAGAAGGTCCTGGGACCTTCTTGGTTTTTTCGTCCAATTCAAATTGATTAGACCCCAAGATCCTAATCTTTGATGCTGGTGCGTGCGTTGACCAATTAAAAGCGTATTTGAATTTTATTTTTTCCAAATTGAATGTATTTCATACTCGTTAAAACGGGCCCTAAGCACTTCTGTGGATTTTGTATCGATACTTTGCTACTTGTGACTTTAGACGCAATCGAAAACTTGCAAACCCATTCGCCCTCGCCCATGTCCGTGGAAAACTCAAACGAAATTTAGTGCCGTGTGCTCGGCCCACCCGTGTGCTGAAACTGAAATCAACGGAGGGGGTGGGGTGCAGTCATGAGCTGTTGTTAATGACACATTTACTGCTTGATACAGGAGCTATTTGTGGTGTTGTGTTCTACAGGTAGCCCGCGGTCACAGAAAGCTTAAAAGCTGTTAACCCCTTAAGAACTGGTCCCCCGTAGTTGGGTACATGCTACTTGGAATTAGTGTGGGGTAAGAGTTTCAGTTCTGAATGGGTCAACAGTGTCGAGGTATGTAGGGAAGACGACAATCCTAACGAGCCCCAGTCGGGATCGGAAGTAGAATAGCTACAGTAGTATCGCAACAATACACCGATCATATCATTGTTACTAAATATTGAACACAACAAGTGTTGTTTTTGTCACGAATCAAATCGTATTAGCCGGGAGTAGTACAGTAGTGAGGACCTGGTAGCTGATATATACAATAATATGTTCCCTGTGGACTTTAGCGGAAACGTTTTACAAGGCCTGATACAACTGCCGTACACACAAAATATATGTCCTACAGTAGTAGTGTACACAACCCAGTGTAGGAGTTCTACTATGCCAACCATTATTATTATACAATATGTGTGCATATCTACAGTACAAACCTCCACGGTCCGGGAAGGGGAGAAAGGATTGATATGTCACTTGATCGGGGATGATTTGCTTTTGAACGTATCATGCATGAGGTCGTTCAATTACAAACCAAGACGAGTGTTGGAAAATTAACGGAGGACTAGAGGTGACTGCTACGGGGCGCAGTGTAGGTAATGCCACGATGGAGGCATATAAATCTGAACAATATGCAAACCCCAAAACGTGAACCCATCGCAACGAAACGGCACGCACCTGAAAACGCATTGCATGCAAGCTCACATAATCGATGCATACATTGGCGTTTTTGGTGTTCCCCTATTATCTTCTTATATGTGTGAATGCCTATGAGTGACTGACGCTGAAGTTACGCAATATGTTGTCGACTGGGTATAATTACTCACCAGGGCTAAGAGAGTGTATGCTGTAGTGCCCATGATATAATGCGCCGTATATATGTGTGTGGTGTACCTGTCAAACGTATCAATAACGACATTTTAGAGAGGATGCTTCGAAGTATATGATTTGTCAACGAAAACCGTCGAACGTGCTGTACACAAAGCGGCTCTATATAATCGGGGGTGCGGTCTTCGATGCTTCCTCGCTCGTTGGGGTCGGGCGGCCGCCTAATGAATAGTATTCGTTGTATGAGTGCTCTAGCTCAGCAGCAGCAGCAAAACAGAGAGTGAATCGCACCCATAGTTCAAAAAGGTTACATCAAGTAGCAAGCAGCAAATGCCGCATTTAGTTCCACGAAATGGTTGTCTACCTTCTAATTCCACACGACAATCGCTTATTTATGCGCGTTCTGTACGCTCAAAACGTTTTGATAAGGTTAGTTCTAGAGAGGAGGTATCCTTCGTCAACTTGTCAAAGTTGGGCTTATAAACAAACGAGAAAAAACGATCGTTTCGTACACATAGCAACTTATGATGTGTACCGGGGCGTGGTCTTGTATGTTTTCTCGCTCGTGGGGGTCGGGCGATCGAGTCCTGTATGCCCCGTGTTGTACAGGTACGGCACCGCAGCAACAGCAGCAGCAACAACAGCAACAAAATAGGATGTAGGATAGCAAAGTTAGCTCGAAAAGGCTACATCAAGCAGCAACTACCAAACGCATCTATGTCCACGAAACTATTAGACCATCCTCCTTGCGATGCCACACAACAGTTGCAACCTCCTAAGATAAAGGTCCTGCTCGGACTGGTGCTACGATAGGGGGGGTGCCCATATTTTGCCTACCGGGTTTTGGCCACTCGGACGAGTGGCTCCGAATCTAACTGATAATTGGACCTAAACATATTTTGTTCGCGTTACGTAACAAAACCTCCAATGGGGGTGCATATTGAACAACAAAAAAACAAAAAAAGGTTATGAGTACAAGGCAGCAAAGCAGTCACTCGACCGAGTGGATCTGTGCAGATGAAACAAGCACCTATACATGACCCCCCTACCGTAGCACCAGTCCTCGATGAACGCACCGCGCCCTCGGATGCTTCCAACTCTGAGAGGCGACGGCTCGGCCCAGGTGGCGCGCGGGGGTGTGACCTTTGGTCCCCCGTTGGTGGAGGTCGGGGATCGAGTCACCGAAGTTTCGTTCGGCGGCAATATGTTCTCACGGGGGGTGCCTTAGGGGCGAGGCTGTTCTGTGAGGCGTTGAACGTAAACTTGAATATGTTGTACATTGCTATGCGATAGTATACGCCAACAAACCAAACAATCCGTGGATGTATACATAATATACATACGAGTACGCTTTGCCCTTTAACAAGACCTTCTCCAGCGGTCGTGAGTCGGCTTCCGCACTTTCGTCTGTGGGGCACGTGGGGCGCGCGCCGGCACAGTGTCACGCGTGCCTGGGCCCCGTTTCAGCCCGTTGCGTCCTGATCAAGGAGTTCAAAGTCGCGCGATCTGGCTGTTTTTGGTCAGGATTGCGTTCCGCCTCGACAAGTCGTGCACGGTTGTGGAAACGCGCAATTTCATTCGAATGTTGTGTTGTTTTTGCAAAATGTCTGGTTCTGTACCGGTATCACATCGCCGTTAACGATATTTACATATTTGTTGCAGAAACAAAACAACAGCAACCGCCCTTCAAGCCCTTATGTTAGAGACACCACGGCTGGCTCTTCTGTGCGTGTGAGGGTGTGTGCATGCCAACGTAGGTCCTTAGAAACGCAATATAATATCACAGGTGTGTCAAGAGCGGTGCAGTCCGTTTGCGTTGGGATATCGTGGAAGCCACGCCGGGCGATGGCAACTCACGTGTTTGCTCTTACGAGTTGAAAACACGGCCGAGCAGCCACAGCCCACGGTACTGCAACAGCCGTATACATTTTCACATCCACTACAACAATCAAACACACATTATGGTCGATCTCATGGCTCATAGGAAAGCTTGCGCTGTGTTCCCTATTTTCATTTTCCGAATGTGCCACATTTCAAGGTATCCGCACTCCAAAGGGGGACCTTGCATCATTGTTCTGCAATGCCCCAATTTTGGCACTATGTTCCTATGAAGTTTTGAAAATTGGTTTACTTCCTCCGCAATTATGGTCACTAGCTACCAGATGTGTTCACTGGTAGTGCATGGTGTCACTGTACCCATCCCTGACCACATGTCAACCTTCCACCTGTCCTTGCCCTTCCTTCGCCTTTGTTGCATACTCCCAAGAGGTGCTGTCTTCAGTGTTAAGACCCAAGGCAACTTACAATGGTGCCCACCTTCCTTCTGCTGATCGTGCTGACGGCCGCAAGGACCGCTGTGACTTCTACTATTTCCGTTAGCGTCGAAAGGGACCCTAGCAGCCAGCCAATGCTCCCAGCCTTTCTCGGTGGTAAACCCGAAGATGAGCAGGTACGCTTTAGTATCAGCAATTGCCAACAACTCAGGGATATGTTACGGTAAAAGTTAGACTTTAGGCATAACCTTTAGTCACTGGAAGCTCAACAACTGAGGAAGGACCCTACCGTTTGGATCCAATGTCACTAGTTTCCGTTTGATACATTAAACAAATTTCTCCCATAGATACCTATGAATAGCCCATGAGATTGTGTCGGGGGTATTTTGCAATGTGTATCAGAGTCGGATGTTGGTGGAAGCGTGATTTGTGTCGAGGTCGTGTCCCTATGAAAAGCGATGCAGAGGTAGTACCGAGTGTCTGTGAGGAACAATTGTGATGATGGAGATATATAGGTTGGAAGAAAGAGTGTTTATGTAGTCATTGTGAAAACGAAGAAAAGAAGATTGATCTCAACATAAGAACCAAGAAAAGACAAAGTGGGTCAAGAGGAGTGATCGACGTGTACGTGGCCGTCCTTGATCATCATTGGACAACGTCTATGCTGTGGGCAGGTGCATTCTACGGGCTGGGGTATTACACGAAAGACCGACGTATAGAAACGTTCCCAGCGTCGATGCTTATCGACGTTGCCAGCATCGACAATACTGGTGATACGTTGAGCATTCAGTACGTCGACGAGAAACTCGAATCTCGCCGCACATCGTATCTCTCCGCATCTAGAAACAGAATGTTCGGCATACTTGCGCGAAGTGGCTGTACGTTAGCATGCACATAACTCTCCATGTCAATACTTCAAAACGCTCCCGGCCCGTGATGCCCAGTCAGTAGCTAGAAGAACCTGATGATGCTTTGAAGAAACAAAAAATGTAAACAGAACAATACATTCAGTCCTGCGCGATAGCAGCGGAACTATGGATGTAACGTTACTTACAGAATCAAGACATTATATACAATACGCAGGTCCGTGTACAAACGGCAGTAATGTGGTGCGTGCATGTCACAAACCATGGTCGAGGTTGTGCAAGGCAAATGAGGCAAACCTACGAAACAAAAGCGTCGAACGATCTCTGCTGTACGTTCAACGCGCCGCCTCAACAGAATGCTACAACAGAACTGCGAGAATAGTACATGGCACTTGCAGAAAAAAACAAAGCGGTGTATATCCATGTGAAACAAATACAATACTATGTACTATTACGGGCCAACACTCATTGTCCAGCACTCGAAAGAGGACAGTCGATGATAATTTGCATAAAACGGGTTCGTGTGTTCAGCATGTACTTACGTACGTACTCGTAGAAACCCTACAAACAGCATAGCAAACTTGAAGACGATAATTGAAAGATGAAACCTTCCCCCGACAGAAAACAAGAAGACCAAACAAGGACAGCCTAGCTGGTGTCGCTGAAGGCTCCCCTACTCCCCTAGTGTACTGCTGGGCCATGGTAGCATGCCGGCTTGGCGTGAAGATGTAGCCAAGTCTGGGCGCTGAGCAAAAAAGGGTGAGATTCCGCATTTTGTGAAGAGGTACAATTTCGGATATAGCATTGGCACGGAACGACAGGTGATAAAACTACTCCTGTGATGCGGAATGTAGAACTCCATAATATAAAGGTTTTGGGCAGATGCCAGACATGATATGCGAGCTAGTTTCGCGCAGTATTGAAAGCTCGCTAACTACCTAGCTGGTACATACCGCGGTCAAGATGCCGTTGACCATATGCTTGATGAAGGCGTTGGCGATGGTGTTGCTGACCTAGCTTCCAGTGGAGCAGTAGACGACGATGCTTTCCTCTGTGGTCACGCTGCGAAGCCTTGAGAAGCGCATGTCGGGCTGATTATTGAGGGTGGCATGGCTGCGTCTGTGGCCCAAGATGATATAGATCGCCTCTTGGCTCCAATGCTGGATCAAAACGTGTCTGGAAGCTGGTGGAGGCCTTCCAGCTCAACTCGCCAAGGGTGCCTTAAGAGGTAAGCCTCTGTTTCGTAGATATATACTGCAGTTGTGAAGATAACAGGTATGCTCGGTATTGTAGAAATATCCAACACTCTCACGAGGAAATTAAAGTGCAGACGGCCAGCACGCTGAATGAGGAAATGATCTTGGTCATTGCTGTGTTTTACAACAATGTCGAGGTGTGAGCTAGCGTGCAATGCTGGGAACAGCCAGTACCACGATCCCGTAGTATATCCGAGTTGATCTCGGAACCCTGAACTCCAAATCCTCCCGAGGGGTCCGTCTTTAGTTAATTGACGGTTATTAGGTTGATGGTGAAGTCGTCAGTCGAGCCGACCTTCACGTCTTGCGCATTGTGAAGGCTGACTTGATGCTGCCAGGTGTTGATTCCATGCCCATGTAGTGCTGTTGTCGTAGCTGTAGTTGTCGCTGCTTTAGATGTCGCAGCTGCTGCTGCAGTCGTCGCACGTCGTCGTACGTGCTGCTCTTGTATGTGTCGCTGGTGTTGCTGTGGTAGTGCTGCCATAGTACTCACATGTGGTGCTGTAGTAGTTGCAGGTCATGTTGCAGTAGACGCGGGTGCTACCATAGTAGTGGTCATAGATACTGCTATGGTAGTCGTACGTGCTGCTGGAATAGTCGCAAGCACCGATGCCAACGCCGTCCGGAGCAAATGACGATGCAGCCCTGCTCTTAGTTGTAGTAGACGTAGAAGGCAATGAAGATGCACTGCAGAAACTGACGACTGGTAAAGGTGATGTTGCTGAAGGAAATCTTGGATTGGATACACGATGCGAAGTAGACGCGGAACGCGATGAAGCTGCGATTAAGAAGTAGATGACGCCTGCTGGAAGTAACACTGATGACGAAGCGATGCTCGTAGTTGTATCAATAGTAGACGTAAAACGCGATGAAGCTACGTATGAGAAAGTAGCTGGTATGCCTTCTGGAGTCAATGTTGATGCGCCCATAGTCATAGTAGACGCTTAATGCGAAGCAATTCGGCATTCGCAGCAGTAGGTATGGATGAGGGTCATGATGCCGTCTGTGCGGCTGACCCGCGTTCGGGTAATAATATCGGAAGTGGGTTTTTATCGGCTCGAGAATGTTTCTCAGTGCGATGCTGAGAAGCTGATTCGTGGTCGACCTGGCTGCAGAAAACATCGCGTGCAGATTTGATCGCCGAGCAAGATTGCGCAAACACCCATCTATATGAGCTTGAGGCGGAGATACCCTTCCAGGACGTCCGAGCCCCCCGGAAGGCGCATGCTTATGACGGGCTGCGCCTTGCTCTTCCATACGCTGTTAAGGTCGTTGAACTTGCCGTCGAACGACTCAGCCATGTTTCTGGTGGTGCTGTCGGGGTTAGCATAATATTGTTGGAGTAAATACTCCGCCCTTTAAAATTGGCTTGTGCCGTACGACACTTCTTGCGTATTGCCGTGAAAACGGGCTAGAAACGAACGTTGCTGGTTACTATGAAAACTATTATTGTAGCACAATAATAAAAACCCGATAGTTTTGGATCAAGGAGCCCGATCATTGAGAAAGCGTTCCGGCAAAAAGTGCTGCCTCTATCGTATATATGATCCATTTCCTGTTATTGACATTATTGACGGTAGGAGTATCACTCAAAAAGGCTTCTCGCTTGAGGAGCTCTAATCCAGCTGTTGGGATATGGATATGTACGTTGACATCCGTGATTTATGTCGATGTGCAGTCACTTCGCACAAGTATGCTGAGCATCTTATTTCTAGATGCGAAGAAATACATTATGCGGCGAGATTCGTGTTTCTCGTGGATGTACTATCTATTCAATTTGTCGCCATCAGTGTCGATGCTGGGAACGTTGGTCTAGGACGGACTGTGTAAACCCGCTAATACAATGCACCTGCCCTCAGCGTGGGCATTTTACCGAGATGGTCAAGTGACGGCCACACCAACTTTGATCACTCATCTCGACTTATTTTGTCTACTTCTCTTGTTTTCTGCTCTTGAGACCAATCTTCTCTTCTTCGGTTCCACAATGACCACACAAGCGCGTTTTATTACAGGATGTTCTCTCTATCGTCACCAGTGTTCTCCACTAAGGCTCGGTTCACCTCTGCATCGTTCTTCACAGAAACAGAACCTCGACACGCATCTTGCTTTTAATTCATGAGCATAGCCTTTTGATTTACACATCGACTGGCACCTAGACTCGATGTTCCACTGAGTTTGTCAAGCTCTACAAGTAATTGAAGGGCAGATCATCACGTTTTGAAGTGCGGAGGAATTCGACGAGGGTCCGATCAGCCTTTACTCAGCGGCATTAAATCGACGTTAGTCAGCTCGTCAGCAATATTCAAGAGAGACCACTCGTTCATGTGATATCACGCGCGGGGCACGTCAGGATCTTGTTGCGTGCTACTTACTACGCGCATAGCACGTACGAGTAAGGGGCCCGGTTTCACGCTCTGACACGGGGTCCACCACATTCTTTCACATTTCTATTTACTTCCATGGGATATCTTTTGTACCTCTATGGAAGTAGATTTTGCTTGCATGGAAGATTTTTTGCTTCCATGGAAGTAAATTTACTTCCATGGGCATAAAGAGTATTTACTTCAATGGAATCAAATTTCCGTTTGAAGAAGGCCTTCGGCCACTATACGGGTCTAGTGTGGTTCCGCGCTGAGCGCTACACGGTTTTTAATATCGTATTTGAAATTGGTCCACATTTTGGTAACCGGGACGGGCCAAATTCGGGTGCGATAATATAACGAGTGGGATCAGGGGGTGGATTCATGGTATCTTGCCTCGCTTCCATCTTTTATTTGCATGGAAGTAAAAACAAACATGGAAGTTGAATTTGTTTCAGTGGAAGTAGAAAATACTTGATACTTCCATGGAAATAGATCAGAAGTAAAATAAGTCCCTGGGAGTAAAAGATAATTCCAATTTACGTCCATGGGAGTAAACAAACTTCCATGGAAGTTGAATCCACTTCCATAAACAATTTCATGAAAGTTGAAGATCTTTCGGTGGAAGCGAATGGACTCCCCAGGAAGCAAAAACACTTGGGAAGTTGAACTTACTGCCATGGATGCAAAACCAGTCCCATGGAAGTAAACATTGTAAGTTAAAACTTCTGGAAATAAACAAATTCCATGAAAGTTGAATATACTTCCATGGGAGTGAAAACAAATCCATGGCAACTTCCATGGAAGTAAAGTCGCAAGACGAATAATGTTGGAGATAAATCATCGTACTCGTATTAACACTGCTTTCACGCTGTAAGTGCGAAATAAACCACACGGATATTCACTGCCATATCAGGCAACAGTTGTTCGAATACTACTTTCACGCTGTAGACGCGAATAAAGCCACAACACATTCTACGTTCATCGAGAAGCACTTTATGCTCCTCCAAAATCATGTTTTGACTTAGTACTTTTAGCAGTATGGAGATCCTCACATGAGAAGCTCAGAAGAAACATGGCGGACCTCTATCGTAGCATGCATCTTCCCCGAAAAAAGTTATAGAACATAAAATATTACAGCCGGAATTATTCCCTGGATGGAGTACAGCCACTACCAGATATTGTTGGTTGCGCGGTGATGTCTCCAAACCAATAAAATAACAATCACATACGTATCTGATGCTGTGTGCGGTTGACTTAGCCTGGACTAAAGATTGTCACAGGATAGGAGACTTCCATAACAGAAGCTTTGACGGCCGGAATTATTCCCAGGATGGAGTACAGCTATTACCAGATATTGTCGGTTGCGCGGTAAAGCCTCCAAATAAATTAAAGCACAATGCGTGTCTTCCTGTGATATATGCCATGCGACTTCCCGCGATCGGTTGATGTTGGCTCAGACTCTAATGGTCTATGCTGATATCGGGGTTTGCTCTCTCCGCCACGCTGCGGTAATAGCTACCAGGTATACGATGAAGAACCTTCGAGCTGCTACAATAATAATAGTTTGGCACCACCTGTAGAGGGATCACGGTAAGCACGTAAACGCGACACTTTGTCGCTGCGATATCATTAACACGACCAGATATGCATCATCAAAAATACGACGTGCCCCTTCGTCAAAGAGATGATAAACTACGAGTGTACCCTGCGCTTATCATGGGGGACACAAGGGAACTAGCACAAATAATATTGTCGATTGCGTATAGTGTTTACTCCCTGGTTAGGCTGGTGTCGGTTGGTGACGACGCTGTAAAACACACATTTTACTGCGTGACCTAGATAACCAGGGTGCCGTTTTTAGGTTTTGTTGTTCTGGCGGTCACCAAGGCTGGTGGTCTTGTTGTATCATTTGTGCGGGGTTGAGAATCTCAACTCCGCACAAGGGGAAGTATCGTATCACGTAGTGTGTATGTATATCGTAAGGCAGATACATAGTAAAACGCGTTGCTGGTTCTGGGAGTAGCCACACCAGAAATCAAATCAAGTCATTGGAGGCTTTCGTCCACATGCAAGTCCACCTCACAAGCGGTTCTTAGTAGGGTGCAGGTCACCCTTCATGGGACTCGCCCAACACCTCACGGTGCTTTACGCTTGGTGCAAGCAATGTCTGCCTGGTTGGTGAAAACCCAACGTGCTCCATCCCGGCATGGTAGGGATGCGAGGTTCTATGGTCATACGACTACGGCCATATAGCACACGACATTATTCCCCATATATCAGACTGTACTGTATATCACACGTCATTATTCCCGTTATCAGAATCGACGAGGTTTTCGGACTTCTGGTTCGACAACGCATACTGGTAGGTTTGAAGTATCGTACCTGGTACATTTAATCGACGAGGACTTCTATTTTGGTGTCCGATAAAATGGTATCTTGTGGTTGTTGAGAATGTTTGAGTTGACAATTGGACAAATACTGGAGGCGTAATCCTTTGTCTATTTTGTAGTGTATTTGTGGGTTTCTAGTTCGTATTTCGGTGGTATAATAGGTTGGCTTTGTTGAGGGTGCTTGGTTTGATAACTCGACACATATGTTGAACAAATGTGCAATGCCTTTTCCGTCTATGGATATTTTGGAGATCAATCTTGGATTTCGGTGGTACCAGATATATATTAAGCATTACTGTAGTTGGGTTTCGAGGGGTTTTGGTTGAGAATTCGAGGGTATCGGAGGCGTAATACATGTGTTGGTACTTCGATTAGAATTTGCGATTTTGGGTTTCTGAAGTTTGTTATTTGGAGTTTGCGTTCGAGATTTGAGATTCAGGGTATTCTTGTTTTGAGGTTGGGTGTTTAAGTGCTTTCTCCTGAAATAGGATTGGTTCGGTTACTTCGGTCTTGGGTTGATATGTGTATCTCGATTGAATTATTTAGATGGGTATTTACATTTAGTTTGTTCATGAATTTGAAAATAATATTAACAAGTTTTGGATAATATCCACGCTTGTTCCTTGGCATATATAACCACACCGCATACCGACTATCGCTTTCTCCTGTAAACACTACGGTACTCTAACCGCCCAGGTGAGGTAGGCGGGTTCTCCTTTCAACTCGCCGACCACCCACTCAGTGCCAGGCCCCTGCTCGCCCACGCCCACGAGAAGAGCCGCGTGCTAGTTGGTACTCTTTTTCTCTATCCAAACCCTTATCAGCCTCTTCTGCATTTCGAGTGCATCATCACCCTCTTCCCCATCCCCTCTCAATCACGCCAACGGTTCAGTACCTCTCCACAACGCCAGGTTTACATTGTTCAATGCTCTACTGTGTTTTTTCATGAATCTGGAATGAATACTCACAAATGCTGGATCATATCAACACTCAATATAGCATACACAAACACACCCGATATGGACTGCCACTTTCTCCTGTAACCCCTACCGTATTTTAACCCCACCATAAAACAGTCTCGCAATATATGTGAACCCCCCAAGCCATTATGTAGGCCTTCTTTTCGCAGCACCACCACCAAACCCCCACATTAATAGAGTATTCTAACTCTACCCCCTCCCCACTTCGTCCACTCTCCCGGCTGATTTTCTCTGGCTGGTGCACTATAAGCTAAAACCCTTGGAACTCTTGTCCCCTCCTCTCTTCTTATCGCTCTTCCTACAGATTACGTACATCCTGAAAACATCGCGCTTCTACCTCCCCCAACGTTGGAGTTCCATTTTTGAAACGCCTCCTGCTACAAGCCTCGTTGCTCCCGACTCCTGCCCGAGTGTAAGGCTTACACTTCCGGTACTAACCCTTGTATTTCCACGAAATTATTTTTCTTTCAACTGGCCAACCTCCCACCCAGTGCCAGACCCCTGCCCGCCCACATCCACAAGTAGAGGCCCGTACTACTGTAGTTGGAACTCGTATTTTCGATATCAACCCTTCCTAGCCCCCTCTGCATTTTCAGTGCAACCACTCACTTCAACCTCTCAACACGATGACCCCTATCCCCATCCCCTTTTAATCACGCCAACGGTTTAGTACCTCTCCACACACCTCAGATTTCGTGCGTTCAATCTCCCACTTGAAACAACAATTGATGCTAGGATAGCATGCACATGATCATGATAGTGCCATGAGCAGGCGGACTGCTGGCTTAACTCGCGCCAAGGTTTCACAGATGTAAGACCTATTACAAGTGATACACAAAGACTGAAGATGATTTGAACCTGAATCAAGGATTCTGGGATGGTTTTATAGGGTTCCATGAACTTACTATCGTGAGAGAGTATTCCAAGGAAATCCTACGTGAAATTTGATGTTATGATGCCTTAAACCTCTTCCGCTCGCGTTAACTGCAACCTGAATAGGAGACCGTGAGACTCCACCCAGTGCCCCTCGTGACCTAATACATTACATGCACGAGGCAAACCAATATCCCGCGCCACCCGCTGCACCGTGATTATGTGGTGTGATGGTGGCCCCGTTTTAGAATAAGAGCAAATGTATTATCGTATCGACAGCACGTTAATTCTCTAGATATTCGGATGGGTTAATATGACGCTGTTAGTATCACGTATCTGCGTGCAAGCCTTCGTGCAGGCACTAAGTTCAAGTTTTAAATGTTTGCCGGTTATTTCCGAATATCTAAGCTAAGAACTGGCTAGCAGACACTAGCAAAATGCCTGATTGAGTCTAAAGGAACGCCGCGGGTTTTGTTCAAACAGTGACCACTTCTAGTCTGGGTATAATATGAGTTGTCGCATTTGATTTGGTGGCATCGCTCCCCGCATCGTGCTTTGCTATATGCCTGGTGCGTGTCTTCACACACAGCTTTATCAGTGATCGTGCTCTATTCAGCATGACGATGGATATATTTTACATAGTGTGTAGAACACAGTTTTTTTTGTTTTTTTTGTTTTGTTTTGTCCATCCCATTTATTATCTTCGCCCTTCCTTTCTCTCTCCTCCCTAGTCGTAACTCAGATCCGGGGTCACAAAGTAGGCTCCTCTCCCTCCTCCCCCACTACGGTTCTTGCCTTGCATTTTTATCGCGAGAAGACTTCAGCCTTTCCTTCCCTCGTCGACTCGCATCGAATTGTGCCTACCCACGCTACTATTAATTGGCGCTCTCAGCAGGTGATTCCGTTTTTTATTTATTTTTGCAAATAAACTCAAAAGTCCGACCCACGTGAGATTCGAACTCCAGACATCAACGTTCAGAAGCGTTCGAGGTTACCTCTAGACCATCGGGGCGACCGACCACAGTTGGAAAGGTTTGACTGCAAATATCAAAATTACCAACCTAAGCACATTCGAATCTGAATCAACGTCCGCCCGGCGCTTGACAGGTTCACGTGTACTCTCCGGGTGGGCAAGTTGCACCTCACACAGCGCAAGGCGAGGGACTTTACGAGGCAAGGGTTGGAGTTCCGGCCTCATTTAGAATCCAGTTGGCGAACAATGACAACGCGACGCCTCATGACGCCTGGAACACCGTTAGCAACAGGCTATTCATGTACGTTTGGATAGCTAGCCCGGACCAGATCCTTTTCGCGGAGGTCGTCAACAACGGGGATGGGACACTTACGGCAACCTATGAAAGTTCGTTCCCCGGACGTTACGCCGTGCACATCGAAGTCGTGACTAGGGAGAAGCACGATCAAGGCGTGCCCATCGTCGGCAGCCCTTTCGGTTTGAACATTGAGGGTGATCCAACACTCAACATCGACGAACTTCCAGTGTGTGGCACGGAGGAAGAAGACATTGCCAACAGCTTCTGGCGACCAGGCACATGGTTGTCATCGAACCTGGCCAGCGCATCCCACGGGGTAATGAGAGATGGATGGGTGTTTCAGCCCAAGTCCTGCGTGTATGATACGTTCTCTTACGAAGACCTCATGATTCTGGCCGAGCGGAAGGAACCCACGTGGATACTGATTCTTGGGGGGTCGGTGCAGCGGGGGGTCTTCTTGATGCTTGTCGACATGGCATTGGCGCAAGGACAAAAGGATAATTTTACAAGCAGCGCTATTGGTAAGTGCTGGGGCTACGCCGACATCCAGATCGGCAATCTTCGTCTGTCCTACCAGGCAAGTGCATTGACACATAGATCCTACGACATAAGCGGACGCAGTACTCATACAGGTTGGATGGCTGGTGTAGGTTTGACATGGCCGTAATACAGCGTTCCGGTTTCTCCAGGTAGTACTTCTAGTTGATTTTCACAGCGGCTTGGAAAAATGCCTCAACACCCTCCATCGTGGTGGGTGCTCTACGCTGTCAAGTATATCCTCTGCATGCCACACAAGGATGCCGTACGACCCCACTCAGTAGAATGGCATATACCCGATTATACTGAAGGCTCGTGTTGTACGCAGGAACTTGGCCGGGTTTTGACCAAAGTGAGAAATACTGCTGTTTTACACGCGGCAGCTTCGTGCAACATTGGATCTCGAGTAGTATACTTACATTTACCGTTTATTACACCGTTGAGTAGCGAAGCGAAAGGTGGCGATAAACTTGTCTTCCTCGGAAACAGTACAACTACTGTCGACAGAGTGGTGGCAAAAACCCTGCTTCCATCGGAAACAGTACGATTTATGTCGCCAGACGAGTTTGTATACTGGGAACGAGATCGCACGCCGTCCTGCATGAACCTAAGGGGCGTAGGTGTAGGTAACCCGCCGATATTCGCGACACAGTCGTCGCTATCCAACGCACTCGTCATGCGTTTGCTACCCCACAAAATGTTTGTGAACTTCAAAACGTTGTTCTCACAAAACCTCTTGCGAACACTGCTGCCGCATTGTATGTTCAATGGGTGCACCGAGATCGTTGGGCTCTACTTCGTGGCAAGCATCACCTGCCACCAACTATTAATATCAGTTTTTGGTTCCGTGGGCGACACTGATGAAACTCGCGAGTTTTGTCAAGCTTCGGGATTTCATATGGCAACATCGGGGGGGGATGAAATACTTGTAGAAAGTAATAAATAAATGCTCCCGCACATTGACTCACCAACATCTATTGGATATCACGACGTCTTCGATCCAAATTCGTGTGGTATCCTTTCCTGTTTCGCGATGACGTACAACTACTTGATAGCAGGATTTTCGCCTATATACTTTGGCTGGTGTCGAGGACGAAATCGTTTGCAACAACGAAAAGCTTCAGAGCGGCAGCACCGCCTCGTACGTCCGGTCCTGCAAGCACTTCCTTGACTGGGAAATTTTTCAGAAAGGAGCCGACTGGCCTTCAGTTATCATGGCTCCATCTAACATGGTTCACACTGAAACTGCCGCCAATCTGGCTATTGAGGTGAGGGAAAAATCGCCCTACGAAGTATGCATTCAGTCGCCTTGGTGTAAGTGTTCCATATTGTGCGGCCGGGTAAGCCATGAGCAAAACGTTAAGCTTCGCCAAATTGCTTATAGTGCTTAGCTAAGTACGCGGGGAATGTAAAGGACAGGTGAATGGAATAAACAAATAGTACAATCATACCACGCGTCTATGTGTTTCGTTGTTTGGCACAAGGATACTGTATGTACAGGGCTGTGCAGTAGACGACAAAGGGTCTAATATTGTCTTCTTTCAGCATGCCTACCTTGTTGTTGGGGCGGTATTATGTACATACCTGGTTCCAGGCATCACGTAGTGACAACACGTTTACATGCGTTTCGCGTAAAGAACTTCACGCCCAATAAAGTACATGTGTACTTTGCTTTGTACCCTGTGTCGAACTGTTGTCAACTGTAAGCACAGGCGTAAGGGAGTTTAACAAGCCGATGTTGTTGATGTGTCACCACCCCACGCCGTACACGATACTGTCGAGTCTTGATGGGTGTATGTGTAATCCATGCATTTTCGAAACTGAGGCGATTGCAAATCGCCGATTTCTTGGACGTTGATTAAAAAACCTTTGGTGAGGCACCGTATCAATCGGACTTGTTAATCCTACGGTAGCCAGATTCGTCTCAGGCATACCAAGTACTGATTTGATATAGGACGAAGTTAATGCATTTTTCGCTAAGCAAGTCGCTCTTAATTGGTTGCTCTGCGTTGCGTTATCTTGCGCTCCAGGTGATTATGGCAGCGTTGCCTCCGAAATGGCGCGGGACTCTCGTCATGGTGGAGCACATGTCAGGATTTGTAAGTATAAGAGTCAGCCCGACGGCATCTACGATCGCAGCCGTGCTGTAACTATATTGGTTCGCAATACCTCATCCAGTAATTGGGGACTGGCGCAGTCCGTTGGATTTCGCACAGCTCGTAGTTTTACAAGCAGAAAATACCGGAAGATCTAACCATGCAAAGCGCCTGTCAAATCGGGCCCTTCATTCACGTCTCAGGGCCAGCACTGGGGTCAACTGAACCCGACTAGGAAGGCCTTGGAGGATATTGGCATGACCTACCGTGTCAAAGATCGCGGCGGCGACAACGGCTACGGGAAAATGTCTCGCTACCAGGAACAAGACCCTCGCGCCACCTTCATGAGTGTATTTCCTGTAAGTGGTTATGGGTGTCTACAAGATGGCCGGGCGCATGCCCTCTAACGCTCGATGCTGACGCGCCTGGCGTGGACATGATAAATGACTACTCGCGTACTTGACAACCTATACCAGGTCAGCAGCACGGTAACCATTTGACATACCAGGTATATCTCGTTGAGGCATCGGACGGTAGGGGAATCTCCTAATATATGCGCGGCTCCTCATAAACAAATTTCGCGCCACCTTCATGAGTGTATTTCCTGTAAGTGGTTATGGGTGTCTACAAGAGGCCGGGCGCATGCCCTCTAACGCTCGATGCTGACGCGCCTGGCGTGGACATGATAAATGACTACTCGCGTACTTGACACCCTATACCACGTCAGCAGCACGGTAACTATTTGACATACCAGGTATATCTCGTTGAGGCATCGGACGGTAGGGGAATCTCCTAATATATGCCCGGCTCCTCATAAACAACCTAAAACAAACAAGCTTGACAAATTGTGTACCCGGTATGCGCCAACAATGCCTGCTGTTAGGCCTAGCACAAATGAAATATTTCGAAGCACATGGAATTGTAACTATCTTGGGGAGCCCCTGAGCTGAGAAATTGAGACGCTGTTGGGTTTAACCGTAACCCCAATGCGCAGCATGGCTGATCAGGAACGTAGCGGGCAGTCGAATGTGATGTAGTGGATCAATCACAAAATTTACACATTTTGATATCGATTGGGTTCAGCCACGCGTAGATTCAGGGCATTGGCTACAGGGACTCGTCGAACCTACAATATAGAGATAGCCGGCCTGCATGACTTGGCGTTACTTACCAAATACGGCACCTTGAGACTGGGGCGTCGTTCTATATGTGTGTCGACGTTTTGATAGTAAAGTACGATTGGATGTTGCTCTATCTCCCTATGATACTGACATGAGGCATTGATCAATGCGTCGTGGTAACGGCGTGTCGTGTTCCGCCAATGCAGATGTATCAGTCCAAGCTCTATGAAAACCAGACTACCCGGGGGGGGAAACGCTGGTACGGCGGAAGCCAGCACTTTCACTACATGACTTCGAACTCTAGCGCGGAAGACTACAGTGGGGCCAAGATGGTGCATTCTACAATGATTGAGATGATTTCCAACGTGAGTCCGCAACAAGCCTCCGGCAGCAGCCACGACTCGTTGGACATTGCGAATGATGTGGTCAGTGTCTTGAACCATTGCGTATGCATCCGTGCTCGCCAACTCGTGATTCGATTCTTCAACACACCGCACACACCCAAACACGCACGCACCTGGTTGATGTACTGGTAGCTAATACTGGGCTTATTTATGTTCCCCTGGAGTTTATTGCGTACAGGGTTGGTTGGCTTACCGTGTAACCGCCGAATGCTTTCCTTTAAGGGGCAATCGTCGTGTGTCGAGTGTCGAAGACGTCGGCAATGACCTTCCGCGACACGTCCGGGGGTACCTCAACCCTCCGAGCAATCGAAAGTATCACTACTTAAACATTTGCCGTCGTCCAGCTTTGATGTGGCTGGTTTCTACGGTGTTTTCCTCCTGACTCGCGGTCGCAGATTTTGCTCGGTAAGGCTGTGGGAGCCAAACTGGCCCTGTATGCCGACTCGGCAACCGAAGCTGGAAACATAAAGGGAACCACATCGGTTCGAGATACGTTTACGGTGAGACAGCTCTTGGCGAACGGCTCCGGTTGTCGTATATTATTACCAGTATTCCCCCGTCATAGAGCTAGAATTTCTCGCGCCAGCGCGTATTGTTTCTCCTGTACCATTCGCCGCTTCCTCGGGTTGCCTTTGTCAAGCTCGTGCGCGTGTTACTGCATCGCTTCGTGTTCAGGAAAAATACAAATATGTTTCAACAAAGTCATCTCGGTCGGGTCATATTTGACACAGCGAACACGGTTCCGGCGGTAGTGATGTTAGGCAGAAAATTGAGAGGGCTATTCTATTGTCTACCGAGGTATTTCCCGTACGGACTTCAGGGGCGACGTCGGCCCCATTATCGCATTAGCACTATTCACGTAGAAATGGCCTATACTCGAAGCCGAAAACGTTTTTGGGCGTTCCCTTGAGTTTCGGCATACGGTGGTGAATTCAAGTACATGATATCGTCTCCCCGCCGCTTGGCCTTGACTTGCGTCCCTTGCCTTGTTGCACTGTCGTGCGAATTGTACGCCCGCACACGACAGATGTGCACGGACTGCCCTTCGAGTCTTCTTCCGTTCCATGTGAAGCCGAAGCCTAGACCGGTTTGCGCAAACCTTTCGGCGCTCCCCGGAAATGCCACCAAGGGTGAAGTATGGGACAAATCGTTGTGCCCCGAGTGGTGTCTAGCGACGGATCCTGTCAGCCAAACACCGACCGAATCCGGTCTCGTCGACGTACGGAGCTGTTCGGTGGACGTGCCCACGCCTTGATACTCCTGAGTCCAAGAAAAAACGTTCTGCTGCTCCCGCCTGTTGTTGGATAACTCCGTTAACATATCTTCGTTCGGTGAAAGAGCGGTACGAGCAACGAGCGATATTGGTGTTTTCTTCACAGCAGTGATGTTATTATCGATTGGTATGGGCTTACCAGGTACATTCATTTTTCGGTACGAGTAGTAAATTGTGGTTGTTGGAGCTTTGAACATATCTGCACCATGGGCCAGAAGAACTCAGGATACGAAATCGATTTACGGATTGCAGACATACGTGTGGGAGGTTAGTGGTTGGTTGGATGGTGAACTGGATGCTCTCTCCCCACACACACTCTACCCCAACCTCCCTGTGATGGAGTTGATAAGGTAAGGTTGGGTTTGGCTTTAGAGTTCTGCTGTAAAAATGTTATTTTCAAAGCGCAGGGGTGAATGGCATAGCAGATACTTGGTGAAAAGCAGCCGTCACCCACAGGTACTCTCAATTGACAATGTTGATCGTGACGTCCCGTACTTGCAGGAAATTGCGTATATTCGTGACGAAGAGGTATATTTCGGTTACACGTTCATGTGAATACTATTCATCTACCATGGTGAGCACGCGTTTTTTTCCACCTCCTTGTCGGAATATTGAATTGCAAGTATGAATGCTGGCTAATAATGATGCCAGAATTACACTTTAACACGGCGTACGTACGACGTAGTGCGATGAAGTTGAGGCAATTCTACCAATCAGATTTATTTACTTTGGGAAATTATGTTTTGGAACTGAGTGCTCTGTCTTGATAATCTGGAGATACTGTAGGTGAAGAACCCAGGAAAAAAAGGAGATTCGGGTGGCACACCAGCAGCAGCACAGGTGTACCAGGAAAGGCACCGGCAGGGGTAGAAGTATTCAGCGTCTGCACACCAGTGACCGCAGTAGTAGCAGTAGGGAGGATTGATGCACATATTTTCTAGACCATTGGAGTGTTCGCGTTTCGTTTTTGGCCTCGTACCGCTTTGGGTTTGTTGAAGTGTGTTCTTGACCTATCTATGGTGTAGGTATACTATCGCGGTTTTGTTTGGGTTGTTTCGGCGTGGCGAATATTGAGACCCTTACGCACACTTATAATGATGGACGCTGTGCGGTATATTTGTTTCGACCCTATCTAACGACGCCGATGATCGTTTGATTACCGGTCAGGGTCCTAACATCGATGGCATCGTGCTGTTCATCGGGGAAAACGTATACTATATACATGCTGCTGTTGGTTTTCTCTTTGGTGCCGAGGGCGGTATGTACTACATATTGGGGGTTCTGGCATTTGGTATTCGGGTTTTGGGGGTTTGGGTTGGCATATGTTGCTGTCGTATTATCGGGCTTGAGTTTTGGCAATTTGAATGGGTCTGGTGTCTTCGCCGCCGGGGTGCAGGTGCTTGGCTCTATCGTGGGTTTGAGAAATAGTGTTTTTGAAGCGACAGCCCTAATACTCATAGCGTCCAATCAAGAGGACTTATGTATTGGATAATTGTAGCTCTACAGGAGTGCGGCATATATACCATCGTGACAGGGTGCAACGGCTAGAGCGGCTGCTGGACATACTCGTGCCACGGTCTGACATGTGTAACTGCATGTGACCTACGGAGACTGATTCGGGGATGGATATATCCTCGTTCAGGTATTGTTGGACAATTGGATGATCAGGGTCCCAAGTTCGACCCCAGGGGATGGCAACGCAGAGGCACTCTACTCTGGAAACTCTGGTTATGTCCCCTCTGGCCAGGCGACGCCTCACCCGTGAGCTATCGAAGATTCTTCAACCAAGGCATCGCTACTATCGGCAGCAACGACGGGTGGGCGCTTCATACAGGGTGCTTCCACATTTGAGTAGTCGACCGTGCAACGATGCAGTTGATCAGCATGTTTTACCAGAAACGGCGAAATATGGTGTGGGACCGGGACCGCGCTATCTTATGTGGGACCGGGAGCAGCATAGTGTGGGGCCACCCTGGTGTGGTGGCAGCGCGATGGCAAAGGCGCAGTTTATGCATGCGGCCGGGAGCATACATATATATTTATCACCCAAACTCGTAACACTGCTGTTTCGATAAACCCGAATAGCCGGGCGTCAGCGTTGGCCCAAGAACCCAATTTTACAGTGTTGAACATGTACGGTATCAGGTAGGGCATAAAGTTCATATGCGTGTATACCGGAAACATTGGCAGGTCATAGATAACTTGTAGTTTTTGGTATTTTACATGAAACGGGTTTTTTCGCGGTGTTGTTCAGTATGGCATGAGCTACGAGCCAGACCGAATAACCGAATGCATCACAGATATAATACAAGGAAATTATTAAATGTAAAATGTATATGCAACGTAGACACGGCTGGTTTTCTTGCGGCAAGACTGACAAAAATAAACCAGAAAACCGGCTGCCCTCAAACGACCGATGGTTTCTGTTTGTGTTTGCCGTAAACGTTTATCCTTACAGTCCAACCTACGATAGGTGTTTCACCCTCCACGCGCTGCCAGACATGGCGTGGTCGTAGGTGTGTTCCCTTAAGTTCCTCGATGTATTCCGTCATTGCCATCACGAATACAAGTACTCGTAGTTGAGAGCATTTCCCCTTTGTTTATCCAATTTCAACGAAAAAAAGATCACAAACTCGCGATTTCTCACTTTTAGCGACGGTGCAAGAGTGAGAAAACCGGGGTTTTGTATCGTGTGAGGACAAACCTCGATTCAAACCCCGGTGCGCCACCGTCAGTGAGGATGGGAGTGTACCGTTCGATCACAATTCCGATCCCCTTCTACACGTAGAAGAGCGAGAGAAATCCCAAATCCACCAACGAATAGGCCCTTGATAGCAGCCGAGAAGGGCGGCAGCAACGTCGATTTATTTGAGTCAAGCTGGGGTTGAGGCTTGCGGCTAGGGTGAAAAGTCACGTTGAGAAATCGCCGCGCGCCGTCCCAGTTGCCACCGTTTGTACTTTCGTGGACAGCGGTTTGGTTGATGTTCGGCCGTCTGTTGCATGCGTCTTTTTGCATGCGCCTTTCTTCCCAGCATTTGCCTGCATCATTGTTTTGGGTCCGGACATAAACGGGAAGTGCTCCGTTCATCAGTCGGTGGCTCGCGATACTTAGAGGGTATTGGCGCTTGTGGCCGGCCAGTTTGCGGTTCCTCCTCTAAGAACACCCCCGATACACAACATATTCGCGTAGCCGCCCAACCATCGTGGTACTGCGGCCCCCACCCAAAATGTTGAGCATTATTTTATGGTGGTCTTGACGCTATTGCATTACTATACAGTATACATAAAGGTGGTGAAAAAGGTTCTTGGTTGGGGAAATGAAGACATCGAACAGGAGGTGGGGAAAAGAGTGTCGGTGAGAAACGGAGAAACGCTGAGGGGCGGGGGCGGGGGGGTAAGTTATGTTAGTTAGGAGGATCTACTGTACTTGTACCTGTTCGGCTACATCAGTCACGTGACTGCAGCAGCCCAACACAGGTAGATCCTTTCTAACTAATAGAGTGTGTTTTGGCGCTCGGCCATCCAATGCCCACACGGCGCTGGGCTCCGGTGGCATCCTCCCGCCACGTACTACAAGTAAGATTGGTAACAAAACCCTCGTAGCGCGGCACTGCACAGAAGCCGAATATGCCTCTAAATCCAAGTGGTTTGTCCCCGCAACCGGAGTGCAGTGCCGAAAGGGCTACTAACCGCCTCTTTACGACTTAACTACTGTACGAGCAAATTTTCTTCGTTTTCGCCGTGAGAAAGCGGTCGCCGGCAAGATTCGAAATCGCCGTGACTGAACTACACTACGTAGCCCAACGGGTAGATCCGTCTAATTACCGCTTTGTACTCGTAGTAACATCGTAAGATGTTTCTTGAGTCCGAATGTCGGCGGAAACTATTTTTCGCGTCGAAAAAGAGAAGTGGCAGAAGTTGGGTTGTAAAGAGAGCTACAGTATATGGTTCAGATCGGTACTACAACAGCAGTAGTAGCAGTACGTGGGGAGGGAGGTCAATACTGGCGAGATTGCATGACGAAGCTCCAAAGCACATACAGTACAAGACACCTAATAAGAAACAGGAAATCTGGTCCAGGCTGGATTTCTTATTCGAGAGAGGGTGCTTTCTACACTAACTTCGATGAATGACTCCTGAAATTCTTAATTTTCTCCAAATCTCAGCCTGGCGTTCTTATTAGCTTGTTTCTTGTAGGATGTCCTGTACTGTATAATACTATGGTGTGTTTTTAATACAATGCAAGGGTCGATAACTGGTAGGCTACTTAAGTTACGTGACTGTAGCCCGACAGGTTCACCCTTCTCACTAGCAGACTAAACCCTACACTGCTGCCATTGACATTTCAACTCAGAAAATATGTGACACTTAAAGTACTGCACATACATGTACGAACTCTGAAGTTTACTTACGTACTTCGTAGTATAATACCACGCACCATTGTGCGTCAAATACTGACGTTGTAAGCTACTAAACACGTGAATGCGGACAATTTCATCAAATACATATTTTGATTCAGAAACAGTTAGGATCGAGGATTTCGTCGAAACTCATATTTGCAATTCTGTGTGTGATGTACACTTCGATCGCGCGTAATGCTCGTGCGAGTTTGAATGTATACGTAATATGTTAGTATGTAATGCTCGTACGAGTTTTATTGTATGTTAATATGTTACATATGGTAAGACTTCCTAAAATATTGGCCTTGCCTCTGAAAAGGAACTGAAAATCTACAGTTTAGTACCGAGGTGTTCCAAATACCTGGCACGTAAGTATATTGTGCCTATGTACAGTATACGAGTGTTATTATTCGTTTCCTAACATGCCGGTATCCGACCAGATGATATCACGACAATACAACCGATCGAGCAAGTTGTGTGATTTATACTTCGTATTTGTTTATAAGCCGTGGCCGTTCTTTTTTGCGAATGAGAGCAATTTTTGCAGTTATAGTAAAAGCGCAAGGCTTGCGTTTGCCAATATATATATACAGCAGGGATACGACGATTCGACAACACCTCACAGTTGGCTGCGCTCTCCTCGTACGTAGCCCGCACTTGTGAGGGTTCCATCCACTACGAAAGTTGGGTCCAAGGGCCTCTACGTATTGCGATGGTCTTCAATTTGCGGGTGCTAGCGGTGGCATTTGCTGCGTTGAGAATACCCTTCTTGACGAAACCCAGCGCAGCCGTTTCTGTCCAACTCGACCGCAACGAAGGTCCTCTTGGCAGGCCAACGCTCCCATCCTTCCTCCAAGGTCAACCTGAAGAACGGCAGGTGAAGGAACTACTGTAAATGTCTGCAGTAGTAAGCAGGAGGATCAGCCAATGAAAGATACAGCAGCAGCAGCAGTGCACGCGCTCCACACCTGGACGGAAGTTCGCGGTTTTCGATTGAGTACGCAACAACTAATACGGTGCTGTATCGACTACCTGGTATACTGCAGACTGTGTTGTCCCTCTCAAGTCAGTGTTGCCCTCGCATTCGTGCATTACTGCCCCCACCCATTATCGCTTGGCTTTCTCGTCATCGATTGGTGCGCCCAGCACCGCCGCTACGAGTACCGTACTGTATCGCGAGGCGTGTTGCGTACATCGTGCATATTTTTAACCTGGCAATTTAAAAGAAGAAACCAGGAGCGAACATACTCCGATACCCGTAACGTATAATTATTTACACTTGTATGTCTACACAGAGTACTACTGTAGTAGCCCTCGTACTGTATACACGCTGGGGTGCACCCAAAGTCCACATTCCCCGACAACATGCTGGCATATAGCATACAGTAATTACCTGTGGCTCTACACATACCCTGGTGTCTTAGAAGAGGTACCGATTCGTTTTGGCAGAAGAGGGAGACGGAGAGACTCTTCTTACGATTCATGTTTTACGACGACTACACTGACTGCTGTGTTTTTGCTAGGTGCTGGGGATGTGTTCGGGTAGAGGTTTCATCGTTCTAGCCTCTGCTTCATACGACCCCCCACCGTAAAATACAAAATAATGGACAAAATATCTCGAAGTGCACTACGGCAGTATGGGAACTGAAAAACTTATCCCAGCAGACTACGTAATTCCAAGGAGTTTGTCCACAAATACGTGGGACCATTTCTTAAGAAGAAACACCTTATCTGAGCGAGCCTTAGAACCTTATTATGGTTTATTATGGTGACACCACCCTTGAACAACGTTGAGCATGCGTATTGTATACCAGTAGGATTTGGTACATCTCGCGCTCGCCGCTGAAGATGCTTTATTATATTCCAATTTTGCCTGGCGTCCCCCAAAAAATGTCGGCCAAGTTCTTGTTATGAACATGTAATTTATCCTTGGTGGGTAGGGCTGTGAGTTGGCTGACTAATAGTTGCCAGCTAGTTATTAGCTGGCTAGTTTTTTAAGTTAGTTGCGGCGGTGCCAACTATCCAATTATTTTTGTATTTTGGGTCTCCTTGCTCGTAGGAAGGCTTGTTTGGTGCGGGGTGCGTATTTCTCGGCGTCCCCAAGCAGTACCACCACGCACAGAGAGAGGTCTTCCACAACTCATGGCGCATCAACCCATCGCCATCGACGGTGCCGGTGCCGATGGCAGGGCCGAGGGTGCCGGCACCGCTGAGCCTGGCCTGTCGGCGGACCATGGCGGTAATGGAGCGACCGACGAAGAAGTGACTGTACCGAGCGCTCCTCCGAAGCGACGCGACAAGGTAGCGGTTCGCTACCGCGTACAGAAAGAGGGCCGGTTTTCCAAGCGCCCCAAACGGGGACAGGGACTCATACTTTTGATGCGAGATGATTTGCGGGGTTCTGTATCTTTGTAGTCCATCTGGGACAATACTTCAATATTTCCAATACATTCCCCGCACCAAGGTACATTTCTCAGGATGTGTTGAGCTGTTCGGAAATCTGGAGCCACCGCCAGAAAGCTCAACCCTGCGCGCAGCTTCTCACGATTTTTTTATTATTACTATATTAATTCGCCTCGTTTATGCCAAAAACGTATAAACAAGCCCCTTGTTTCCCTGGGTGTAATACGTTCCAAACCCAAATTCTCAGCACTGATTTGGGGAGCTATGACCATAGGCCGCCGGCCATTTTTTTCATAATAAAAAACATTAGAGAGAGAGATATGAGGGAAACAATGTATATCGAAGGTCATTTTCCCCTGGTTACTAATGTTTTGACATATACTAATAGAATACGGCAAACGATTGCTCTCATCCACGCCTCCAGGCCGTTTTTTTTTCGTTTGCAGCAATACCAAATTGTGTGAGATATTCATAATTTTGCCCAAAATGACTTATTTTGGTCGATTTTGGCCAGTCTTGGAGCTTTTTTTTTTATGCATTGTTGCGTAACTACTTGAATTATGTGGAAAACTATTTTTTTTTCTCGTTCTCAGCATGGATTCCTCTTGTATTTGCGGTCACGAATATATGGTTGTCTCTCCACGCCTCCAGGCCGTTTTTTTTCGTTTGCAGCAATACCAAATTGTGTGAGATATTCATAATTTTGCCCAAAATGACTTATTTTGGTCGATTTTGGCCAGTCTTGGAGATTTTTTTTTTTATGCATTGTTGCGTAACTACTTGAATTTAGCGTGGAAAATTATTTTTCTTTCTCGTTCTCAGCATCGATTCCTCTTGTAGTTGTGGTCACGAATATAGGTTGTCTCATTATTGTTTTTTTTTTTTTCATGAGTTATGACTACTTCGTAAACGTCATTGGAAATATTTTGTGCCGGAAGGACCATACGAGTTTACAGTACAAGGTAGACGTGAGGGTATTACCTGCTGAGTTATAGGGGTAAAAGATCGATCGATTACCCAGCCCAGGGTAATCCTTATAACACTCCCCCCCCCTCTGAACGGTGGGATGTTTGGGACGTCGGTACCGTATACGGCCGTACGTTGACCTACCCGTTTCGTTTCAGTACCTGGGGAACCAGGGAGACGTGTTTTTTAGGGACGCACGCGCAAGCGTTTCTATAAAAGAAACGTTCGAAGTGAGATTCGAACCCGTGTCCTCGACGACGTCAAATGTGAGGGTATTACCTGCTGAGCTATAGGGGTAAAAGATCGATCGATTACCCAGCCCAGGGTAATCCTTATAACACTACTCTGGTCTTATGGTTAATGCGGTCAACTGTGATGGCGGGACTTTGTTCCAACGTGCTATTGCTGTAATAAACAAGTATGTCTCCGTCATGAGTGTGTTAACTGGATGATGAGCACTTCTGGCTCGGATGTTTGAGCGATGCTCGCTCTGGGCTGTTTGTCGATCCCAGTCTATTTTGGTCGATCCCCGTCTAGTTTGGTCGATCCCAGTCTATTTTGTGTCCTATTCTTAGTTTGTACTGGTGATGCGCTACTGCCTGCCGCACGAGTATGTGTGTGTTGTCTTCACATTAAACCCGTTATTTCTACTCAACCACATCAGTACACCCAATGCCTGCCCTGGTCCCCAATCCTATTAATAGAGAGATACAAATTATGTGGTCACAGACTGTGAAACAAAGAAAAACCAAAACAAAATAAACGCAAATTAACGGGTAAAGCAAGTGAGATGCTTAACTTACCGGGCACGAGAACGTTTTTACCATATATTTCTGGTGCATCTCTTTAATATCCGACAAACTGAGACGGGATTTAGAAATGTACCTGTTTCTTGATCAAAACCAGAGATAAACTTAGCCCATTTATCATGCTTTTTGGGTGTAAAATGAAGCCAAATAGCGTATTTTTTGCCTCCAGCGGCGCCTTCAGCGGGATCCTCCGGAGGCGCCTCCGGCGGGCCCTCCGGGGGCGCCTCCAGCGGGGGCCCCTCGGCCGGGGGGGGCTTTTTGGGCTCGCTTCGCTCGCCTGACTTTAGTCGACTAGTTGGCTGGCTAGCGCCAGCCAACTAGTCAACTAAAGTCAGTTAGTTGGCTGGCTTCGCCAGCCAACTAATAACTAGGCGGGAACTCCAGCCAGCTCACAGCCCTATTGGTGGGCCTATACTATTAATAGCTATAAGTAGCGTGTTATACCGTTTGCTACGTAATATTTTGAAATGCGCAGCTACTACTACTGTAAGTAACTGGCACCTCGTACCAAAGGGCTTTGTGCCTGTAGTCTACAATGTAGGCCATTGTCGTTGCGTTTCTTTTTTCCACTACTGGTGGGGGTTTAGCTTCATGAGCTGCAAATCTATGCCCAATTAACTCACAAAGCCGACTCCATCGCCTGTCTTCGTACCTGCCCAATGGTTCATCCTCTCGCCCACGCGTGCTATATGGTCATACCGTTGTTTTCGTGTACGCGTATCCTTTCGATTTGGTTTCGTTCTCCTTGCGTTTTCGGCTTTCCGATTTTCCTTTCTGTCGAATTCCTCATTTTGCGCGTAACTCTCCTACGTAGGCAGTAGCTGTATAAGTATAACCACACGAACAAGAAAGTATCCAATATAACGCGAGACTCATGTTGAGGGAGTAAACGCTACATACGCAGTAAGCGATTTGGACGTATGCACGGCGAGCGCTATTATAGGTGAATTGCGTGTCTGCATACTTTGTAATGTAAACCCTGAACAATATAGGCTACATGCTCGAGGCTTCTTAAGGATGGCGTCAACTTAATTAGCAATTCTGCCTCAGATTACGAGTTAATTACTACGTAGGCGTTTCGTACTACGTAGGCGTTTCTTACTGACGTGTCGTCTTCATCTTTGATCAAAATTAAATTAACATGCATGCGGAGTATACATCTTTGATCGAAGCTACGCCATCAAAAATAGCGAATTTAATTCTTGAACTACTATTAACACTACTAAATGCCTATTGTTGGGTTTGGGTTGGAGACGGATTGTGACCATTCACTACTTAGGCGTAGTGTCGATTCATTGATTTAGACACAAGAGAGGCACGATAGTAAACGACGTGACCTGGTGGTGTGGATCGATATTTGTTTTACAAAAGAGGGACACGATACAGGTACGCGGCAGATAAATGTTGAGAATCTCTCACTGCTGGCCAGACTGGGATTCTTGTGTACGACTGGTAGGGCTGGGTATTGGGTTGAAAATCGGGGGGGATATGATATGGATATATTGCCCCCAAAAAATAGGGATATATCCCGATTCTGGATATATTATATTATATCCATATTTATTTCCATAACATGGTATCCTGGATAGAATTGGATATACGTTCGGGATATGATACCTGGTATGTTATTACAGGTATCCGGATGTACTGCGGGATATATGTGGATATATCTGTGATATATCCGTGATATTTCCGATATCTCAGGTGATGTATAATTTCTATGTTGTTTTATACGCGCATATGTGCTAGCTATCAGGCTACACAGCAGTAGTGACTGATTGGCACGATGTATGATATTATATATGATGCCTGGTACATAACAAGGTGCACCATACTACAGAGTTACTACTATTAATACTAAGTTTGAAACCTGGTAGCAACATAAGGCACCACGTTTGTAGGCATCACGTTATAAATATGAATACGATTGTGCTTGCCATCCGACAATGTGCAGCATGCAGCATGCAGAATGGGCTTCAACATTGATCACTTATAACATTCCCGAAAGAAGAATAAAACCCTGATACTATTGTTACATTTCCCGTCCGACAATGTGCACCATATGGGTGTCACATGCCACATGACGGAGAAGAAGCAAGGTTAAAATCAGCACAAGAACGCAAACGTCCGACAACTATCAACTTCTCATTGCACAAAAAGCAAGCCTCCTCAAACCAACAAAGTGATTCCCACCCCTAAATCTACCAAGCTAGAACCAACACCCCCCCCCCACCCCAGCACTCCCAAACAAGCATTGAAATAAATTCCGCTGTCCACACGAATGGCCGGATTCAAGTTGCCGCGAGCGTATTTCAACGCACAGCAGGCTGTGCGGTGTTGCTGCTCAATACTGTTTCGCTCCGACTGTGGATCTGCTTTCTGCAACCCCTCCCCCTAAAATCTACCGATGTCACCCCCCTTGTTCTTTATCCCCGAACCCCATAATCTACTGTTGTTACCCCCTTAGTCCCTTGCCCCCGAACCTGTCACCTCCAACCGCAAGGGTCAAGTCTCCCCCCCAAGCACTTCTATAGAAGCATCGAACAATAACCCGCTGCCTACATTGGCTGGGTTGAAGTAATTGACACTTTCGGCGCACATCGATGGTGGCGATCCCTCCACCAGGGTTGTAGTTTCGTGTCAATTCCCCACAAACACATCGAAACCCCTGCCCAGCAGTAGTACAATATGATATTCCAACAAAGAAATACACCTACCTGCAGCACTGCCGAGCCACGATAAATTATCAATACGACAAACACAAGAAATTACCGGTATACCGGTACCTGGTAGAGCTACGAGTAGGTACTATGATACGTAATATACAGCTACTCGTAGGTATTTATTTTGACCAATGAGGCAGCAGTTTTCGAGTTCTGCTGTATCCATTCGGTCCCTCGTCAACCAATAGCAATGTGCGAGTCCAGCAGATGCTGTGGCGTCTTAACTGACCCCTGCTCTCGTGTCATCGTCATCGTTATACATTAATGCGGTACATCCAGTGACCTTTCGTCGAACAATATTATTGTCGAAACTAGTTTTTTGTTAAATTTATAAATTAATCGTTACACTACTACTCGTACGGCATTCTACATTCTACGCGGTCCATCTATTCGTCACATTCATCCACAGTTCAGCAGATCCACTGACACCACAAATCAGAGCTCGAAGAGTGAAATATCCCGATATATCGGTGATATATCACGTGATATATCGGATATATCCCATGATACCGACGGATATATTCCATGATATATCATATCTCACATTTATACCCAATATCCCATAATACCGTCGGGATATGAGACAAAATATAAATAGGCACTTTATATCTAGATTGAGGGGAAAAATCTGGATATAAATATGGGTATATCATATCCATATTGGGTAGATAGATACATCCTCGCACTGAATATGGATACCCAGCTCTAACGACTGGGTGTTGTTGTCTTCACATTAAACCCGTTATTTCTACTCAACCACATCAGTACACCCAGTGCCTGTCCTGATTCCCAGTCCTAGAGATATACAAATTCTGTGGTCACAGACTGTGAAACAGAGAAAAACCAAAACAAAATAAACGCAAATTAATGGGTAGAGCAAGTGAGATGCGTAACGTACCGGGTACGAGAACACAGCGACACGAGCCGAACCAAAAAATAAGAACAAAAAGACAAATAAAAAACAAATTGTGAAATGAAACAGAATACAAATGACGCAGGGAGACAGAAGCGCCTCTAGAAGTGTTCCACACTATTTTCAGTCGCAAAGTCATAAGGGCCCGAATTAACGAGTATAAAATAAATTCAATTTGGAAAAAATAAAATTAAAATTCGCTTTTCATTGGTCAACACACGCACCGGCACCAAATATTATGCCCCAAGATCCTAATCTTTGGTGCTGGTGCGTGTGTTGACCAATGAAAAGCGGATTTGAATATTTTTTTTTCCAAATTGATTTTTTTTCTTTTTCGTTAAAACGGGCCCTAAAATCAGATTATTAAAATCTGTGGCGTACTGCTTCGAGCGGTGTCGTAGGTTGTAACTACCATACGACACTATTATTATTGTACTGTATGTAGTACTATACCGCCATCCGTTTAAACGTTTCGCGCCAGATAGTGTTAGAGTTGTGTGGTGTGATTGCACGTTGTATGGCTACTCGACGGCAAGGCCCACCTGGTAAGCATACATACCACCACCACCGTAAAACACTCGAGACAACGCACCCCCTCGGACGCATGTGTATGTATTACGTGCTTTTTTTTATTTTATGGTGAGTCTCTCGAAAATTAGGAGAAGAGTGGTTCGCCAAGAGATGTGTCTGGCATATATATCGAAAAGGGCCATCGTTTTCGTTGTGTGTCTCCCCCTTGTTTTCGAGAAAGAGGGCTTGGAAAAGGATCGTAGGGGTCGTGTTCTCGCGTGTTATCACTCTGGACGAAAACGTAAGGGTCGTTGGGTTATGAATCGGGCTTGGTTAGATTTGATTGAAAGGCACAAGCACATGTCACATGTCACTCTTTGATATTTGATTGGTGAAACGTCGGGTAGGAATCGGTAAAGGCGTTCATATATGGGAAGCTGCATTATTGGTATAAGTTTGTCAAGCATTCAGGTAGGATTGATAGGTGTACGTGCATGGTATGATTGAAATAAGCAATAAGCAATTAGAGCTGCACGTTGCCAGATGGCAAATGGAATAATAATAATATGATTACGTAGTAGTATTTTTAATACTATAATACTTCCAAGTATGAAGACTAAACGGTCCATACATTTTGTTCAGAGCGGTATGCGGCAGATACACTTACCGGTAGTACCACGACAGGTACGGTTCTAAGTCATAGTAAGCAGTAAATCGCACAGCTAAAGCAGTAAAGTACCACATCGCGTCGCCCCCTTGCCGTTAGTTTGCAGAACGCTCGTACCACGCACGCGCATTTTCCCTCTGCGTACGAAGTCAAGCACACAACATACAGCGCATTGTTTTTCAAAGGTAGACGTGTTTTGGTGTTCGTATGATACATATCATACCACTAGGTACCAGGTATCATATAATACATACACGTAATATATGTACAAGAAGGGGACTCCGCCGTCGGCCCACGCCGCCCACGAAGCTACCGAAGGAGGACGAAACTTCACAACACGCAAACGAAACTTCAGTGCTGGCAAAAAGGAAATGACACATCAGTAGTGGATCTTGACAAAAACTGCATTATGACATGTACGGCGGGCGGCGGACGTGAGAGAGGTATAGGGCAAAAAAGGGAAGTACGTACGTAGCCACGGTTAGCCGATTTGACCCTCGGACGCCTGAGAGCGATTTGGGACGAAACGGTACAAGTAAGTGTAAACATATTAATAGATACATATAAATATATATGTAGCTTTTTATTGCGGGTTTGAATGTAAGTATTGTTCTTATTCCGGCGGGAAGCGTCGTCTTTTACATTCCGTGGAAATTAGGTAACTTCCCAGGGCTTACAATAGGCATCGTACCGTACTGCAAACATAACTAACTACACAACTATAAATAGCCTTTCTGCTGGATGCATAACTTGACCAACTCGAAATAAATGGCGGTCAATTGTCCTCAACTACGAAATTTTTCACCGATTATGTATCGTATCATCGCAACGCAAAATATGCACCACCGCCGGGAGAGGCCGGGTCGAGCTCAAGCTGAGGGCCGCGGGCATAAGTTGGCGTGAGTACTACGCCATCGTCTTTTGACAGTGATAGTATAACGCTTAACGCTTACCACTCTGTCCCGAAATATAAGAACCGTTTTTATTGAATATTTATGTGCAAAAGGTGATTATATTTTAGGACAGAGTCGTACGTTACAATGTTTAGTTTCGTATGCTATACAAAGACGCATATGCTAGAAGGTAAAGGGGCAAAACTTTTTTCAGATGGTGATTGCTTGAGGAGCTCTATGCCTCGCCCTGAGACTGATTTTGGAGGGGGGGAAAGTTCTATGATGCCCGATGAGCAATTCGATGGCCTTGCTATATTCTTCTCCCTCTTTCGCTAAATAAATTAATTAATTATATGTTTCGAAAAAATTACAACCCCCATCCACACTATGTATATATATATATATATGTCCTTCGGTGAGGCACGACCTTTTTTTTTTCGATTTGTTTTATCTGGGTCTTTCTTGCCTTTTCACGCTTTGTGATCGGCCTTACATATATCCCTCGTATATCCCTAATATCCGTTATATCCGCTATATCCGTTATATCCGCTATATCCGTTACATCCGTTGCATCCCTCATGTCACTCACACCCGTTATATACTACGAAAAATATTGCAACACGATGATAATCAAAGACCGACGATTTGGGGTTAAGGCGACCGATCATTCAGAAACCTTTTGAGCCGAAAAGTGTCACTGGGACTACCTCTAACGTAGCACGCGTCCAAAGTAGAAGTATTAAGTTTGACATCTGACAATGTGCAACACGGGCTACAACGTTGATCACTCATAGCATCCCTATGGAAGAAAGCTCACAGGGAAAACAAAAGTATGCGCTCTGTCTCATAGCTCCACTACTGTTGTTGTGTGCCTACAGCAGCAATTCCTTCTCTCTTGGTGCTTCAGAGGGTCTCTTAGTGCTTCAGAGGGAAGAGTCGACGAAATAGATCGACGATAACAGCAGCGGCCACTGCGTGGTGATTGGTGGATGATACGATAAAATGCTTGGCGTCCGAGTTACAGTGAGTGGTTGTAATGCAAGGAGTCAGTCGTACGGCACGGGTGCAACATGGTGGTACCGGTGATGATGGGCGCTTACGCTGCGTGTAGACGGTTGAAAACACCCAGGTTGGCATTGTTTTGGTCGCTTAAAAGTGGCCCCTAAGGAGCTATATAACATCGATTTACTCCACCGGCATCTCTTTTGCCCCGCATGTCCCTAATTTACTACACGCACATACATGTGCATTGCAAGCCGCGTCCAAGAAGCATCCCCACCCCATGGGTGTGTGCCCGTCAAGCGCGCCCCTGTTGATTATTATATCTAGTGTTTTGTTTATCGCTGCACTGTATAGCCACGGAAGAACCCTCAGGTTTTTGCTGTCGAGTGAGAACGCGTAGTAAGCGTCTCGCCAGCATATCACATACACAAACGTATCTCGAAGTTTACAACCAACACATGCGTATCTCGAAGTTTCAGAATCGAGATTGTTTTGTCCCGTGTTTGCCCGTTTTTGGGCTCGATAACTTACCACCCCTCACGGGGACTATTTCCCTGTCCGCGTTTGTTTCGGGTACGTCAGCTTAGTAGTTAAAACACACACACACCTGGAGATCAGCGCCATAATAGGTATATGTATAAGGCTCCCGCGTGTGAAATAATATACTTAGCGATTTTGCGACTTTTTCGGGCGTCTGGCTCGCAACTTCGAGTTCACGTAAACACCTCGTGAGTCTTTTCTGGTAGCCTACTGCCTGCTGCTCCCGACGGGTACGCCAGCTTAGTAGTTAAAACACACACACCTGGAGATCAGCAAACGTTTGGTGAAAGCCGTTTTTTAATCGGTGACGTAGCCATACTAGTTGTATGTATAAGGCTCCCGCGTGTGAAATAATATATTTAGCGATTTTGCGACTTTTTCGGGCGTCTGGCTCGCGACTTCGAGTTCACGTAAACACCTCGTGAGTCTTTTCTGGTAGCCTACTCCCTGCTGCTCCCGACATCCTCAAATATGTCATCAAGAGCGTGCCCCAATTTGGCGCGCTGTTGTTGGTTATGGGGGGGTGTAGCTGTCGGCACGTGAAGTGCAAACGTCCGGTTGGGGGTTGTTTTCTGTCTCGTTAGGTGTCCCCCAAGTTTCGACCTCCCAATCACCTCAAACAACCGAGGTGTAGACCTCTGTTGAGTTAGCGCGGACGGCCAATCTGAACAGCGTCGCAAGCTGCTGTAGAGATGACACTACGGGTAGGCTGATGCACCCGAAAGGCACCAACCAGACGAAGGTTCAAACGCAGCGTGAGAAAATAATGACTGAGCAGTAGATCCCGGTAAAACATCTACCTGGTAGACATGAAAAAGTCACCCAGAAACTCGGGGATGGGGGGTGATAAAATTCTCCGTGGCCTGAAACCTCGTCCTGCACTGCTGAAGGTTTTATTATATATGTAGTGGCGGTGAAGCGACCCCGGGCGCAGCTTTACTCAGCAACCTTCCTTTGGGGCTGCATTGCCCCGCCTGCGATACAAAGCGGGTAATCTAGCCCGTGTTTTGCCCATTGTTTTGTTAGCTACTCTATACTTGAGTTTACTTGTCGAAGTAGAGTTTTGGTTGGTGACTGTTGTCGGCGGGCCTCGGCCCCTCAAATGTGGGATGAAGTTCGGTTTTCAGGCGACCTGCGCCCTGGCGAGACCACATTCTGTGTTTTCTTGAAGGGCGATATTGGAAAGCGACTTTGAGAATGCCAAGATGGGATACCATAGGCATGACTTTTTCGGTGTCATCCGCCACACTGGTACTGGTACCGTATAGAGTATATGCCAATTTATGACGCGCTGCAAGTGTGGACAGCGGACAGCGTATTCGCGTTAGATTCGTGGCTGCTATCATCGATGGGAAAGCTGTACCCGTGCGCGAGATGATAACACCCGGAAATATTGTGTGCGCCGCATGCTTACCCACTGAATGCTTGTCCCCAGAAAGACAGCGCCAGGAGATGTATATAATATTGTGTGCTGGTGTGTAGCTGTCCCTAAGACGCACAAACCCTGACGCCACATCGAATAAAATGATGTAGAAGTGTTTATTGGCGTCCAGTCGATATACAACCCGAAGATGCTTGCATTGGTACAAAGATAACGGACTGTACTCCGACGAAAACATTGCCCGTAGTCACGTACTCATTTGTATTGATGACGCCCTTCGACTAGGATGAAGATCATCGTCATGATATGAGCATGACTATGATGGTGATGACAATGACGATGGTGATCATGATGACGATGCTACGTCTTTGCTTCGACAAACCGCTTACTCTGTGCTGCCTACGTTGTGCAGGCTCACGTGTACGGCCCCGATGTCCGATTCGCTCCTCACACCGCTAGTGGGGTAGGGCTCTACGCGGCAACTGTTGGTGTTCCTGCATCATTCAAGATTCACTTGGTGGGAGATGATGGCGCGCCATCGCTTGAGCCGTGGAATTTCGACGGCAAGCACTTCATTTACGTTTGGATATCTAACGCAGACCAGATATTTATCGCTGAGGTCGTTGACAACGAGGATGGAACGCTCACAGCTACCTATGAGAGTTCCTTCCCAGGGCAGTACTCCGTGCACATCGAAGAAGTCGTGTTGAGCAACCATGACGAGGGGATGCCCTTAGTCGGCAGTCCGTTCGCGCTGACCGTTTCCGGTGATCCAGCACTTGACGTTAACTCCCTCCCTGTATGTGGCACCGAGGAAGAAGACACAGAAAACGCATTCTGGAGGTCAGGCACGTGGGTGTCTTCAAACATCGCCAGCGCGAAGCACGGTGTAACGAGAGATGGTTGGGTGTTCCAACCCAAGTCATGCGTCTACGACACGTTCTCCTATGAAGACCTGATGCTTCTGGCTGCCCAGGAGGAGCCCACGTGGCTACTTGTTCTGGGTGGGTCGGTACAACGAGGTGTGTTCCTGTCCCTCGTCGACATGGCCTTAGCGCGAGGGCAAAAGGATGATTTGGACACCAGCATTCTTGCAAAATGCTGGGGCTATGCCGAAATCCGGGTGGGAAATCTTCGTCTGACATACCAGGTAAACCAATTTGCAAGCGTGAAGTGCTCACGCCGGTGAAACGTGGTTCGCGGGAAGGCTGTGCATGCTGTAGAGGGAAAGCGGAGTCAGACTTTCCACCAATGTACACACCTCAGAGGTTATTGTCGCAAAGCCTTGCTGGCTCCTCGTACTGATGAAAAAAGTACGGTAGAAGACAATTACACCGCAACGTTACAGTAGTAGTAACTGCACACTCTCACTGTACTGATAAAACTACGTAGCACACCGGAAGTAAGATGTCCTGAATTCAGCTGCTCGTAGTAGTAATGGCAACGATGTCGTCTGTGCACTCTTGGCGTTTGACGCCACTCGAACAAAACGAAACCAGAGGTTCGAAGCGTGGAAAACGAAAAGAATGAGGCGTCGCACTTGCTACGTGTCATGTATTTATCGTGCACTTGATATGTGCATATGCAGTTTTCTTTGACAGCGTGGTGGAACGAAGAGCACACGCCGTGCATCGTTTGTGCTTCTACCTCGTGTGGATGTGTCAGCCGAGTGTTGGCGCCGGCGCATCCGGCATTACTCCCGCTAATACTGTCCAATGAAGCCATTGTTGATACTCTCCAATGGAGCCATTGTTGATCGTTTACATTTGAAGTTGTACGCTGGTACCTTCCTACGATCGTACTCACTTGAATATTCCATAGACAACATGAACTGCCCCATCAATATATCGCACACATACGCTTACTGCTCTCATCTGAGTGAAAATGTGTTGTACGGGGAGCTTGAGAGGTTTATAAGTACTCCCCAAATATCTCGAGCCTTAGTTACCTTGCCAACGTACTCCTACGTGCGTACTATTAATAGTAGATGCAATGCGTCTACCTACCCCAAACCGCCTCGACGGTGTGAAAAATGTATGATTCAAATTGCCTCCTACGACACGAATTGCCGCACTGTATATCACAGGACCTTCGCTTGTATCGGTTTTCTCTCCACCGTGGCGAAGATGCAACAGTTTGTAACAACGAGAAGCTCGAAAGTGGCAGCACCGCCATGTACTTGCAATCGGGCAAGCATTTCCTTGAATGGGTGATCTTTCGGGACGGTGCGGACTGGCCATCGGTCATTTTGGCTCCTTCTCATCTCGTCGACAAAGAAACCTACACTAACAATGCCATCGAGGTAAGAAATATACAGAAGTATGTAATATCAACGTCCTGGAACCGGTATGTAATATATAGGTTTGTTTCACAGTACGAACACATGGGTCAGACGAATAATGCGTTCGCCTAACCCCCCCCCCCACTATTCCCGTGATACGTTAAGATGCATCGAATATGATTAGTCGTTGATCAACGGAGGCGTGGTTCTTTTTGCTACAAGTGAACCATTTTCAGCATCAAACGAGTTGCACAGGGAAGGGAAAATACAGCAGTGCATGCGTTGTTCGACTCGGACGTGAATTATCACCGAAGACAAGTCGCGAAAGGCATTTCACGGATGTCAATGCTGCTGACTTTAGTGACATCGTTGTTGCCGTCCTACAAACAAGAACGGTCAACACGATCGTCCGCCATGTGGTTGATCACATTGCAACCTCACCCCAGTTATATATCGTGACACAAGGTATATTTAAGTGTATTCAGTCGACTGCGTTCTGCGACCAGGTGGTCATGTTCTTTGTCGGTACCACGAAGCATCTACGACCGCTCTGAAGACGTCACGGGTCCGTAAGAGTACCAACTCTGTCTGCAAAGGCAAAACCCGCCCATGCACCCGGTTCCCATCCATACTGCTCCGACCCTTCCCTGCGCGCCCTCTCTTTTGCGCGCACACGCGTTGTCACGCGTAAGTTTTCTTCGAAAGGTTAGTTCTCGAACAAAACTGAGGTGGGAGTGTCTTGGTTCTGTGGGACGCACTAATCTTCTCCATCGTCCGTGTCGATCCGTGAACGATCTGTTTGCCTCAGGTGGTGATGGGGGCGTTGCCTGCGAACTGGCGAGGCTCCCTCCTCATGGTGGATCACATGTCTGGACTTGTGAGCACGCAATCGTGAAGTAGATACGGTCGGCGGCATCTGTCATTGGAAATTCGGAACAGTTGTAGACAGTTGTACGTAGCGTACGCTGGATTCACACATCCCGTTTTGTTATTGACAACAGTCTCGGCCATAGAAGAGGAAAGTCGTTTCAGATTCTCAACAACAAGAGGTGGCTTCCGAAAAGCGCAGCTTGGTTCCCATGCATGTATATACTGTCTCTCGCTGGAGAAGTACAACATTATGATTGATGTTGTTATGTGCTCGGGTATCTGGCAAAAAGACGAGTGAGAGCAGAGGGGTGACCCACTTGGTTTCTCGAAGCTGATGAAACTGATACAGCTTCCGCTAGTCCTGTCGCAGTCGCCGCTGTAGAGCGGCGTATCATAAAGCTACAGGTACACAGCTACTACTATGAAGTTGTACTACAGTCTCCACTGAACATGAAGTCCTTAAACAGCTGTACTACTGTAGCTGCTACTGGACGAAAGTCACAACAGTAGACTGTTGTTTCCAAAGTCTTAACAGTACCCTGATTTGCGACCAACGCTCTATTCTCAGGGATACCACTGGACTCAAGCCAATCCCACCATGACGGCTTTCTCGGACGTGGGCCTGGTCTACCATGGCCTCCTACCTACGAGCGATAATGGAGTTGGGAGAATGGCTAGCTATGAGGATCTTGACCCTCGCGTAACATTCATGAGCGTCTTTCCTGTGAGTTTCCAAGAGGGGTTCGGAGCCAACAGCGTGCGCACGGCGTGTCAAATTCGACGTTGTCTCTATATCCCCTGGTATCACAGTATGTATCATACTCTTACAGTAATGACGATACAACAACGTCCGATGTATACATTCTGCATGTTCCTGCGTCGTTAAATCGTCATATTCAAGTGTGATATACCCGAACAAAACACGATGGACGTTTGAAAAACGTTTTGTCGCAAAATATGGAAGTGTGTCATCAGGAGTAAGAGTATCAGCTTCAAAATAGGCCCTAAACATCTGGCGCGGCCGACCCGTAGAGCCTTTGGGGCAATCCAGGCACCTTGAGACATTGACAAGTCAATAGAGGCATTTACACACAAACGGCTGAAGTGTACTTGGCTGTGGGCACTCCACTTCTGTCCTAAGGCGTGTTTGTGAAATGTATCGTCAGCGGTTGGGAGATGACCGTAAAACAACGTGGAGAGTACCACTCACGGCTGGCCATCGGTCTCCTCCTGTTCTGTTTGCAGATGTACCAGGCAAAGCTTTACGAGAACCAGGAGACCAAACCTGGGCAGCGCCACTACGGCAGCAGCATACACTACCACTTCATGTCTTCAAACTCCAGCGCTGGAGCTTACAGTGGGGCCAAGATGATACACTCCAGTATCACTGAGATGATTGCCAACGTGAGAGCAAACGACAATACCTGCCCCACTGCTATTAGCACTGATGTTGGAGACAGCTTTTCGCACAACTCGTAGTGCAGTGAAATATGGCAGTTTCTCCACCAATCGAAAAAGGTTTGGGTGCGTGTACAGGAAAACCTATGAAAGCAATGTGTATGATAACCTCGTTCGCCAGTCATTAAAGTGGAAGAAACTTGCACTCCATCGAGATCAAGCTGTGTATCGGCGTGAGATTTTCGCTTGTGCGTGTGTAAGCGGTACCGCTCGGGTTTTGTGCGTTGTGTGTTCAATGTTCGTCCACCGTTGCCGATATCCCAACGGGTTTCCAGCACTTGTCCCATATTACGCTAGATTGTCAACACCATCGCTATTTCATGCCTGGTAGTTACTTGCCTAGCCTGATGCTTGACGGCAGATCATCATTGGCAAAGCTGTGGGCACCAAGGAGATGCTGTATGAGAGCGCAGCGAGCAAGGCTGGAACCTCAACACCAGGAATCTCGATCGGGAACACATTTGAGGTAGGAACAGGCACGATCGCTGGCTATGCGAATACTACAAATGAGCCATTTAATTGTTTTAGTGTTTGAGCCCCTATGCGTTTCGTGACGTAGATACCCTCTCAAGCTCGTGCCGGCCATTGTATTGGCGTTATTCATGACATCGGTTAGAGTGTGTTGCACTCGGGAAGCGCCAACACGTCATCTCCGAATGGGGAGTGCGCGTTGCGGCACACGAGGCACACGGAATATGAGGGGGGGGCACTTGTCGCGCTGCAACGAAAACTGAACCGACTGCTTACTCGCCTTGCGGTTTTCACACGCCGAATATATGACCTGACGGGCGTTACATTATTCAAGCAACTTGACGTGCGTTCCATTTTCCCTCTGCCCCTGATTTGATGACTTCACGCAGATGTGCACGGACTGCCCTTCAGATCTGTTGCCGTTTCATGTTCAGCCAAAACCTGAACCGGTGTGCTTGACCCTTCGCACCCTGCCGGGAAAAGCTCCTACGGGCCATGTGTGGGACAATGAGTTATGCCCCCAATGGTGTCTAGCCACAGAGCCAGTGAGTCAGACACCCACCGAGGGTGGTTCCGTCGACGTACGAGTCTGTCCGGTTCAAGTAACAGGGCCATGATGGTGTGAGGATGAAGAACATTGAGTCATCTTCATCGAGCGGTATTGCATCGTTCGAGGAGTCAGGAATCCAAGAGTTGGCGAGGTGGATGATGCGGTCGATATGTCATTGGAATTCGTAAACTGTAGGGGTCGTAGGTCGGAGTGAAGCCTACCAGAGAGACACAGCTGAACCATTTTGCACTGCCGCAACAGCCAACAGAACAATTTACATAAAACGCTCTTTTGCAACAGTGTAGCGTGTTGGTCGCGGTTTATTGTAGCACCGCCAAACGGCCATTACTGGCCGCATTACGCGGACTGTTTGAGCATTCACAGGAATCATACAAGGTATCATAGGCGGCCCGCAACTTCATAAAGGAGATTATCCTTACTCTAAGCTTGTAAACAAGAGCATGAAAACGTTATTTTATGGAGCAAGCGTCGCAGGACTAGGTTGAGGTGAAAGCTAGACCATTCGTAGTATGGTGAGTCACCATCGATAACATCATATTCTGACGGTTCCTGGACAAAAAGCGCTATCGCCTTCCTCTTTGTGTCGAGAAGGGGATTTTACATCAGCGCTCACTAGGGACTTAGAAGCGAAAATTCATACCAGGTGTTGTACAAACCTCGCATGCCGTTTATGTTTTGACTGAAAGAAATGCCACGGGTCGCACAAATACCGCACACCGGTGTATTAGTATACAGTAGTTGTAGCATAGCAGAAGCTGTTTCTAGCGATGGTCGCGACGTCTTGGGTCTTAACCTACCGAAGGAAGGTTCGCATGTGACAATGCCGTAGGTGTACTATTAATAGTCTATGCGGGCGAGCCGCCATTAAACGTTCCCGTGAGCGTCGCTCAGAAGAAGTGTGCGATGTTGAAAGGCGATTATTTCTGGGTCAAGGTGAAGAAGACGACAGGAGAGATGAGAGAGAGTATAATCGAGTGAGCGTGGCAATCATTGCTAAACTATTGACGAGACGAGGCATGCTACGATAGGGGTAGCACATCTATGCCCATTTTTTTGTGACTGACGGCACTCCTGAACCGAGGAGCTTCTCAACACGGTTGGGAATACCGTTAGTGTTTGACATCATCGTTCGTGATATACGCAGGCTACGGGCTTGCTCGTCAGGGAATATTTCAAAATCAGTTTTTGGGGGACTTGCTAATAGTAAAGAGCTTCTCAAGTGCGGAGCCTCGGGTAGCTTAGGTGCTACCTCTACTTCAGCATGCGCCAGTCACACGCTCTACGGCTGGATGCACGATACGGGCCATGGTACTGAATGACCCACCGCAATGCACCTTGATGCCTGCGCATGGACGTTGAGAATTTCCATTAAAAGTGGGAAGCGATATAGATATTATGTGTTGCTGTCAATGTCCCGACGAAGGCCTTCGTGACGTCTGTGTACCAATTACCAAAAAGCAACGACTTCTCGAGTAGTCAGACAACATCTTGATTACAATACTGCCAAATTACAAGCTGCCAAGCAGTATATATTCCGCATGAATATGTCGTGCTTACCGTGATGCGTATACTAAATGCCTCAATTGTACTCCATACTACTGAGCATTGACCACAAAAGCTGCGAAGCGCACCTACCTGCTATCGACGATGTAGTCATCGATCAGTGATTCAGTACGCTACTGGCTATGGCTGCTGGAGCAAATGCCTACAATTAACACGACCCCTCGATGAAGGCGACAAATTCGATTTATTCTGTAAAATCCAATGAACTTGGTATAGCGCATTGCACAACCATACAAATCTACTAGAACTAGGACTTGGGCCGATTATTTAGTGGGTTATGTCTAGGATATTAGGTGAAATATCACACATTGTGCTAGAGCGATGAAGAGCACCGCAATGAATAATGTCTGCCGCATAGGCTTAGTTGTATATCCCTCGAGTGCCGTTTCGTTTATGAGGACGAACGTCGGTCCGTATCGACAACGGTCGCGCATGGAGTGGTTGCCTGCGGTGGGGAAATATCTTAGAAAAGGTTGTATATTTGGCCAAATACGGCAAGTTGAAAATAACGCCATTCTGGTTTAACTGGACCACTGCACCCTTCAAAGAACCGCAATATCTATACTTGTAGACCTATCGCCAACTACACATGTACGCTGCACAATGACCCATTGACTTGTTACTGTTCTAAATTATGGCCCCTGCGCCATTGGAGCGAAGGAGCGGCCTGCAACTGCTATACCAGTTGCAACTCTCCCTACCTGCTTGGCGCGCACTACAATTCAGTATACGTATATAGGGAACCCGTTGCTAGGCCGCAACAAAAGTCATTACTTCTTTGCCGCACCCTAACGTCAGCCGTTCCTGCTTCGCTTTCGAGGAGTGGTGAAATCGGTCTACGGTGCAACAGGTGCAACAGGTGCAACAGCTACCATAAGTAACGGGGTATCGTAAAGGAGCCTTGCTTTGACAAGTTTGACCCACAAACAAGCATGTAAACCGAAGATATATCGCATGTCCACCCGTCCAAAGAAGTTTGTCGCTACGACAGAATCGATCGTGCCGTCAGGCTGGTGCCACCCCGGGCGATGGTGATATTCCAATGGCCCAAGTGATTATGTTGTAGCGACCCCAGAAACGATATTCCGGTAGTCCTAAACGACGACGTTGCGGTGACCCCAGAAACTATGTTCGACAGTCCCAGACGATGACGTTCAAGCGGCACCAGAAACGATGTTCCAGTGGATCAAACGATGGTTCTGCGGCAATTCCAGAGGCACCCCTCCGGCGTATTAGAATTTTAGTACTGCGTTCCGATACTGGAAGGTATATCCCCGGCGATCCCACGATAAGCGACCGCGGGCGGTACGATGCTCCTCCAGCGGTCCTTGACAAAACAAATGATGACAATGCTGGCGGTCTCAGGTAACAATACGTTAGTCACTTGTTCTCCTTGCCGCGGTTTTCATGAGCTCTTAGACCTGCAAGTCGCATCGATCTCTTCATCGACGTTTATGGCCGACGTCTTGTCTTTCTCAGCAGAAAGGGAGTATGTACCGAGAAAAACAGCGGACTACGTATTGCCCTCATTCGGATGCGACACTCCCTGTTGATACCAGTCGTCGTCGTTGTGGGAAGTAGTCGCGCGAAGCGAGCACCACTTATTCGTGACGTCCTCCGCGCATCCAGCAGTCTTGCCTCCATGCCCTGCTCTTGCGTTGGTGGGCATTGCCCTGCTTGTCATGCCGGTGACGTTGAAATCCCGCATATTCGCCAGGATCCTGGTAGTTGAACGTCGAACGACTTGTTCCGTGCAGCAAGGTAGCCCTTGGATGGTTTATCATAGCACAACGACCGCCTGATAAGTTAACAGCAACTTTCGACAAAAGTACAGTAGTGGCAGCTTGGGCCTCGGGCGTAGTCTTCACTCCACTTGTCCGCCGGAGCGCTGCTCTACGTAGATGCGCCAAACACGTTTCGAGGACCATACTTCATCTGCGAAGCGGAAGTATCTAAAAGACCGCTCCTATCAATCGGAGCGCTGGACAAGGGAGCAGCAGCGGTAAGTCGCGTGAATCACGGAACTTCAACCCCACATCTGGGATTAGCTAGTATGCGCAGGCCACCGCACTCAAAGCATCCAAGCAAGTACTACCGTCTCTTCTTGTGGGTATTTCCTTGATCTGGCGCCCCATCAAACTTTTGCGCAACAAGGTAGCGTGTAGCCCCACGCTCTGTCTCTGGCACCGACCATCCCGTATGAACTCCGGGCCAAGGGCGGTGTTGTTGGGGCCGTGCGCGAGGCTATCTGGTTCACCGCTGCCCAGCGCGGGTACGTTGACATCGCTATCTCCAACATATGGAGCGTCCTACACCTATCACTAAATACGCCGCTAGATAGAGCCAACACCATGCAAAAGTTCACTCGAAGCGTCAAAATCGCGCTCGCCAACATTTTATTTTTGTGTGATCATCAGTGACACGCAAATCTTGAGTCCCATACAGATGAGGCCACGATTCAAAGCACGACCGCTCCGTACAGGCCTCCTCTAAGCTATCGCGCTTGACAAGCCCTCGATCGCCAAGCTGAAGCATGTCTTCGGCGATGCTTTTGACCGAGTGACGTACAGCACGGACGCCCGAAATAACGAGACATGTTATTTCAAGTTGCTGTAATGATGGACCTTATGAGCGGGCGATGTCACCACAGCGGTTCCAAAATTTCACTAACTTGGAGTATTTCGTGCAGAGCAATTTCGGTGTTCTCGTATTTTTGTCCTGGGTCTCACTGGTAAGGACCTTTTCTACCTCCGAGTTTTAGTGTTGATTCTCGGGGTGGTTCGAAGCAATGCGGACGCCTTCATCCCCAGGTATATGCTTTCGCTGTACCATGGGTATTCGGCGACGACGCCAGCCTCTTTCTCGCCGATCGACGTTGGGTGGCCAACTTTTCAGATTAGTTCCACGAGTACGACTCCCGCCATGCGCGGTGATGAAACCAAAGCACCCGTCCCCCTCGCAGACCTCGGATGGTATTGACAGGCCTATGGTCGATTTCAGAGTCGACCTGCCGCTCCGTCGATTCTTAGAAGGTCCACGCACTCGTCTCGTAGTTGTGGTGTAATGAACTTCGCTCAGACCGGCTGTGCTGTCGACTCATTCTCCTTGGAAGCCGAACATTGGCCTGATGATAAACTAAACTAAGTCCCATGTCATTTCAAACGCCAACGCCACCCTTGGAGGCGGTGCTGATAGCACCCGAGGCGCTCGCGCGTTTGATGATATATAGGGCCGCCGTTTGAACTGCATAGCCCGGATTGTTTCACTAGTGCAAGAGACCCTTTGTCAGTGCTATGAATAGTGATTGTCGTAGCCCTTTGATAGGCCAACTTGACGATGGCGATGACGCATACTCCAGTAGGGTTGGTCGTATGTTCTCATAACACCGCTGTCAACAGTGTTGGCGGCGGAAACACGCACCCGTCGCTGTACCCCAACGACATCAAACAGTTTTCGCGTCGCAACGCCTGCGATTGGCTGCTATATTATCACAGCAATGACGCACATAATTCCCCCCGTCGAAATCTACATAGTAAAGACAATGGCAATCCCAATTGTGAATATTGCACACAGCCGCACGCGTCCCGCTAACGTAGCAACGCGGTTCGTTCTCTTCATATACAGGCCCAAACGGCGCTTGGGGCGCAGGTCCCGCACCTCAATCACCCGCTATATTTCAACACAGCAGCATGCTTCTGGCACCAATCGCTATTGCTAGAGCCCAAGCACCTGACACGGGCTACGGCCTTGCGCACTCTGCGGACACCAGATGCAGCACGCACGAGTCGATAGGAACCTTCCAGCCAGGAGCCATCTGTACTATTAATATTAATAGCAAACACCCGGCCGGTGGACGTCGGCACGTCTTTGCTCCTCATTCCACCCGTAGGGTCGTCGGGAGAAGGACGGCGAGACTCACATGAACTCCGCGTTTCAATCGCGGCTGTCGCTTAATCAGGGGACTCCCGTTTTATCTTGAACAGGGTCGCAGGTTTGCCGTCATGCGTATGCCACTGCAGATATTTAGGCGAGTATAGGACTTCCTAACATTGTAGACGGTTGCCACTGTGGTTATGCCAACTCACAGCAACGGCTAGACCAGAGCTCCCCCTCCTGGTGAGACGACCGCAGGGTTGCCAAAGTGCCCGTGTTTTGAGCGACGGCCTCAGGTTTGCCGCCGTAGTCTTTTCGCCGCCGGGACCAGGCAAGCGCAGAGTTCCTAGCCCATAAGAAGGCATAGGTGGTAACGGTCTGCATTGGTCCACCACTGTCCCTTCGAGGGTGTGATTCACCTAGCCCGCGCGTGACTCCCCAGTTGTCACATCTTCATTGAGACGCGGCTACGAGAGTACAGGAACACAGAGATCATTATCGGTGGTTCGCTGGGCACCCGCATGCCAAGACTGGTTAAAACATCAAGGTGCGAACCATCGGCGAAGAAAGTATCAACTCTTGTAATCCCCACGGTTCTCCAAACCAGCGCACGATGAGAGGTTATTCTTCTGCCGCTCGCATCTCACCTGCCGCCGGCAAGTCGGTCGGGAGTGTCCTTTCCCCGCTAAGGCACACTTAACCCATCAAGGACACACGTATACTTTCCTTGACTAAAGTGTCAATCATGGCTAACGATCATCAGCACTCGTTGAAAGCAAATAGAAAATTGACTAAAGTGTCGATCATGGCTAACGATCATCAGCACTCGTTGAAAGCAAATAGAAACTTGACTATAGTGCCGATCGTGGCTAACTATCATCAGACCTCGTTGAAATCGATATAAACTTGACTAAAGTACCGATCATGGCGAGCTAACATCGGCACTCATTGTGGGCACTAAAACACCAACTAATTTTAATCCTGTCGACTGTCGACACTCGTTTTAAACGTCTACGAAGTCAATTAAGCGTAAGCAAACTTCTAAACTATACTGGCTGTAGCTCCAACGTCTTCCCTGTCATCTACGAAACGTCATCGTAACTAAGGCTCTGCCCGGTAATCAAACGAGCATCGACGTCGTGAAATAGGGTCCAAACAAGCATACCGCACAGTAGAATGTATGTATTCCAAGACCGCTCATGGTCCTACGTAAATCAATATGAGCCCTGGCCATAACTTAAAAAGCAACACGTGGTCGTTCCAGACGTGTGTCCCCTGTTTACTGTTAAGCTTGTCGACTGCAATGGAAATCCCAAGCACTTTCAATAAGCACATGGTGTTTATCAGCGTTTCACTGTCTGTGCTCACGACAGATGGCTCTATACTCAACGTAACACGTCCTATTAAACATCAGTGTCTACGATAACGATACTCCGTAGTTGTAAAAGGAAATCAAGTAACTCCCCCATTAGCTAGCTCCCCCATTTCTGCGAAAGTGGTCAGCAAAGAAACAAACCGCCAACCGTGTTGCTACTACTATCAGCAGTTACTTCTTGCACTGAACGTTGACTACGTATGTATTGATTACTTAGCCTACACTTAACACTCCCTGGAAAAGCAAACCAATTTACTCACCAGGCCTTATGATAACCAGTATCGGTAAAACCAATAGAAGCTTGCCTGAAGCGTCAATCATGACTAACGATCACCAGCACCAGTTGCAAGCGATAGAAACTTGGCTAAAGAACCGATCGTGGCTCACGATCACCAGCACTTGGTGGAAGCAGTAGCAACTAGACGAGCAGTCCCCTGGCGGTGTAGCTCCCGTGGGTGATTACGGCTGTCGTTAATAGCACTGAAGTAGCCCTGCTGCAGATTCTTGTTAAGGTTGGCGGCACCCTAAGGTGCCACTCCCCCTGAGTTGGAGACCTTCCATCCAGCTGGTCTCCCTTCCTGCCCGCTTCGACAGCCTGCTGCCGGCTGAGGTCCACCGCCGTCGTAAGTCAGTAATTCGTACACGCCGACGTCGTCTGCTGGTGTTCCTGGCGTTTATTCTTCGGCCAGCACACTCGCTTTAGTTAGTTAACGGACGTTTTACCAGGATCTCGTCGATCACTGGGTTGCGCGGTTGCACAATGGGGATTGTGTGGCCATACGCCACGCCGTTGTTGAAGTTGATGCGCGATGTGTAGTCAGTAGGGGTAGAACTTGTAAAGCAGATGAAGAAGCTGAAGAAGCTGATGAAACGGGTGAAGTAGCTGCCGCTAGTCCTGCTGCAATTGTTGCTGTAGTGGTTGCCTCTGCTGGCTGTATGGCGTGTAGTAGTCTCTGCGGGGGAAACCGCTGCTGCTGTAAGCAGTGCCGTATCAGTCGGTGATGTAGTAGTAGACGATGCTGTAGGAGTAGGCATTGTTGTAGCACCAGTCGTTGCTGTGCCGGCCCTTGCCGTACGAGTCGTTGCTGTTCCAAACCAGTCGTTGCTGTACCAGTCGTTGCTTTGCCAGCCGTTGCTGCACCAATCGTTGCGTACCAGTTATTATTGTACCAGTCGTTGCTGTACGAATCGTGGCTGTACTACAGTAGTAGTTGCTGTACACTCGGTGTCTTTCGGAGTCGATGGCAATAATGAGAATGGTGATAATGATGATGATGATACCGACGATGACGATACTTGCTCCGTGTCTTAATCGAGTAGTAGTATACGTAGTACGCGGGGTAGTTGCAGTAGTATCAGCAGTAGTAGTTCCCGCTGAAGGAAATGTAGCTAGGCTGTAGAGCTTCTCCAGGCTCCGATGTCCTTGTCGACGCTGCCCGCCAATGGACCGCCTCCGGTAGTTAGTTGCATGCATTACGGAAAGTTGTTCGAAATTTCGCCATTTTCTCCCCTTCGAAAGGCGTTTCAGTCATCAGGGCTCTGCCGAAACAGCGCCAGCGTCGCTGCTGTACCTCCCCCGTTTGTAGACAGTAAGAGGGCAAATTTAGACGTTGTTGTTGCTGCGCTACCGCTTGAACCAGGTTGATGCCCACTGCCGAGATGTGCTCTTCCTGTTCCGTGAGTATGTTGTGGATGGGACCTGGACCCGTACCTCCCAGCCGTGATATGCGCGCTCGTTCTCCCCGTCGAACGACGCAACATTAATATATTGCGGTTATATTTTCGAATTCACCTCTCACTGTGATTAGCTTGGACTCTCTTGTTTTACCGAAACAGTATGTTGCAGGTAAATTTTCGAATCCGTCTCCAACCAAGAATGGCTTGGACTCTCTTCTTTTACCGCAGCAGTATATTACGGGGTTGTTTTCGAACTTGCCTCCCACTGTGATCAGCTTGGACTCTCTTCTTTTACCGCAACAGTATATTACGGGTTTGCTTTCGAATTCGCCTCCCGCTGTGGCTAGCTTGGACTCTCTTATATTGCCGCCACAGTATATTATGGGTTTGTTTTCGAATTCGCCTCCCACTGTGATTAGCTTGGACTCTCTTATGTGCCGCAACAGCAGCATATTGCGGTTTTGTTTTCAAATTCCCGTTCAACTGGTGATTAGCTAACGCTCACTGTCTTTGCCTTTTCAGTCTGTCGCTGCAGCTAGTATCGCACGTTTGGGTGTTGTTCCATTTCTATCGCCCCGAGTGAACTGGTGTTACAAGATATTTTAACACTCGACCCGATAGAATCACAAACGCGTTAACACACGCCTCGACGCAGTATGATTAGACGCGCTATGCACTAATATCGTGATGACGACGAGCGAACGTTTGGATGTAGAGCAAATTCTATCGCCCCGAGTGAACTGTTGTTACCAGATATTTTAACACTAAACCCGGTAGAATCGCAAACGCAGTCACACACACGCCCCAACACAGTATGAATCGAAGCGCTATGCGCTGCTATTCTGATTATGATGAGCGGACGTTTGGGTATAGTGCAATTTCTGTCGCCCCGAGTGAATTGTTGGCCCCAGATTGAACACTCGACCCGGTAGAACCGCAAACGCAGTCACACACACGCCCCGGCACAGTATGAATCGACGCGCCATGCGCTGCTATCCTGATGGGCAGTTAACCGACTTCCACATGCCTTACTCGTGCGTACGTACGTACGTACTCGAGCACTCCCGCTATCCCTTGTTTGACGTGAACTCAATATTTTTGTTTTGATTAAACCTTGTCCAGGCCAGCTCGTTTTGGACCCCTCGTGGACGTCGTCTCTCGAAGATCTTTAGACGTGTGCCCCTTGCTGAATATCGAGGCGCATAACCTATTCATGCATAGTTGTTGCACCCTTGACAGGTGGTCGCACAGGCGGGCACAGGCAGCAGCATGCTGCCATGCTGGTGGTGGACAGATGATAATCCACCGATGATAAAACGCCAGAAGATTGATGCTCTGTAGAAGGGCCGATTAGTGGGCAATCAAACTTGCAGAACAATAGAGAGTTGAGTCTAGAGGTGGTGGTGAAAGGAGTGACAGGGTGAGGAGCAGCCCCGTGCTCTCTCTTTCTAGCTGTTTAGACCCCGATCTTTCTGTTACGACGATATCTACTTTAGGATCTCGTGAAGGACAAAACCAACCCGGTGGGTTATGCCGCATATTGTTCGAAGCGTAACATGATACGCCGCGTGTATTGTCGCCGGTGCTACGGTTGTGTTCGGCTACTGTAACATGCTACTGGTGGTGGGACCAGTACAACCTATTGCTTCCCCCGGCTACAGCAGTGCCAGTGCTACCTGTTGCTGTCCCCGGCTCCAGCAGTAGTATATAGTGACACCTGCTGCTGTATCCGGCTACAGCAGTGGCGATGAACATTTTGATCAGAGATGTAGGTGTTCACGCCCTAATATCTTTAATAGTATAACATGATGTTAAGCATGTTACTCGCATTGAAGATCTGACTCTAACATTACGTTAATATGTTGACATCCATGATAATTTGGACGCAACATCATCTTACTACGTGACGGTTGCGATGTTACCGTTTAATAGTGGCGTTACACTAAAGCGGAGTCGCGAAGCAATGTAATGCCCGTTGTTTACTAGAGTTCAACAGACCGTTTCGCGCGGGGACACACACCACATATCGAGGATAAGAGAGCATCCCTGAGAGAAAGCCCCCAAATTGTTTAAAATCTGAAACAGGGGATATTTTGGAAGCATCTCCGCAAAAAAAAGCCTAATAAAAAAGTAGAAACACCCAGCAGCACGTTGTTCATCTTGCATACTCACACGTACGACCTAACACGGCAGTAACACAAAAATGCTTTCCCTGTTAGATTGGGAATGCACGTTATCTGCTACTAATAACTTGCGTTGATACAAATTTGCATACGAGCTATGTAACACATTAGCATTGTGCTGTTCGTGTTTTGTAGGTAATTTACGTCATTTATGCAACGTGTGTTACGATGATATTGTATTTTCCGTCTGCATCCTAACGCTACGTTAATGGCTACGAGCTACGGATTGAAAAACATTGTACCACTATACTGTTGCCAATACGGAACCTAGCTAACGCGATAACATCGTGTTATACTATCGCCCGCCAACATCGCAACGTGCTAACATAACACTATGTTACCACAGTATCTATCTATAAATCAGATAAAACGTAGTAATGTAATGTTACGAAAACGTCCCGCTGAACCGTAACTGTCAATGGGTACGTAATCCGAGCTCAATAATTTTCACAGAGGGGTGTGTGCGACGGATGTATTTACGAGTATATACTCGTATCATACGTGTTTTGTGCTCATGTGTTGGAGGTATACACATGACTACAGACAGTTCTATTTCGAATTAGTTTTTACCTTCGAGGAACACGTTTTAATTAATCCACACTATTTGAAGACATTATTAATTAATTTTGACACAAGAGGGACACGATAAATAAGGAGGTAAATAAAATCAAATACATGTAGGTGGTGTCGGAAATTATTACCGACGTGGCCGTAAATATAAGGACCGTAAACTACTCATATGAATACGCCAACGTTCCTTATGTTTACGCCCATATCGGAATATTTTATACGGAGGTGTTGCAAATGAAATGGACGTACGTAAGGGTCGGAGCTGGGACTGCTGTGTTGGAAATCAATACCCCTCTAGGCGGGAGTGTAAGAAGCTTCGGATCGTCACACGTAAAAAAGCAACGGGTTTTTCATTTCAGTCTAAAACTGTGTCTTCCCCACAACCAAGTGCTACGTACACACTGTAAATCAGGCAAGCCAGGTATAGCACCCACAACAAAATTCTAGAAGTGAACCACTCACGGCTGTAGAACGCACCTCTCAGTAAAATGTCTAAGCTCGCCCCATCGACCACAGGGAGAGGGGGATGTGCTCATGAACAATCCTAGTGAGATGTTCGTATACCACCGCTTCTGTTGCGTGTGCACCCCTCTTGTTTTGGTAGAAACAAGTCACGGGAACCCACCCGAGCGTATGATATCTCGCTATTACGGCGGTGGACCTATAATAGTAAATACGACCAAATATTGTTACTAAAACTTCGGTAAATTTGTAGATTTTTGTGTATACCGTAGGTCCTATTTACTATGGTACCCCTTGATAGTCACGCATTGACATGCAGCTCAAAGTCAAAACGATACATAGGTCAGCGAAGACCTTGACAGATTGGCGAAGGAATGTGGTGTCGTCGTCGTACTCGTACTCGTTCTCGATCGAGATGACTCCAGAGGTCCGTGTTGTAGAATGTTCAACTTGATGGCAGCTTGACGTTGAGCTTTGTTTTGCTGATGGCTGAAGTTGTGGCTGGCTGGTGGGGGACCAAGAGGTGTGGCAGGCGCTGGCAAGAGAGGGCGGCCAGGAGAAGGGGAAGCCGACTGACAAAGGGGGGGCACAGCCGTTGTACTATCATCCGTCCAAAAGTTTGCATAATTACCCCGGCACAATAGTATCTTGCTACTCACGCAACCCGGCCGACAGTATAAACATGCGCAAACCATATTTTGCAGCCGTTTAGTATACCACGAGCTCACGATTTCCCTGCGGAAACAAGCCATTGTATTGCTGCGACACCTGACCCCCGTTCGGTGATTCACCAAAGCCTACGATACAACGCCGTTTTTTTCAAATAGTCTATGCTAATATCAAGCCATCAATTAGGTTTCATCTTCGTTTAGAGTAGCGCTGATGAAAAAAAAAATCTTCGTACGATGTACAGCAGTTCGCTTTGATGCCCAATTCCCAAATCAACCACAAATAGAACATATATTCTGCATGCGACGATTGACCTTCGATCTCGACATAGACTCAGTCCACGACTAACGACCTTCGTACCGCAGGCAGCAAGATGTACATAGCGGCCTCGAAGGTATCATTACGATTCGTAGTCTAGGGGGCGAGCGGTTGCTTGCGGCGTCCGACGGTCTTCGTCGAAAAACCTTAAAACACTCGTTCTTGCGATCGGATAGAGTTTTCGTGTTCTGTTTTGAACTCAGCTGCCAACTGTGTTTTCGTCAGACGCCTGCTCTGCGCCCTCCGCATATCATCGACCGAGGCGTGAGAACTGTGGCACTACGCTCGTAGGGTGGATCGGAGGTCCTCACCAGCGCGATGCGTTCAGAGTTTATGACGCAGTCGTTGGGTTTGTCGATCGATATGTCAAAATGTCAAACTTGAAAAAATGCGATTTTTTTCTTGTATATGATACGTACCTGGTATAAAAAACCAAGTATCCCCGTCGTCGTACGAGTACTTGACGTATGTACGAGTATGTATGTATGTGCTGTCTGGTACCTGGTATGAACGAACCTGGTATCAACTACGCATCCCCGTCGTACATGCGTACTCGTATGAATACAAGTATGAATACGGGCTCCAGGTTCACAG
>MEHQ01003719.1:156967-180634 GCA_008828725.1 Saccharina japonica
ATTTTTTTTTCATCAGCGCTACTCTAAATTGCTATGATAAAATGGGCATCAAAGATCACTTGATTAAAGTATTGTTTTTTGGGCATCAGACGAACTATATATAATAGATAGATGATGAGCCCCAATGCATTACTGCGCCAACATTAATTCGTCCTGCTTGCGTACACCCCACAAGTTCCTATGTACCACTACACACATACCATGCAATACACTTCGAAAACCATCTCACTATGCTAAGGTATTCGTGTCAAGCCCACATTCTTTTTTAAATTTCAGCAGAGGCACCGTAATATGAAACACCCTCCGCATGAACTCACAAGCCCACCACAGCGGGTTCTGTTCAAAATTCCCAAGGGTACGCGCGGTATCGAAGACACCACGCACGGTACGGTATGGGACCGTCTCGCCCGCCGCAGGCAAAAACATGTGTTTTTGGCCTTCCCGAGGGACGGTATGGAAAAAGGTTCCCGTTTGTTTGCCGCGGGTTGGGAATGGGCTGGGAAAGTGGGGACTCATATGGGTGTGTGTGTTCTTCACATTAAACCTTCCTTTCTACCCGTCGACATCCAGCACACCCAGTGTCCGTGCCGATTCTTAATCCTAAAAAGGTACCAGTTATGTGGTCACAAAACTACGACACAGAGATACTACGCTCAGTGCAGTAAGCAGAGCAGACAATGCAATGCCATATACGACAGGCAAAACCTACCCTGCTAGCAATCCAGGAGCATGCAAGAGAAAAAAGAGAAAAAAGGGAAAAAGCGAAAAGGAAACAATAATCAAAAGTAAACATACTGAAGCAAATAAAAAATCAAGCAACCAAACAAAAGCATGACAAAATAAAAGAAAAAAAGTGTCGTGCTTCTCCCAGAGGACATGCGACATCCAATATCAAACCAAATGAAATGAAACGAAGTGAAATGGACCGAAAAAACAGCGCCAACAGAGCAAGACACAGAACGACAGGAAAGGACAGGCAGCCGGAGCACACCAAAAGCACCTTCCAGCCAGCCGAGGTAGGTTTGTGTCCGTAGTACAGGCAGGTTCTACCAGCTAGTCGGTCTGGTACCTACTCCGTTTGCCGTCTCTTTCCTGATTTCGTCCGCCGCGGTTTCCCTACGAATCCCCCCACCCTTCGTCTCCATTGGACGCGATGAAATGGGATTACACGATTTCTTGGTGGGACGGGACGGGACGGGACGGGACGGGACGGGACGGGACGAGACGAGACAGGACGGGATGGGACGGACCGGGACGGGAAACGATCGGGGAACGGGTTGGGAATAGGTCGGGAAAATCGGTCGGGAACATAGTCGGGAATACGGTTGGGAAACGCGGGGTCGGGAGTGGTTGGGAACACGATCGGGAACGCGGGCTGGAGACAACGAACGTCTGAAACGAGGCAAAAATGTAACCGAATCCTGTTCGTATACCATACATACATTTTATCCCACTCGAGAGATAAAACATTAACATTCAGCTGGTCTTATTTCGGAGTTGTGAGTATGAAGACGGCATACATACCACGCACGAAATGGTTGAAAGGGGACAAAATGCGTACGATACCAGGTATCAGGTACCTGATATATCACGCCCGCGTTGTTCGTATTTGAGTAACGTATATACTCCGAGTGTCCAGGTCGGAGTATTTTCGCGTCATCCACGTCAAGGTATCTATTGTCGTATTATCGCGGCCCGCCTCGATAGAAAGTAATACCCAAACGCTTTGCATACGCAAAAAAATCAGAGTGTGGTACCTATTAATGTGTGCCCTCCTGATCAACGCACCGATCTCATTCATGGTGTTGAAAACCCGATCCCCCTCGCGCCCCCCGGCCCACCCACAAAAAAAAACACAAAAAACACAAAAAGTACAAAACTGAACAACAAGAAACAAAAAAGAGAATAGAGGGTCGCAGAGAAAATAGTCACAGCAGCCGTATTGCAAACTAGAACCCCCCCCCCCCGCCTTCCCCGCAACCCCTTTCCACAAATAATACGCACGCACACCAACTTTCGAACAATCCAACAAAACCTTCGTAAGATAAAAATAATAAGTATATATCTGTTGTAGCTGCGGGCTACGAGAATAAACGGCAAACTGGATGGGTTTGACTGCCCCAATAGTGAGATGGGGGATGGGAGAAACAGGGTGCGGACGTCAGGATGGGATGGAGACAACTGGGCAGACAATGGGAGGGGAAACAGTCTGGCCGGGAACAAGACACCTTACTTACGGTGGGATGGTAGACGGCGAGAACAGAAACAAACCACGGGATGGGTCGGGAAATCGCGGGCGATAACGAAATGTCACATAAGAGTCCCGTTCCCATGCGGTACGGTTCCCACCCCGACCTCATTGTGCCGTCCCGATTTCACCGCGGGTACTACCGGTACTTGAAAACAGTACTGGACGAAGCATGATGATAAGAGATTTTTCTAAGGCAGCTATTTAGGTTCTCTGGTTGGCTGACGGTATGTTTTACACCACAGCATCCCGAGTCAACCTAGAGCATTCCCAAGCTCAGCATCCACGCCGGCCGAGCCAACCTAGAGTCTTACCAAGAACAGCATCCCAGCACTGACCACTAGCATAGGGTTTGGGTTCGGGTGGGGGTTAGGGTTCGGGTCGGAGGGTCGGCTTCAGGCACCAAGCACCAAACCCCCGTAAATACCTACCATCGAAAGGTGCGTCCACCCTAGGCCCTGACCCATTTGATGGGCATAGCGATTGACATAATTGGCTCTATGTGCCATAAGCAAAGCCATAATGAGCTGGAGTGGGCACGTGCCATTAGGATTGTGGGCACAAGGGGTGGCAAAACAAGAGAAAATATGCCATAGGCAGCCTATGCCACCCCTATGTTTGGCGCTGGGTTCGTTGAAAGCCCGGGCTAGATGCCAGTCGGCATCGGGAACTCCGCTGAATACTTAAACAGCATCAAAGCGATTGGCTTATATGCATACGATTCAGCATTTCAGCAGTTGGCTTATGTTCAAACACCCCGCTTATGTGTTTAAATACACCCGAAAACACGAAAAAGTCACACTGTGGAAAAATGGCCAAACCCTAGTGCCATAGTTCGCCTTTTTGGCGCAAAACCGACCAAAACAAACGTGAATAGTCCCCAAAAAGGTGGCTTACGACTACCAAAACCTAAGCCAAAACTGTGGGGAAATGGCCAAACCCTGGTGCCATAGTTGGCTTGTTTGGACTCGTGCCATTCTGGAAAAGTGGGCACGAAAAAACAAAACACCAAATGGGTCAGGGCCTAGTCCACCCCTCACTTGAAAACTTCCGTCGGGGGTTCGACTTTGTTGAAGGGGGTATGAGAGAGGGGGTGTACCCCCGGTTTATTTTGCATGTTGGTCTGATCCAAACCATCTATCCGATAAATCTGTCCTGTGTGTCCTTCTGTGGTTCAGTGCTATCTGGCTCCATACCTCTTTTCTGCTGGCCCTCCGCGCTCTACGCTACGATACTCGGTGGGTCACTTAAAGGGTCGCGTAAGGGTGAGGAAGGTATTTCACTACGTGCGGTACACACGAGCTTAGATATGGAATCCGCAAGATTGCATACAGCAGCAGTAGTAGTATGACGCGCAGGAAAACCAAACCCCTCCGATTAATTTCGACGCTGTGCTTTTCTCGACAACAAACGGGGATATGTATATACTGCTGTAAGAGGGCCAACTAAACTCCGAGCGACACGTCAATGGAAGGATCTCGACGAGATTTTCTTGTCCATAGCCACCATTATTGTTGTGTGCGTCCCCTCCTTGGTTTTGAAGAAAGCCAGAGCTCTGGAATCCACCCCAGCCTGGGAGGTGTGTGCTATCTCGCGTGTTACACGGTACCAGATACATTTTGCAACCACTGCGTACTGCAAAACTACTACAGGTACTTCGAGCTGATTTCAGCGAGAGGCGAAGAATTACGACTTTGAAATTTTGCGACGACGGTTTTTGTGAGTTGAACAACGAGGTTTGGCATGGTTGTTCTTGATGACAGCATGAAGAAAAGAAAAACTCAGGGCTGGTCTTTTTTTTATTTTGTCTTTCTCGTTAATCAGGCGGATTTAAGGAGTTTTTTGTTTTGGCAAACTTGACCTTGAGGGGCCCCTTCGATTTAAAAAAAAATGAGTGGTACTTGAGTCTTTTGAAGACAATGTTGTTCGTCTTATTTACAGCAGCAATAATGTTTCTGGTACAAAAGCATCATATAATTACTCCTTGCCAAACACGGCATTGCTCCAGTTCTAATGCAATGACCTGCTCCCGACCAACGTATATTGCTCATTATAGTCTCTAGGAGGTGTTGGGGCACTTAGACCTGCAAGGGAGCGCAGGCGTTGCTGTGTTTGCATCACGAAACGAGAGTGCTCAGCAGCAACAGTTTTGATCGTTTCGGAATTCCTACGAGTGAGTGCTCGGCGTCCTCCTTAAAACTATGTAGTTAAAGCAATATCAGCAGCCGGAGAAACTGCCATTTTTCAACTTCGTCTCTGGGTACCAGAGGTATGGGGAGTCGTTTTGAGGTAAGAGGCACTTGTCGTGAGGAAAAAGGCGTCGGATCGATCCGGCTCCTGAGACACAAATATCGCCCATGGCCTACGCACGATCTAAGTATTAAAACTGAAGAAATGTCGTTTTCGGTAGGGAGTCATGAAAGGTCGAATTTATACCAGATATAGTATCGCGACTGGAAACGAATATTTTCCTGAAGGGGCCCCTCAACGAGCGGACGAAAACAAAACAAAAAGGATCAGCCCTGATATTTGTTTTTTCATGTTTTCATGAAGAACAGCCTTGCCAAATTTCGTTTTCCAACTCTCTCAAATCATCATGCAGAAATAAATTCCCAGAAGAAGAGTAATTTTCCCCCTAATGTTCCAAATTTGCTCCATACATTGTTCTAGTACTTTACCTGGCGTTTCTTGAAACAGCGTTGTAGGCTCGCAAAACAAAAAAAATGAGATGGAATATTTCCCCGGGTTGGTGCGATCATGTCAAGAGACGTTTAGTGTCGGATTACTCGGCGTTTTGACCGATATATGGCCTGAGTACATATTAGTTTTATTTATCTCGTATACTCGTGGGCAGGAAATCCCTATGAAGTCGTACGAGTAGCGCTTCTTTGAGAAATGCGAAGAATGTCCATATTATATCTCGAACTACCATTCGCATGCCAAAAACATGTTCACCGATGTGTTGTCCTTGTCCAAGCGGTCTTTATGTTTCTTTTTTTGTCCATCCCATTTTTGTTTTCTCCGCCCTTCTTTTCTCTCCCTCTTTAGTCGTAACTCAGATCCGGGGTCGCTAAGTAGGCCATTTTATCCTCCCTTCCCCACTACAGTTCTATCGCAAGAAGATTTCAGCACTTTCTTCCCTCGTCTACTCTCGTCGAATTGTGCCTACTCAGGCCATAGTAGGCGCTGTCGACAGCTGTAATGTAGTTGGTGTCATTTGAGGATAAAAATCTCCATACATACGGAGACTCGAACCCCCCATATGATCATTAGCAGTCTACGAGTACGCGGTTACCTGCTAGACCACCAGGGCGACGGGCTGTACATGTAAATACGTTCAACGCCGAAAACTTCGATTTGTTTTTTATTGTATTGCTCGAAGGTGATATGTTGTGATTGTTGCTGGAGCCAGCTCGTACTGTATCTATTTCAATTTTTTTATACTTTGTTTTCACGTATCGCAAACGGATGTGGGTTCAGAGCAGCAGTGACGTACGTACGTACGCTTGTAAAAAACTTCAAGCTTCGCTACACGTCAGACCCCGTACCAGGTGGATGGTTACAATAGAGGGGCTGCTGATGATGCAGTAGTAGTTGCTGTAAATTCCACTTTCTCACATCGCCACAATTGCCATCGCTGTCTGCGTCTGTCTGCGCGTATACTTGATTTCGCCTGAATATTTCTGCTGGCATTTACTTGCAGTGTTTACGGCAATAATAGCACTGTTCCGGACATCGCGGGCAGCGGGCGCTATGGCGACCGCAGAGAAACCGATGAGCATGGTGGCGAACCCTCTGGCCGACTTCGCCGTGCACCCAGCGGGTGATATGACCACCGCGGAGAACTCTACGACTGCGGTGACGAGTCCTCTGGCGAACGTGGACGCACGGGAAGTGGATGCTACGCCGACCGCGGAGGGTTCGACGAACGTGGTGACAACTCCTCTCGCCGACGTCGATGCGTGCGCAGTGGATGCCATGGCGACCGTGGAGACCACAGCAGTGACGAGTTCTCTTGGGGACGTCGAGGCGCGCATAGTGGACGATGTCCCGACCGAGGATAGTGCAATTAACATACCGATAATGACGACTCCTCTGGCCGACGTCAACGTGCATTACGTTGAAGTCTACGACGAACCCTTCCACCCCACGGTGCTGAACAACGACTACGTGAGGGTCCTCCAGGCGGGCTGCCCCGCTAACCACGAGACGATGTTCCACAGGCACAGCCAGGACGGATTTTATATATTCTTCGAGTCCACCCAGGTGAGAACTGCTATAATACTGCTGTGATGCTCTCGTGCCTCGGTGCCCACGCGACGGCGAGGGGCAAACCGCGGCCACCTTCATCCTTCCGATCCCCCCTCTGCCTACCAGTGGCTGCCGACAGCCGAGGCGGCGTCACCCCCACCCTCGGCGACGGCATGGGATAGGCTCCTCGCTGTGTACACCCCCCCGAGCCCGCCCCTTTACTCCCAAATGGAAGTTTGAACCCTCCGCGCTGTTGCGCCCCAACTGCCACACCCGCGCCGATGCTAGCGCCAGCGCCGATGCTAGCGCGATCCTGCGTGGCGCAAGACGGCCGGTTTCAATCTGTGTGCACCCTAGCCCCCCGACCCACGGCTGCACCCCGGCGGTCGAATCACCCGAGAGACTGTTTGTTGTGTGCCCGCGAAACCACACTAATTCGAAATATGGCGCTTTAAAAAACATACAACAAGAAGAACAACAAAAATTACAACAACAGCAACATCATCAATTTCAACTACTACTACTACTACTGTACAGGAATATTCGATGCGGGTCGACGAGGGGAAGAAAGGGCTGAATGAAGTCTTCTGACGAAAAAGCATCCAAAGCACGAATCGTAGGGGGGAGAAGGAAGAAGCGCCTATGTTGTGACCCTGGATCTGAGTCACGACTATTTAATAGGAACAAGAGAGAAACGAAGAGGGCGAAGATACTAAATGGGATGGATAAAAAAAAGGAAAAAAACACTCAAGTACAAGTTTGGATTTAAATACACGTATATACAGTAAATACATACCAGGTATAGATAATGGTACACTGCAACGTCAGTGAGTTAAAAGCAACTCCTGTTACGTAGCCTATTATGACTACCCACACCCACTCACCCACCCACACCACCCCATCCCACCCCACCCAAAAAACAAAAAGCGAAACCAAAAAGCGAAAACAACAGCGAAGGCTGCACAGGAAGCTCGAGTCGCGCTCGGTAGTAGTCGTCGTTGACAAAACCTTTTGTAAAACAAGCCCAGCTGTGAATCATAAAAACGATATCACCACATAGTGGTGTTGTGGAAAGAGACGGACAGCAGCTGTGCGGATTTTTCCAGGTATCATATAAGTATGTGTGTGTTCTTCCCAATACACCTTTCACCTTTGTAGTACGTAGTGATGTGTGAATCTGGAATCACATTGATTGAATGTTGGCCGTGTTTTCCCCTTCGCTCTACACCCAACCTCACTACTATACGATAACCTCTACCTCTCCTACAAATCCTCGTATTCCTCTCAAATCGCAGGCTGTCACCTCAACTATTAAAGCCCCATCTTGACGATGACAGGTTGTTGTTGCATTACTTCAACTCGTGTCTTCCTCCATGTGTTTCAGGCTCAATGCCGCTCTACGAGCCCCAAACTTTCCACACGGACGGTCAATCTTACACGTTTAGGTCTACCTGTCGGTATTCTGCACATCCCCCGTATCCGTGCCGGTCGTTCATGCTAGAAAGATACCAGATCTGTGGTCGAAAAACTACGGCACAGAGATACCACATATATACTCGTATATCGTAGTAGTGCAGCAATAAGAGCAGACAATGCAGTGACATGCTATCGTACTGGATACCGCGTGCCTATATGCTAGTGTGGTGACACACTTGTAGCGTTCCTGTGGCCGTATTCGCCAGCTCAGGTCATAGCATCATCAATGAGGAATGATGGGTACATAAAACAGTAATCCTCTATGCCGACACGACCTGATCAACGGGACTGGAATGGACCGTGGATCGACATGGGTCCGCGATTACAAAAAACAGGGAGTTACTGGGTTTGGTAATCTATGTATGGATCAACATTGTCACATGACAACAACACCAAAAAGACCTGTCTGTGTAAAGTATACCTGTTACGTACACCATCTCCGTCCTGACTTTTTCACCCCCATGATGAAATACGATACATACAATGTACCCCCCACCATCTACCCTACGTACTAACCACCTCTCCCCCCCCCCTGCCACACACCCTAACCTAAAACCATACTGCAAAATATAATACTGCTATAATAATAAAATCGTCTGATTGACCACTACTGCTGTTTACTTGTTACAAACTTTTCACCCCCAAAATAAACCCCTGAAAATTCATACTAGATTTTAACATACGTCCTGTCAACATGGTTGATTGGTTCACACCCCTGTCTCTATGTGTCTCCCCCCCCTTTTTTTAACCCCTACCTACTAATTGCCATTAAAGATACCTTATAGGTACAAATAAATAATGCACACTACGATTAAAAACCCAAATCACTAATTAATTAAAATCCATCCAGGTGCTTTTAAGTTTTACTCCATAACCTGTCCTCACACACCTCTTCTGCAAAATATAATACTGTTATTATAATAAAATCGTCTGATTAACCACTATTTACTTGTTACAAACAAATTACCCCCAAAAAAACCCCTGAAAATTCATCTAGATTTTAACATACCTCCTGTCAACATGGTTGATTGGTTCATACCCTTGTATGTATGTGTCTCTCCCCCCCCCCCCCTTTAACAGTTATAAAGGATAAAACGTTGTTGTTGTTTTTACTAATTGCCACTAAAAATACCTTATAGGTACAAATAAATAATGCACACTACAAAAACCCAAATCACTAATTAATTAAAAATTCATCCAGGTGCTTTTAAGTTTTACTCCATAACCTGTCCTCACACACCTCTTCTTATATACCAGACATGGCTACCAATAGTAGAACCACTCTATCACGTAAACTCGTCGGAACACTATAGTATACCTGGTACGTTTATTTCAGACTGTTTAATTTTAATTTTAATTTAATTTTAATTATTTCTTCCCCCACAAATAGACACACACTTCCTGAATTCTACAGCCTCAGATTGTGTCCCCCTCATACGGGATGTAGATCCTACATGAGGACATATAAAATCCGTAAGTACGCGCGATCGAAGTATTACACTCAGCTAGCAAAGATGAGCTTCGACGAAATCCTCGAGCTCACAGCTAGCTGTTGTTTTTTTAATTTTTTTATATCCCTCAAGGCTAATGCCACACCTGCGTGTACAGGTAAATCCGTGCAGGGCGGTATGTCCATTCGGCCTAGTGACGACAACTAACTGACTTTTGAAATACAAGGAGCAAAACGATAAGACGACCACGGCCGTGATCACCAGGGCAAACGAGCCTGGGGCAAAGGCAAGAAAGAAAAAAAAACAGACGTTTTGTTTCCTACAATAAAGTCAAGATAATAATCCCAACATCTATCTGGCCAAGAAAGACGACGAAATAAAGTCATTTTTATATTTTATTTTATTTCCATTTTTTTTTTACATCCAATTTCTTGAACATTCTTTCTTTGCTCTCCCTTATTAAGCAGTTACGTAGTGTCAAGTGGGGTCACATATCAAGGAGGGCATAGTAAATAGGACCACTTATTGTTAGTAAAGGTAGGTAAATATATAGGTTTTTGTGTGTGTCTTAGGTCTTATTTACTACGTATGGTCCACCATTATAGTAGGCTCTCCTCTCCTCTCCCCGCTACCTGTCGTGCCTTGCATATGTTTTCACGAGAAGACTTAAGGCGCCCTTTTCTTTCCTTGGGTCGACTCCGTCAAATTCTGTACATATGTGTGTGTGTGTTCTTCGCATTAAACCTTCCTTTCTACGTCGACATCCAGCACACCCGGTGTCCGTGCCGATTCTTCATCCTAAAAAGGTACCAGTTATATACCCACGCTACACTGCAGGCGCGCTCTCAATAGTTGATTCCTTCTTGCGAAAAAAAACACAGCAGTAATATATCACCGCACGGCGGTAGTCGGATTCGAACTCCAGGACCATTTTTCTAGTAGCATTCGAGGGGAACCACTAACTACTACAGCAAGTAGTAGACCGCGCGGGGGCGACCGTCTGGTTAATAAAAAACACAGTAGACGACAAAAGCACGGCTTCTTGGTGGTGGGAACTGCATATATAACACTGACTGGCTGTCCATAAAAATACTCAATTCTTCAAGAAATTTCAAGTTGAACCACACAGAGGAGTACACCTTACAAAAGTTTTGTGCAGCAGTACCCCATATATATGTCGGGTCTGAAAACGTAGTATTACTCTTCGTGGGTCCCCATAAAATTGGAGCCCGCGCGTTGGTGACGCATCGGCCCGCCACGTGTGTACGGTCTGGACCTGACTAATAGTCGGCCTGACCAGGGGGGGGGGGTTGTTACGAGCGGCTAATTTTGGGTACGTACGCGATCGGTTAACCCAAAGAACAGTTTACCAATAGTAGAAGAAGCCCGACAGGCTAACTGTTATACTTTCGTATCACATACCAGTATAGCATACGTATGCGTACCTTGAAGAATGCCGACGACACGGCAGAACATCTATCTATTAATATCTGCAGGGTTTTGGGTCGCGAGTTCGATTTTTTCCGTCTTCCACAATAATACGTAATAAATACCCGGTATGCCTTTTTTAAAGAAAAGGTTCAACTTCCCTATCTATGACGAACCTGAAAACATGAATCTCCTTTCCCTGAGTCCCCAGAAATTGGAAGCGCGTATTTTCGACAAGTAAGTCGATCCGTGTGGTCGATCTAGACCTGAATGTCCCGCCGCTCAAGGGGTGTTATTAGGCTTACAGCAGTAGTTTGGGTAGTGCAGTACAGGACAACTATTTAATAATAAGAAACCGGCTAATAAGAAAGCCAGGCTGGCATTTAGAGGAAAATAAGAAATTCGAGGTTCGTTATCTTGATATTAGTGTATAAAGCACACCCTCTCTCAACTAAGAAATCCATCCTCGGCCAGCTTTCCTGTTCCTTAGTAGGTGTCCTGTACTGTTGTTAACGATTGGTAGACGTTTCGCTAGTAGCGTAACCCCTTAAGAACTGGTCCCACCTATTTGGGGACAAACTACTTGGAATTAGTGTGGGATTTGTTTTCAGTTCTTAATGGGTCAACAGACTATTAATAATACCTTAAGGGGCCCCTTCGGCCAAAAAAATATATAAAAAGTCAAATCCGTTTTACTTTTTTCAGTTGCAATACTATTTCTGGTATAATTTTGACATTTCATGGCTTCCCGACCGAAAACGACATTTCTCCCGTTCTAATGCCCAGACCTACTTCCTATGAACAGGTTTGGAGAGCGTAGGTCATGGGAAACATTTTTGTCTCAGGAGCCGGATAGATCTGACGCCTTTTTCATCACGAACAGTGCCTCTTACTAAAACACGACTCCCAATACATCTGGTACACAAGGACGAATTTGAAAAATGGCAGTTTCTCCGGCTGCTGAATACTGTTTTGACTCAGATTTTCGACGAGGACGCCAATCACTAGTAGGCGAATCTACTTGGGTCTTTAGTTTGACCATCCGTTGCGTTCTATGCCGCCACAGCAGGGTGTAGATACCAAGCAGGAGCTCCGAAACGATCAACAATGTAGATACCGAACAGGAGCTCCGAAACGATCAAAATTATTCCTGCTGAGCACTTTCGTTTCGTGATGCAAACTGTGAGGGTATTACCTGCTGAGCTATAGGGGTAAAAGATCGATCAATTACCCAGCACAAAGTAATCCTTATAACACTCTCCCCCCCTCTGAACGGCGGGATATTTGGGACGTCGGTACCGTATACGGCCGTACGTTGACCTACCCGCTTCGTTTCAATACCTGGGGAACCAGGGAGACGTGTTTTTTAGGGATGCACGCGCAAGCGTTTCTATAAAAGAAACGTTCGAAGTGAGATTCGAACCCGCGTCCTCGACGACGTCAAATGTGACGGTATTACCTGCTGGGCTATTGGGTAAAAGATCGATCGATTACCCAGCTCAGGGTATAACACTCTTGGGAGAGTGTTGAGTGTAATAAGGATTACCCTGAGCTGGGTAATCGATCGATATTTTACCCCTATACCTGGTGGCTCAGGAGGTAATGCCCTCACACCCTGAGGTACCACATCACAAAACACAGCAGCAATGACTGCCCTCCCCTGCAGATTCAAGAGCCCCAACACCTCCTAGAGATTTATAACGAACAAGTTATACGTCGGTCGGGGGTAGGTCTGAACATTGGAACTGGAACTGACTGTGCTATGTTCGGTAAGGGCTACTGGTACTATTGTTATGGTACTGCTGGCATGATGTGGAAACGTTTGGTAAATACCTGGTATCAGGTATAATAATCGTATTGGTAGTACTTGGAAGGCGGTATCTTAGGTGGGAACCAGGGATGGTTCCCGATGGCTTTTAGCCATCCAACCCCCTCTCCATATAATTTCTTTGTTTGCAGCTGCTACTTTATGATGGTTATCCTGCCTTGAGACAGAAACAAGCAATCCTTCGACATTTTTGCCCAAATAATCTTAGGTATTACATCCGACAATGTGTAGCATGAGCTTCAACATTCATAACTCATAAGCACCACAAATAATAAAACAACGGTTATAAAAAGGGTTCTTCCTGTTAAGTCATTATTTTTAGGGCAATGGTCATTTGGGGGTATACCCCCTGGTTTTACGGCCATTTGGGGGTAGGGTCAAAATACTCCCGCGGAACGCGCTCCAGCGGGCCCCAAACAGGCCTCAAACGCCATTCCGAAGCCCTGGGGAGATGCCCGAAGCCCATGCCAAGCACGCACACAATTTTTTATTTTTTTTCAGGCACGTCCTTGGGGCTAACGGGACGGCGGCGCACGAGGGAGCAAACGAAGTCCCCCCTTTGACCACATCTTGGGGGGGGGTAACCCCACGTACCTACTAAATCTATCTACTCCCCCCGATTGGCCACTTTTTTCACCCCGTTCGACCGAAACCATACCCCCTTTTGACCATCTGCGACAGCCTCAAAAACGACTACAGCAGTACGTATCCACGTCACCGCCCAACAGCCCGAATAGACCACGGGGCGGAACATCCAGAACTTGCGAGTAGTCGGGATCGTTTGCCTCCCAAGAAATAAATCTCGGCACAACTATACAAATGAAATCTTTATAGACGATACGATATGAAGATATCGGCTCTTCTGAGAAAACATGACGATGATGGGGGAATCAGAACGCATACGTGTATGCTCGGCATGTATATGGGTCGTGAGTTGCTGGGTGCTTGGTGCTTCGTTGCTGGGTGCTGTGGGTCATGGATGCTCGGTGTTGGGTTGTTGGACGGGAGGGGTCTTTGGGGCTCGAGCAACAAGATCAGGCGCAACGAACGGTCGTTAGTCTTCTTGAGATGTGCTTTCCTCCTGTCCCCAACGGATCCATCCCCGACGGCAGGCTGGTGTGTTTGAGTACAGATCACCAGGATCACACCCAGCAACCAAGCACCAAGCACCCAGCACCCAGCAACCCACGACCCATACGCCGAGTATACACGTATGTGTTCTGATTCCCCCATCACCGTAGCAACCGAGCACCAAGCACCAAGCACCCATCAACTCACGACCCATACRCCGAGTATACACGTACGTGTTCTGATTCCCCCATCACCGTCATTTTTTCTCAGAAGAGCCGATATCTTCATATCGTCTATAAAGATTTGATTTGTATACGGTTGTGCCGAGATTTTTCTTGGGAGGCAAGGATCCCGACTACTCGCAAGTTCTGAGATGTTCCGCCCGTGGTCTATTGGGCTGTTGGGCGGTGACGTGGTACGTACTGCTGTAGTCGTTTTTGAGGCTGTCGCAGATGGTCAAAAGGGGGTATAGTTTCGGCGAACGGGGTAAAAAGTGGTCAATCGGGGGGAGTAGATAAATTTAGTAGGTACGTGGGGTTATCCCCCCCCAAGATGTGGTCAAAGGGGGGACTTCGTTTGCTCCCTCGTGCGCCGCCGTCCCGTTAGGCCCAAGGACGTGCCTGAAAAAAAACAAAAAGTTTGTGTGCGTGCTTGGCATGGCTTCGGGCATCTCGCCAGGGCTTCGGAATGGCGTTTGAGGCCTGTTTGGGCCCGCAGGAGCGCGTTCCGCGGGCGCAGTATTTGACCTACCCCCAAATGGCCGTAAAACCAGGGGGTATACCCCCAAATGACCATTCCCATTTTTCTTCGAGCGTCGTTGGGCTACCCTCTGGAGAGTTGATTTCGGGGGGTTGTCTTATTCTGTATTTATATAGTATGTTTTACTGACTGCACACGTTTTTAGTTGGTTTTTTTTTTTTTGTCCATCCCATTATTATCTTCGCACTTCCGTCTTTCTCCCTCCCTAGTCGTAACTCAGATCCGGGGTCACAAAGTAGGCTCCTCTCCCTCCTCCCCCACTACGGTTCTTGCCTTGCATTTTTATCGCGAGAAGATTTCAGCACTTTCTTCCCTCGTCAACTCTCGTCGAATTTTTCTTACCCACGCTATAATATGCGCTCTCGACAGACGGTGTCATTTGAGAATAAAAACCTCCATGGGGAGAATCGAACCCTCGACATCCGGTCCTACAGGCTTCGTGGCTACCAGTTAGACCACCGGGGCGACACTGTGATACATCATCAGTACGTATACGAGTACCATCATCACCAGTGTGGCACGAGAGAGTGCTCTGTCTTATGTATATGAACTCGTATACTCGTACCTGCACATACATACGTAGGAAGTGCCCGGTAACACCGTAAGGATCTCCCATACAAGTATCACCAATTCGCCCTGTCCATATATAAGATCTCTGGTAAGTATAGGCCCATGCAACATGACCAAAAAGCTTCGCGAACTCGGGACGGCTTTAACACGAGCAGAGGCAGGCAGGGGGATTTATTAGGGGCCTTCAGAGACCCCGTCCGTTTCTAACGCAGTGGTGCTTTCGTCGCGTACGGTGACAGAAGGCAGACGTACGTATCATATGATACGAGTACGACCAGAGGCGAGGATGAACGATACAATCTCTAGCAAAGTTAAATGTAGCAACCACACTGCTCATGCAATACTCGTACGTACGAACAGCCGCGAATCGCTGTGGTCACGACGACAAGCACGGCGCACGTACTCGAGTTGTACTTCAGCATGCCACAACTGTCTGTACGTAAGAAAGAAACGGTGCCGGGCATGCCGGCGTAGGGAGAAGCGTGCGTTTTGAAGTGTGTGGGAGAAAATTTTTTTATTATTTTGTTTTGCATTTGCTCCACTCTAAGATGCTATGATAAAGTGGGCATCAAAGATCACTTGATTAAATATTGTTTTTTGGGCATGCAGACGAACTATATATAATAATAGATAGTGTTATATCCCTGGGCTGGGTATTCGATCGATCTTTTAACCCCTATAGCTCAGCAGGTAATACCTTCACATTTGCTCGCCGCAGGACACGGGTTCGAATTTCATTTCACTTCGAACGTTTCTTTTATAGAAACGCTTGGCGTGCGTCCCTAAAAAACGTCCCCTGGTTCCCCAGGTATTGAAACGAAGCGGGTAGGTCAACGTACGGCCGTATACGGTACCGACGTCCCAAATATCCCGCCGTTCAGAGGGGTTCCATATGCTGCGAGGCTGGGGCTGTGCTAACCGATTGCTGCTGCTTGCTAAGTGGTTTGGGATGGTCGGCGGCACCTTGCCGTTTATATCTCCGCTACGTTGCCGAACGTCCGATCCTGTGGTGTGCTTTGAATACGAGTACAACATTACATACAAATGGTATATCGGTAGGGTACGTACCGAAGTATACCGGGGGTATTTCTCGGTACATACCGGTACCTGACACTTCGGTAAGTTCGGTATTTGCTCGAACCGGTACCCGACACTTCGGTAAGTTCGGTATTTTTTCAATACCGGTACCCGATCACTTCGATAATTCGGTATTTTTCCAATACCGGTACCTGACACTTCGGTAAGTTCGGTACGCTCACGCCCAAATAACTCCGGTACCGGTATACCCTCGACCCAATACCGGGGGTACCGGTATTTTCTCGGTAGGTGCTCATACCCTACCGAACACTTCGGTAAGTTCGGTACTTTTTCAATACCGGTACCCGACACTTCGGAAGTTCGGTACTTGTTTCCATACCGGTACCGCGACATTTCGGTAAGTTCGGTTCTTTGTCCAATACCGGTACCCGGACACTTGGTAAGTTCGGTATTTTTCCAATACCGGTACCCGACACTTCGGTAAGTTCGGTACGCCCTCCGAAATATACCCCCGGTACCGGTATACCCCTGACCAAAATACCCGGGGTACCGGTACTTGTTCGGTACGATACCGGGACATCGGGTATATGGTAAAGCTACACTGATACATGATGATGTCATCATATGACCTTTTGTCGGGATGTAATGTATACCAAAATATGATGTAATTCAATACAATCCAATCTTATACATATTCTTCGAAGTATATATATATGTATTTACGTATTATTATTTATAGTTATTGGTATTTTCGTATTTTCGTATTTTCACGCACCCCCTTGTGCGATAACACTCCGATACGTGCGATTACCTGAATATATTAGTAGTAAAACGCAGCGGCTCTTTACTGGCACTACACGGGACAGGACTACAGCAGTAGTAGTACATACAGCAGTATACTGTTAGTATTATATTTGCCATCCGACAATGTGCAGCATGAGCTTCAACATTGATCACTCATAACATTCCCGAAAGCAGAAAACCACGAAAATCAAGGAAACCTATGCGCAAAGTCTAACATCCTTCTGTGTCTACTTCCCGCCAAGATTTATCCACAATACTCCATTTGTTGTCCTTGCTCCCTCCTTCCCAATATGAACTATTTACGTTCTATTCTTAAGTCCTAAGCCGCATCCAAGCTCCATCCCCACGCCATATTAGTATTGTTGGTGTACACAGAATCCGCGCGCGTTTCAAAATACCCGTTACCGATTCGATGAAAATAAAACTAAGTTCCTCAGTCCTGTGTACGTGTGCCCCTCCACGGCGCCATACATAAAAGAGTAGTGGAGCCACGATGATAAAATACCGCACTACGAATAAAAGCACTGCGACAAGCCGCATCGGGTGCAGCCCGGTAAGTGTCCCGGGTCCACTCGCGGTAGCCGCAACGTCACACCCGAAGTGCGTGTTTCTCGGAGGTTCCGCACATCTGCGATACCTGTGCGGAAACCGAATTAAACAATTTCGTTCTTGTTTATTATAATGCATCCCTGTGCGATAACACTCCGATATGCGAGTTAGGTTCCGTTTCTAACGGCCCTCTCATATCGGGAACTCACCACGAATGCAAAATGATTGTTAAAACGCAATCATTCCGTTCCTAGCGGCCCTTACGGTCGGGAAAATCACTTGTAATCGACTACTCACTGCGTCCTCTTCCCCTCCGTTTGCCCATCCGCTGTGGAAAATAATAATAATGTTTGCGGGAGGGCGGGGGCGGGGTGGAGGGGCGTATTCTCGACGTCCCTTGCTCGGCGCCCGCGGCTCTCGTCAGCTTGAGCAGGGCCTCTCCCTTTAGCTATCTCTCCTAGTCACTGGTATATGGTATATCGTGGTCGGCAGTAATGATTAATGAGTGCATCATCATAACATATCGTGATCCCCGTCAAACTGGTATAACATACGTACGTACCTGGAATCACATTATACACTAGCGAATATGTGCTCCCCCCGTCACCACGGTGGCGGGGCCACGATGAATCAGCTAATTTACTAACGCTTGCGTGTGGGTCTCTGTAATGCATGCGTCATATCATTGGTTTGGCTTGTTTATCATACTCCTTACCACCTTAGGCATTCCCTTCTACGTATGTGCCAGAAGAAGAAACGAAGACTTAAAGAGTACTACACCTCGCTTTGCGGGTCGTAATTTCGGTAAGGATTGCAAACTGAAGGTTGAAACCTGAAAGAAAAAAAAAACAGAAAGTTGTGTGCTGTCACAATCTCGGGAGATAGACTTTATACCCACGAAGTCATATTGTACCGTGTGTGTACCGTGTACCGTGTGTACACCATACAACGTGTGCGTATCATGTCCAGCGTACTGTATACCGTGGGCATATCCAGTATCGCGTGTGAGCACCCTGTCTGTGTGTATGTCGTTCGCAGACAACTCAATTCCTTGGCTATTTTTTATTCAGTACTCGAGTACTCATTTTATTAAAGATATTATATTTCAGGGCTGTACGTACCTGTACGTAGTATGCATTGCTGTTAAACAGAGGCATTATCATCTAGACTCCCCCTATTAATAGCGTTGCCCACGAACATATCATACATACGTGGTTGAAAAACATCGATCCCGCCGCGCAAAAACCTCGTTCTGTGAAATGCTTTATGGTCGTGTTTGCTAGGGTTTGTACCCTGGGGTATCCAGGCATCAAAGCTGTTGTATATCAGACATACCCGGACACCCGGAAATATAGGGACACCCGGGTAATAGTCTTGCCCGAATAGATACCGGGGTACTCTAGTATATACCCTACTGTATAACTATAGAAGGCCAGCGGGGGGAGGGGAAGGGGGGGCTGGCTTCTTCCTAAGAGTGGTGTTCTTTTTGTCGAGCGACTAAAACACAGTTGTTGTTACACTGCTGCATCCAGTGTGCGCGCTTGCCGAGCCGTAGGTTTTTCTACCGATGCCCCTGCTGCACCAGCTCTGGGCGAAAGGCGGACCATACATATGTAATCATACAGCGAATCAGATACCTCGCAGAGTGGTGTTTGTTTTGTCGGCTGCGGCTAGACCCCTTAACTTGACGATTTTTTCAACAGAAATATCAATTGATTCGGGCTTGATTAAGGAACTTCATTTTTTTAGCCACTTTTCCCAAGTCATAAAAGTATCGTCCAGCCGCGGTACGAGCTGGTTCAAGCGTAACGCCTCAAATTTCGTCAGCCACGAATGCCGCATGCAATAGCAACTAAAATATCACATATTTGGTACCATACTGACCGCCAGAAACGGTGAATGGAAGAGGGTGGTATCGCCACTTATTTAGGGTCGTAAAACTGACGCTACCACCGAAAATGTGGCCTGACCAATCACAAGCCTTCAAAGAGGTCAACAATAGTCGGTTCTGTGCCAAATTTCAGGGTATTATCTCCTAAACACGGCGTGGACTTTGGCTACTGAGTAAATTTGGGGTTTTGTGTTTGAACCAGCCTGTATGAAGAATAGAGTCACTATTTCCAAACTACAACCGTACATTTCAGCCGTGTGACTATTTCCAAGTCAAACGTGGCTTTCAGTCGCGGTATGGAATGTCAAACGTGCTTGTACTCGTATTTCTCGAAGCGCATGCGAGAGCTGTGACAAACGACACCCGACGTGAATGTATCTGGTACCTGGTATCTCTCGTGGATGCTACTCGTATCGTGTGTGGGTGTAGAACGTGTTNATTGTTATGGTACTGCTGGCATGATGTGGAAACGTTTGGTAAATATCTGGTATCAGGTATAATAATCGTATTGGTAGTACTTGGAAGGCGGTATCTTAGGTGGGAACCAGGGATGGTTCCCGATGGCTTTTAGCCATCTCACCTGCCTTCTCAGTCGTTCATCACGCGAAAACGGAATAAACCTGCTCTTCTTCTATCTCTACGCAAACAACACACGTGAGTACCAACGAGTACCCGTTCCATAGGCTGACCTGGCTAGGGATACCCTGTCCTCTTATACCTAGCGTCCCTTACATTTGGCGTCGACGGCAGGACCCGAACCTGCGCGTGAAATCACAATGGGTTTTCCAATCCGCTTCTTATTAGCAGAAAAATAGTATTGCTGATAGAAAAAGCTAAAATACGTTTGTTTAACCACATCAAGACGTACTCTTTTTTTATAGACGCGAAGGAAAAAACGCCCATGCCTTGCCTTGCCTCGCCCTGCCTCGCCTTGCGAATACGAAGAACACCCACAAGTCCGTCGGAAAAAATGTATTGGGAAAATTGGACCCCCCTGGAGAGGTAAATGACGAGTTGGCCGTACAGTATTATTGCGGTATGTATGTATGTCGATGATGAATGGGCGATGGACATACTCGGAAGAAGTAAATCTGATCAGGATCGTCTCCGCCTGGAGATTAGTTAGAACTCAAAAGGTTATACCACACTGATTCCAAGTAGTTTGTCCCCAAATACATACGTGGGAGCAATTCTCAAGGGGTTAGCGGTGTGTTTTCGACATTTTTTTCGAAATTATTCCCCCCAACCCGCGGGGAAAAGGGCACTTTGGTGCTTCGAAAAAAAATATCAATTTTCCGTGCACGGACCATGCATACATGCATACGAGCCTACCTGGTGTATGCCAGGGGCAAATGAAATATATATTGAAAACGGAGCCACGCTCGCCACCATGTTGGGATTTAAAACAAACAACGAGTACGAGCACGTATCATAGCGGGTTGGGGTTTTCGTCAGAAATGTTCCTGGTACGTACGAGTATATGAATAATAAAAAAAACACATTTTGTTTCAGTTTTGTTTTACTTAGTTATAATAGTATACCCCTGTCCGGGGCAATCATAAAAAGAAAGTGGGGTGCTCGTATCGACTTGTTTTTTTTTGTGTCTACTTGGGGGTGTAGGTGCAGTACCAGGTACCTGAGATGCCCAAAGTTACTTCTGTACCAGTATACACCTGCCCATCCCCCGTTTACATGTGCACCTGCCCACCCCCCGTCCACCCTGACATGCCGCAGTTATCGCATCAAAACCCCCAATGCCCAACGCCCGCCGAACTACTCGAGTGCAGGTCCAAGTACAACAACCAACCGTAGAATAACAAAATTGAACTTGTTAGAGGCGTGGTACAGGATAAGTAGGTAGGTGTAGAAGTATGTGTAGGCGTAGGCGATTCCCATTGCCATCTTGCTACTACAGGCAGGCGTATTTTGCACTCATTAGTACCAGTCTGTTGTTACTTTAGAGGCGATGTCGCGTTTGTGCACAGCGACGGTCTCACTCATATGCCCACACCGCTCTCGAGAGGCGTGTAGACAAGGGGCTACATGACTATATCCCCTGGAACGCACAGAGGGGGCGATTATGTGTGCAGCAGTAGCCGCAGCAGCAGCCGCAGCAGCAGCAGCAGCAGCAGCAGCAGCAGTGTACGACCCTTTGAGGTAAGCAGCACCGATCGGCGGAATGTTGTTGGTGTTTGCAATTGCTGCGTCCTGCAAGCATACGCGCATGTATGTGCCGGCGGTGATTGGTACGAGTCTCAACTACTGCTGTAGCGAGTTCTTGAGCCAAGACAGCTGCTTGTGTTTCGCCCATTTCGTTGGTGGTGGTGTGGGTGTTGTGCATGTATGTACTTGAATGTAACGAACCTTGCGCGTGACATACATGAATTACATACAACAGCGATGAATCTCGTTTTTGTCCATCCATCCATGCTCTTCACGGGTCGTGCCACAGGCCAAAAATCAGGTTTTCGGCATGGAACCGTTAGAGGTGGAGGTCAATGCCGGGGCATTCTTCTGGGGGGCGCATCTCAAGAATCCGACGATCCACAGGGTAAGCACGAACGAACGCAATATACAGCAGTATACCACAAGGTTTATCATAGCGATTCACATGCTGAAAAAGGTTCATGCTGAAAAGAGCATCGCCTTATGAGCGCATCGCAGTTAGATGAGTTCAATTACCTGCGACCAGGTACGTACCAGGTGAAATCACTGATCAGGTTGATAATGTCAGTTTTTGAGTAGGGGTACGACAGCGAGCGGTACTGCAAGTACTACAGTAACACTGATGCAGTAATACGGACCGGAACCACTCCGACTGCCAAACGATTACGTTTCAGCTGTAAGTATTCCGTTTCCAACGGTCCGTGCGATCTGAACAACCACCGCTACATACAGCAGTATTCGACACCTACTACTAAACTGTGTGTATGCGTGTATCAGCTGGTGTTTATGTGCCTTCGGACGGTTCCGCTTCTAGCGGCCCGTTTGTATCGGGGGCACCCAGCACGATTGACAAACGATTGTTATACTGTATGAAATACTACTAGGTATGTACGATGATCCCGTTCATGCCGGCTCGTCCGATCCCTGCGATCGGAAAAGTTGAAACCTTCCTATCCACCGCTAATCGACCGAGGGGGGTTTGCCACTTTGTCGACAAGATAAATGGTTGAGGAGCGTTGTGTTGTCTACTCTGCTTACGTACTGCATTGCAATGTAGTTCCTCTAACTGCTGTGTCATGGTTTTGTGGCCAGAGAGCTTACTGCTATATCTCTCTGGGATGAAGCATGGCGGCACGGACACTGGGTGTGCTAGATGTCGATGGGTAGAAACAACGCTTTGATGTGAAGAACACACGGATATTATCATGTACTAGGGAATAAGAGCCCCCCCCGCCCCCACGGCGGTAGGGCCACAAGTGTGAGCGGCTCGTATTAAAAACATTGACTCAATAGGAAGGACGCTAACTTTAGGTCCGTTGTTTTATTATTTCGGGTGCTTATGAGTTATGAACGTTGAAGCTCATACTACACATTGTCGGATGTCAAGAATACTTGGGATTATTTGGGCAAACATATCGAAGGATTGCTTGTTTCTGTCTCAAGGCAGGATGACCATCATAAAGTAGCAGCTGCAAACAAGGAAATTATATTGAGAGGGGGCTGTCGCTCGATGCTTTCTCGGAAGTCAACGGGGAGGAGGTTGAAGGTGTAGGGCTAATTGAACACGGAGGTGGGCACCTGGTTTTCGTAGTATTCAGCGGTTGCAAATCGCCGTTTTAGGTGCGGACTTGTTGGGGCCTCGGTGAATCATGCTGGCACACAGCAGCAGTAATTTTCCAGGGTTCTTTACGGTTAACCGTCCGTGCACGGTGCGCTTTTTTTTTCTCGAAAATCCTACGGTCCGGTTCGGTGCGGTTCTTAGAAAGCAAAAAAATTGGGGTGCGGTTCGGTGCAGTTATCCGATATTGGGAATCCCATGGTGCGGTTCGGTTTTTTCATGCATCCTACGGTGCGGTTCGGCGCGGTTTTTCGAAATCAGGAACCCTATGGTGCGGTTCGGTGCGGTTTTCAGAAATCAGGAATCCTACGGTGCGGTTCGGTGCGGTATTCAGGAATCGGGAAGCTTACGGTTCGGTGCTGTTTTCAGATTTTGAAAATCTTACGGTGCGGTTCGTTATTTTCATGCATCCTACGGTGCGGTTCGGTGCGGTTTTCAGAAATCGGTAACGCTACGGTGCGGTTCGGTGCGGTTTTCAGATGTCGTGAACCCTACGGTGCGGTTTGTTTATATTTTGTT
>MEHQ01003719.1:182202-405049 GCA_008828725.1 Saccharina japonica
GGAAAATAATAATAATGTTTGCGGGAGGGCGGGGGCGGGGTGGAGGGGCGTATTCTCGACGTCCCTTGCTCGGCGCCCGCGGCTCTCGTCAGCTTGAGCAGGGCCTCTCCCTTTAGCTATCTCTCCTAGTCACTGGTATATGGTATATCGTGGTCGGCAGTAATGATTAATGAGTGCATCATCATAACATATCGTGATCCCCGTCAAACTGGTATAACATACGTACCTGGAATCACAATATACACTAGCGAATATGTGCTCCCCCCGTCACCACGGTGGCGGGGCCACGATGAATCAGCTAATTTACTAACGCTTGCGTGTGGGTCTCTGTAATGCATGCGTCATATCATTGGTTTGGCTTGTTTATCATACTCCTTACCACCTTAGGCATTCCCTTCTACGTATGTGCCAGAAGAAGAAACGAAGACTTAAAGAGTACTACACCTCGCTTTGCGGGTCGTAATTTCGGTAAGGATTGCAAACTGAAGGTTGAAACCTGAAAGAAAAAAAAAACAGAAAGTTGTGTGCTGTCACAATCTCGGGAGATAGACTTTATACCCACGAAGTCATATTGTACCGTGTGTGTACCGTGTACCGTGTGTACACCATACAACGTATGCGTATCATGTCCAGCGTACTGTATACCGTGGGCATATCCAGTATCGCGTGTGAGCACCCTGTCTGTGTGTATGTCGTTCGCAGACAACTCAATTCCTTGGCTATTTTTTATTCAGTACTCGAGTACTCATTTTATTAAAGATATTATATTTCAGGGCTGTACGTACCTGTACGTAGTATGCATTGCTGTTAAACAGAGGCATTATCATCTAGACTCCCCCTATTAATAGCGTTGCCCACGAACATATCATACATACGTGGTTGAAAAACATCGATCCCGCCGCGCAAAAACCTCGTTCTGTGAAATGCTTAATGGTCGTGTTTGCTAGGGTTTGTACCCTGGGGTATCCAGGCATCAAAGCTGTTGTATATCAGACATACCCGGACACCCGGAAATATAGGGACACCCGGGTAATAGTCTTGCCCGAATAGATACCGGGGTACTCTAGTATATACCCTACTGTATAACTATAGAAGGCCAGCGGGGGGAGGGGAAGGGGGGGCTGGCTTCTTCCTAAGAGTGGTGTTCTTTTTGTCGAGCGACTAAAACACAGTTGTTGTTACACTGCTGCATCCAGTGTGCGCGCTTGCCGAGCCGTAGGTTTTTCTACCGATGCCCCTGCTGCACCAGCTCTGGGCGAAAGGCGGACCATACATATGTAATCATACAGCGAATCAGATACCTCGCAGAGTGGTGTTTGTTTTGTCGGCTGCGGCTAGACCCCTTAACTTGACGATTTTTTCAACAGAAATATCAATTGATTCGGGCTTGATTAAGGAACTTCATTTTTTTAGCCACTTTTCCCAAGTCATAAAAGTATCGTCCAGCCGCGGTACGAGCTGGTTCAAGCGTAACGCCTCAAATTTCGTCAGCCACGAATGCCGCATGCAATAGCAACTAAAATATCACATATTTGGTACCATACTGACCGCCAGAAACGGTGAATGGNTGCGGTTTTCAGATGTCGTGAACCCTACGGTGCGGTTTGTTTATATTTTGTTGCCTACGATGCGGTTCGGTGCGGCTTTCCGAAATCGCAAAACCTACGGTGCGGTGCGGTGCGGTTTTCAAGAGGGCAAAAAGGAAAACCGCACCGTAAAGAACCCTGTAATTCACACTATTAATAATAAGGGTACGTACACATTGTCGAGTGACAAAAATGAAATGCTAATAATATGCCATGTACACTATACCTACCAGTATAGGTCAAATAATGGATGGAAAGACGAACAGTTGAGACATACCCCTAGATCCTCTTGTCCCCCATTTTGCGCATATATATGTTTGCATGGTTTCGATGAGTCGCTAAGTGTTCTGTACGTGACTCATCATATAATGCAGCAACCCCGTGATCGCGCGCATGCAAGAGAAAAAGAAGAAAAACGTAAAATGATAACAGAGTGGAACATAGGGGAAGAAATAGTTTTACAATAATACGTAGCATGAACACAATCAAAGATAAAAGAGCTGCCAAACACTTAGACTTTCCGCATAGGCTTCCTTTGTTTCCGTGGTTTTCTGCTTTCGGGAATGTTATGAGAGTGGTCAACGCTGAACCTCATGCTGCACATTGTCGGATGGCAAATATGATGATAATAATGATATAAGATATAAACACGCTGAAGAAGACAGGAGAAGACAAGACTGTCAATCTAATAACTCAGGAATTAAAGAAGAGTAAACAACGTCGACAGCTCTAGCACAAAGCGTGTAGGGTCAAACCTACCCTCGGTTGTCGATATTATAATGTGGGCGGATTTCCGAACTCTAGATATAGGCCAACATACGAGTATGAGCATCTGTGCATGAACACATCCCTGCGTAAATAATAAACGATCTTGCTCAACGACTGGCCTTGGCTAGGGTGAACAGTCACCGTCGCCAGTGTACGAGAGAGTGCTGTGCTGTCTTACGTACTCATGTGTATATATACTCGTATACCTACATATGCATACGCTTTGCCCGGTAACACATTGTCTTGCTCTTGGAGCCGGGTCGTGGATACGTGGGTACCAAAAAACAACACATATAATACGTCAAGTATACTCGTACGTATATACGACGCGGACACGTAGTTGATACCAGATTCGTACATACCAGACAACACATATCCTGTCCCCTTACACTAGGTTCCTCACAATTATCGAGAAAAAAACGCACCGTGCACGGACGGTAAACCGTAAAGAACCCTGGAAAATTACTGCTGCTGTGTGTCAACATATTCACCCAGGCCCCAATAAGCCCACACCTAAAACGGTGATTTGCAACCGCCGAATACTACGAAAACCAGGTGCCCACCTCCGTGTTCAACTAGCGCCACACCTTCAACCTCCTCCCCGTTGACTTCCGAGGGGGCATCGAGCGACAACCCCCTCTCCATATAATTCCCTTGTTTGCAGCTGCTACTTTATTATGGTTATCCTGCCTTGAGACAGAAACAAGCAATCCTTCGACATGTTTGCCCCAATATGTAGCATGAGCTTCAACGTTCATAACTCATAAGCACCCGAAATAATAAAACAACGGAAATAGAAGTAGCGTCTTTCCTATCGAGTCATTATTTTTAATACGAGCCGCTCACACTTGTGGCCCTACCGCCGTGGGGGCGGAGGGGCCTTTGATTCCCTAGTAATACATACGTCAACTCGACACTTTTTCTTTTTTTTTTGTCCATCCCATTTATTATCTTCGCAGTTCCGTCTTTCTCCCTCCCTAGTCGTAACCCAGATCCGGGGTCACAAAGTAGGCTCCTCCCCCTCCTCCCCCACTACGGTTCTTGCCTTGCATTTTTATCGCGAGAAGATTTCAGCACTTTCTTCCCTCGTCAACTCTCGTCGAATTTTGCTTACCCACGCTATAATATGCGATCTCGACAGACGGTGTCATTTTAGAATAAAAATCTCCATGGGGAGAATCGAACCCTCGACATCCGGGTCTACAGGCTTCGTGGCTACCAGTTAGACCACCGGGGCGACACTGTGATACATCATCAATACGTATACGAGTACCATCATCACCAGTGTGGCACGAGAGAGTGCTCTGTCTTATGCATATGAACTCGTATACTCGTACCTGCACATACATACGTAGGAAGTGCCCGGTAATATTGTCAGAGATCACCGTAAGGATCTCCCATACAAGTATCACGAAATCGCCCTGTCCATAGATAAGATATCTGGTAAGTATAGGCCCATGCAACATAAACAAAGCTTCGCGAACTCGGGACGGCTTTAAAACGAGCAGAGGCAGGCAGGGGGGGGTGTTATCTAGGGGCCTTCAGAGACCCCGTCTGTTTCTAACGCAGTGGTGCGTTCGTCGCGTACGGTGACAGAAGGCAACGTACGTATCATACGATACGAGTACGAGTCGACCAGAGAGCGAGGATGAACGATACAATCTCAGCGAAGGTTAAAAGTAGCAACCGCACTGCTGCATGCAATACTCGTACGTGGAGCAGCCGCGAATCGCTGTGGCCACGACGACAAGCACGGCGCACGTACGAGTTGTACTACAGTATGCCAGCCTGCAACGTAAGAAGACGGTGCCGGGCATGCCGGCGTAGGGAGAAGCGTGCGTTTTGAACGTGTGTGGGAGAAAAACTTTTTTTATTATTTTGGTTGCATTTTTGCTCCACTCTAAGATGCTATGATAAAGTGGGCATCAAAGATCACTTGATTAAAGTATTGTTTTTTGGGCATCAGACGAACTATATATAATAGATAGATACGAGTACAGCTAACCATAGCTCCAAGGTATATATGGGCTAGACATTCCAAAGACAAAGGGTCACAGCCCTATTAATAGCCCTGTAACCTTAAAGCGAACCACAGCAGCAGCAGCAGCAGAACCAACCAAAACCATTAATTGGGTTGCAGTTGTGTCCATTGTCTCGTACACGTCGGTGTGTTTTCTCAACCATAGATAGAGTACTACTGTGTCGAAAACCGAAAGAATGAGAGTTATCGCACAGAGGGGGGTCAGATTGTTGTGTAAATGTGGTTTTGTGTTGATTTTTTCACGCACCCCCTGCCTGTGCTATATCTCCGACACGTGCGATAACTCCGATACCTGTCTGTGCTGAAATCGAATTAAACAATACATATGCTTCGAAGTATGTATTTACGTATTTATAGTTATTGATATTTTCGTATTTTCGTATGTTCACGCACCCCCTAGTGCGATAACACTCCGAGACGTGCGATTACCTGAATATGTTAGTAGTAAAACGCAGCGGCTCTTTACTGGCACTACACGGGACAGGACTACAGCAGTAGTAGTACATACAGCAGTATACTGTTAGTATTATATTTGCCATCCGACAATGTGCAGCATGAGCTTCAACATTGATCACTCATAACATTCCCGAAAGCAGAAAACCACGAAAATCAAGGAAACCTATGCGCAAAGTCTAACATCCTTCTGTGTCTACTTCCCGCCAAGATTTATCCACAATACTCCATTTGTTGTCCTTGCTCCCTCCTTCCCAATATGAACTATTTACGTTCTATTCTTAAGTCCTAAGCCGCATCCAAGCTCCATCCCCACGCCATATTAGTATTGTTGGTGTACACAGAATCCGCGCGCGTTTCAAAATACCCGTTACCGATTCGATGAAAATAAAACTAAGTTCCTCAGTCCTGTGTACGTGTGCCCCTCCACGGCGCCATACATAAAAGAGTAGTGGAGCCACGATGATAAAATACCGCACTACGAATAAAAGCACTGCGACAAGCCGCATCGGGTGCAGCCCGGTAAGTGTCCCGGGTCCACTCGCGGTAGCCGCAACGTCACACCCGAAGTGCGTGTTTCTCGGAGGTTCCGCACATCTGCGATACCTGTGCGGAAACCGAATTAAACAATTTCGTTCTTGTTTATTATAATGCATCCCTGTGCGATAACACTCCGATATGCGAGTTAGGTTCCGTTTCTAACGGCCCTCTCATATCGGGAACTCACCACGAATGCAAAATGATTGTTAAAACGCAATCATTCCGTTCCTAGCGGCCCTTACGGTCGGGAAAATCACTTGTAATCGACTACTCACTGCGTCCTCTTCCCCTCCGTTTGCCCATCCGCTGTGGAAAATAATAATAATGTTTGCGGGAGGGCGGGGGCGGGGTGGAGGGGCGTATTCTCGACGTCCCTTGCTCGGCGCCCGCGGCTCTCGTCAGCTTGAGCAGGGCCTCTCCCTTTAGCTATCTCTCCTAGTCACTGGTATATGGTATATCGTGGTCGGCAGTAATGATTAATGAGTGCATCATCATAACATATCGTGATCCCCGTCAAACTGGTATAACATACGTACGTACCTGGAATCACATTATACACTAGCGAATATGTGCTCCCCCCGTCACCACGGTGGCGGGGCCACGATGAATCAGCTAATTTACTAACGCTTGCGTGTGGGTCTCTGTAATGCATGCGTCATATCATTGGTTTGGCTTGTTTATCATACTCCTTACCACCTTAGGCATTCCCTTCTACGTATGTGCCAGAAGAAGAAACGAAGACTTAAAGAGTACTACACCTCGCTTTGCGGGTCGTAATTTCGGTAAGGATTGCAAACTGAAGGTTGAAACCTGAAAGAAAAAAAAAACAGAAAGTTGTGTGCTGTCACAATCTCGGGAGATAGACTTTATACCCACGAAGTCATATTGTACCGTGTGTGTACCGTGTACCGTGTGTACACCATACAACGTGTGCGTATCATGTCCAGCGTACTGTATACCGTGGGCATATCCAGTATCGCGTGTGAGCACCCTGTCTGTGTGTATGTCGTTCGCAGACAACTCAATTCCTTGGCTATTTTTTATTCAGTACTCGAGTACTCATTTTATTAAAGATATTATATTTCAGGGCTGTACGTACCTGTACGTAGTATGCATTGCTGTTAAACAGAGGCATTATCATCTAGACTCCCCCTATTAATAGCGTTGCCCACGAACATATCATACATACGTGGTTGAAAAACATCGATCCCGCCGCGCAAAAACCTCGTTCTGTGAAATGCTTTATGGTCGTGTTTGCTAGGGTTTGTACCCTGGGGTATCCAGGCATCAAAGCTGTTGTATATCAGACATACCCGGACACCCGGAAATATAGGGACACCCGGGTAATAGTCTTGCCCGAATAGATACCGGGGTACTCTAGTATATACCCTACTGTATAACTATAGAAGGCCAGCGGGGGGAGGGGAAGGGGGGGCTGGCTTCTTCCTAAGAGTGGTGTTCTTTTTGTCGAGCGACTAAAACACAGTTGTTGTTACACTGCTGCATCCAGTGTGCGCGCTTGCCGAGCCGTAGGTTTTTCTACCGATGCCCCTGCTGCACCAGCTCTGGGCGAAAGGCGGACCATACATATGTAATCATACAGCGAATCAGATACCTCGCAGAGTGGTGTTTGTTTTGTCGGCTGCGGCTAGACCCCTTAACTTGACGATTTTTTCAACAGAAATATCAATTGATTCGGGCTTGATTAAGGAACTTCATTTTTTTAGCCACTTTTCCCAAGTCATAAAAGTATCGTCCAGCCGCGGTACGAGCTGGTTCAAGCGTAACGCCTCAAATTTCGTCAGCCACGAATGCCGCATGCAATAGCAACTAAAATATCACATATTTGGTACCATACTGACCGCCAGAAACGGTGAATGGAAGAGGGTGGTATCGCCACTTATTTAGGGTCGTAAAACTGACGCTACCACCGAAAATGTGGCCTGACCAATCACAAGCCTTCAAAGAGGTCAACAATAGTCGGTTCTGTGCCAAATTTCAGGGTATTATCTCCTAAACACGGCGTGGACTTTGGCTACTGAGTAAATTTGGGGTTTTGTGTTTGAACCAGCCTGTATGAAGAATAGAGTCACTATTTCCAAACTACAACCGTACATTTCAGCCGTGTGACTATTTCCAAGTCAAACGTGGCTTTCAGTCGCGGTATGGAATGTCAAACGTGCTTGTACTCGTATTTCTCGAAGCGCATGCGAGAGCTGTGACAAACGACACCCGACGTGAATGTATCTGGTACCTGGTATCTCTCGTGGATGCTACTCGTATCGTGTGTGGGTGTAGAACGTGTTGTGTGACAATGACTATCCTTGCATGGGGCAGAGGCAGGCACTTAATCGATGTTGATGGACTGATACAACATGAGCTGCGAGCTGCGCCTAGCTGGTAAAATGAAGCAGTCCCAGTTGTTGTGTTGATTATCAGCGGTCTCGAAGAGGAGACGATGGGTAACGAGAATAAGAGACTCTTGAGAGTGCGCGAGTGCGTACTCATCGATCACAGCGCAATCAACCAAAAATGAAACACGGGACCACATGTCCTATCACCCTCGCGAACCAAAAATACAGCATGGCCCACGAAAGGACTCGGGTAAACTCTTCGTACAGACGACCTGTCTACAAGGGTCCATCACTTCGAAACCGTTTCGAAATTTTGCAAACTAGTATCATACCCTGATCAAACTGCCACTCGTTTATGTGACAGCTCATCGTACGGATCCAATAATCTGAACGCGTAAGCACAATACTGCTACTCGTCATACCATACAACAACCTCTAGTATTGCTACTGTCTTCTACGAAGTGTATCAATCAGATGACTGTGTCTCCCTTACAGCGAACCGATAGCCTACGTATATGATAGTTGCGCAGTAACGTAGCCACCTTCAATACGACCCTGCGATAGATGGGACATAAAGTCAAGTTCCTGTTCAACTATCAAATAAAATACCGGTACCAAATAACTTGTACGCTTGCTTGATACTTATTGAAAGTGTCCTCATCCTATTCCAAGTTGTCTTTCGACAGTTCCGACTCTCGTTACATGTCAGTGTACTTGTTTGAACTACTTGTCTGCATACTTACGAAGTGGAACCCGTTGCTATGTCGCAACAAAATTGAATGGCTCCTTTGCCGCGTCGAAACAAGATCAACGGTTCCTGCTTCGCACTCGACGGGGGATCGATTCTTGTACAGCTAACGCAAAAACAAAACTACAACGCATACCCTGGCAATGTAAAGGCATACGGCTAATATGACAGGTTGAACGAATGGGATAATAGCACGCAGACCGAACAATATCACACAGGGCTTGCGCAGTTCTCCTTATACATTTACCAGACAGACAATAAGGCACGAGTTTTTTCGGTACATTACAATATACCATACTTCGCCAGTCAGTATTGGTTGTACATGCATTCCTGTAGTATTCTTGTACGATTTCACCGATAATTTAAAGTAAGTACGAAGTATTGGATTAGTTGAGGTCTCCTGCCCCGAAGCAGGGGAGGCTCGCCCGGGATAAATCACCCGCGTGCTGAGTGCATACTCAGCGCGGTGGCGATCCCGGCCGTTAAAGACTACAAACGCAGAAACTACTGTTAATTACCTGTTAGCTGGACGGGTGGGATGGTCAGAATTATTCATCAAAAGCCTCGATGGTTTGGCTTTTGGGCGCCTTGGAAGAGAATGATATCATGGGCTACGTTATGACCCAGTAATTTCGTTTTCTACTAGTGGAACCACATCCCTACGACCACGTCGTTCCATTTTGTTGACTCCCGATTTTACTGAAGTATTATTGTACGCTTCCACCGATCATTTGAAGCAAGTATCGGATTAGTTGAGGCCTCCTTCCCCAGCCAGTGGTCCTACCCATACTTTCTTGGGCTCTTGAACTATCCGCTGACCATTTGGCTGGGGTCAGATAACCCTTCCTTGTCCATTGTCTCTCCCAAACGTACAGTATAACACCTCTACCGCGGAGTGCAGGCGGCAAAGCCTTCGTGAAAGGCTGGGCAGTTGTAAATCGATGACTGCCGCGGAGTCAATGTCCCGCCGCCGTCTGGAGGCACCGAAGTGCGTTAGATAGGACACCACCGTCAAGACCTACTCGTGGTCGCCCTTATACACTCCCATGACACTTCGCCCGTCTCAGAATTGCGTTTATCAAAAGCCTCGATGGTTTGGCTTTTGGGCGCCTTGGAAGAGAATGATCTCATGTGCTACGTTATGACCCAGTCGTTTCGGTTTCTACTAGTGGAACCACATCCCTACGGCCACGTCATTCCATCTGGTTGACTCCCGGTTTTACGTCTGAAAGAATGACAGACGAACAGCAGCAAGCAGTTTAAAAGCTACTAGTACAGGGTATGCTCCCAAAAACAGAAACAAAACTCATAATACTGCTACACGTGTAACTACATCGTGTCAACCGAAGAAAAAACGAAAATCAAACTGTAGCAGCGATCACTTTGGTGACTAAGAAATAGGAACAACTACAATACTTCTTACTGCTGTAGCCGTTGACCACGTACGTTGCCCGCCGCATAAAAGCGACGTGTGGTACTACAACAAACATCAAAGTTGCACAAATAGCATAGCAGTATACCACGCTTATGCCGCCGCCCCTGTACAAAGAAAGATCGTGGTTCTACGTACTACAAAACAAAAATGATTGCCGTTAGATGATTATGCATGCGATCCAGGAAGATGCACATGCTCTCCCCACGATCCAGATGATGATGACGATGTGGCGATCTCCAGCAGACGGTCTCCCTGGTGACAATCATAGTTATATATGGTGCGGTGGCTCGTTCCTGAAATACACCTTCCAGCAACCCCACGTTTTATTGTGGTGGCAACCCGGTAGCTCCGACAGTCCCAGCGAACAGTGCTGCAACGGTTCCGGAATATATCTTTCCGACAACCTCAAGCGCTGTTTTACATGATCCGTGAAAGGTCGTTCACGACCCCGTGTTCATACGATATTCCAGCGATCCATGAAATGTTTGTAGACCTCGGGCGATGAGCCGGCTTTTCAATATTTAAAATTGAAAGCCCTTGCGAGAGTCATCGTCGGTTCTGATTGCAGGACTCTCACTGACACCCAGCACAGCAGCCGTGTGCGTGCTACTCGTCGTCGTCTCTGGGTGCGGTGCCCCTTGCGCATAGCATTCGGTGCGATGTGTGGTTGTTTTATGTATCGAACATCACTTTTGTCCAGCTCTTTCTCCGATCTTCTTCTTGATGTGCCCAGAACCAGGCTTCTTGCCTTTGCCGTACACCTTGCCAGGTACGGCTCAACCGCTCTTGTAGTGGCCGGCCTTGCCGCAGTTATGGCAGGTGACAACGAAGTTAGGCTGTGATGCGCTTGTCATGGCCGTGCTACGACCAGCAATCCTTCCGGTCTTGTTCCGCGACAGTCCATCCAGGTAGAGGTGCCTCATTGTAGCATGGATCTTGGTCAGGTCGAAGTCTGAATCCTTGTAGGTCGTAAGCTTCATGCCGCGATAGCTCTCCGGGAGCCATTGGACTATGATATCAGTGAAGTGGCGATCGGTGACAGGTTCGCTGAGCGCGGCGAGCCGGCTGTGGATGTGTGTAGCTCATGATGTAGGGTCGGGATCCTCGTCTGGCTCCATCAATGTCGCTGATAAAGCTTCCTGCGAAGCGCGGATAGTTTCGTTCGTGACCCGCAGGTACCTTTCTTCCAGCTCTTGCATCGCTCCCCTTCTATCACCTCGGGTCTCACGCTCGTCCCCAGCATGGATTTCCACCAGAAGAGCCGCACCCTTGTCCGTCATCAAGTACAGGATTGCGTACAGGTCCTGCTTGGTGCGATCGCATGCGCTCTGGCGTTGCAGTAGCGTACCCCTACGTAGGTGTATACCGCAGACCAGGTGTCAGCAGTGGTGCAGTTTCCTCAGCTTGTTCTTCTGCGAATCTAGCCTTACCCTCCATGACTGCAAAGATTTCGGTGTTTTGCATGCTGAGGATGAATCCAGCTTTCCTGTGCCACTCCTCAAAGTATCCGAGTCTCTCACCGGTGTACGACTTGATTCCTCGCACCGCGTTGATCAGGTTGCTGTTGTAGGCGGCGGCGTTGCCCGTGACGTGCTCCATATATTCCTCAGGCAGTCGGCTGGCGATGTACTCATGCGATGTTGTAGTCGCTCACGGCAGCTCCAGTTGACGATGACTATCGATCCTGGCAGCTCTGTCGAGCGGCTCAGCGCACAGCACGTACAGCAGCTCGGGGTCCTCGGGGCGTACTCGTACACGAGGCCTGCCTCGTGACTGGCAGCTACTCGTAGCTCTGCAGTGCCCGTAAATCGATGGCTCAGAACCTGATAATGATTTTCCTTGCATGGGGCAGAGGCAAGCACGTGATCGATTTTGATGGACTGATACACAGTCCGAGTTGCGAGCTCCGCAGAGCTGGTAAAAGAAGGCCCCAGTTGTTGTGTTGATTATCAGCGGTCTCGTTGATTATCAGCGGTCTCGAAGACGAGACGATGGGTAGAGAACAGAACGAGTGAGAGAGTGCGCGAGTGCATACTCATCGATCACAACTCAATCAATCAAAAACAAAAAAACAAGACCACAGGTCATATCACCCTCGGCGAACCAAAAATACGGCATGATCCACAAACGAATTCGGACATACTACCTGTCTATTGGGGTCTCTCACTACGAAGCCGTTACAAAATCTTGTAAACCGATTTCATACCCTGATCAAACGGCTACTCGTACATCTGACAGATCATCGTACTGATCCAGCAATCTGAACACGTACGTACAATACTGCTAGTCGTCATGCCGTACAACAGCATTTTACTATTGGCAGCATCCACGATTGCCGTCGAATGCCGTTTTTTATTATTTTATCGGTTACTTGTGCAATTCGAAACAAAGGAAATGGAAAGTGCTGTGTTCCGGGGATAGAGTGTACTACAAGAATCGGAGGGAACTCTTTCAGGCGATGTGTAGATCATGCTGAACCTGATTTCTATGAAAAGTGGCATTCTCGACTTGAAGGCAAAATTCGCCGATTCATAAAAAGTTATCATCGCCGTGCGCTTCAGCGTGGTCGATTTAGTGGGGGTAGAACATGAGCACGGATCTGCAATAGTTGACTTTTTTTCTTATCGGTTACTTGTGCAATTTGAAACGGAGGAAACGGAAAGTGCTATGTTCCGGGTATAGGGTGTACTTCAATAATCCGAGGGAACTCTTTCAGGCGATGTCTAGATCATGCCGAACCTGATTTCTATGAAAAGTGGCATTCTCGACTTGGAGGCAAAATTCGCCGATTCGTAAAAAGTTATAATCGCCATGCGCTTCAGCGTGGTCGATTTAGCGGGGGTGGGACATGAGCGGGACATGAGCACGGATCTGCATTATTTGACTTTTTCGTGGCAGTGTCCGCGGTTGATGCCGCGGCCGCCGCGACATGCCACGGAACCGTGCTGAAACATGCCGCAGCACGGTGGCGCCGCCGCAGCACGTGTCACGGTTCTGTCCGCGGATATTGCCGTGGTACTTGCCATGGCATGCCACGGCAAGCACCGTGGCAATGTCCACGGCAAGGCCCGCGGCAATGTTCGCGGCAAGCCTTGCGGCAAGTGTCGCGGCATGACCCGCGGCAACCGGCCCGGCAGTCGCCGCGGAAACCATCGCGGCAACCACCACAGCAAGTACCGCGGCAAGTGCCACGGCGTGTTTCACGGCAAGTGTCGCGGCGAGTGTCGCGGCAAGGTTCGCGGCATTACCCGCCGTAAGCGCCGCAACAAGTGTCGCGGCAAGTCTCCAGTAGTGGTCATCGGTTGATAGTGAATATTCCTAGGAGTAGCCATTTGCGCACTTTGTTTGCTAAGGGCATATTGTAAGCGGCTCAAGTCAACGTGAGTATTTCCAAGCCACTAGCATCCCGAGCAAGCCGATACTTCATCCTAGAGTCTTCCAAGCACAGCACCTAACCTGGCCGGATCAACCTAGAGTCTTACCAAGCACAGCATTCTAGCACTGACCACTGCTAGGGTTCGGGTTCGAGGTTAGGGATGGTTAGGTTCGGGTCGGAGGAGTCGGCTTCAGGAGCCAAGCACTAAACCTCCGTAATATCCTACTATCGAGGGGTATAAACTGATGGATATAGATAGATTGCCAAGCTGAGTAGACTACTGGTATGCCACGACACCACCCGCGACACTGCCCCAAGACTGCCTGGACACTCTGCCGCACAGCTCCGCGATCACTTGCCGTGACACTTGCCTGCGACACTTGCCGTTGGTCTATGTCGCGGACCTTGCCGCGGGCACTTGCCGCGGCAGACGTTCCGCGGCATGTTGTGGCATGCTTACGGCATGTGGTGGACACTGTCCTGACGCTTATCGTGGACCTTGCCGCGGGTCTTGCCGCGGCAGCCGTTCCACAGCATGTCGTGGTAGCGTCCGCGGCATGTCGTAGCAGTGTCCGTGGCATGTCGTGCCATGTCGTGCCATGTCGCGACATGCCACGGACACTTCGACAACATGCCGCGACATGCGACGGACACCGCCACGACATGCCGCGACATGCCACAGACACTGCCACGACATGCCGCGGACGCTGCCACGAAACATACAAAGAATGTATGTCCCTCGATACAGGCCTGCCGAATACGAACATTTGTTCGATTTCGCCCGATTGTCGCCTATTCATTTGTTTAAGTTTCCCCGCTCATCCCCGGACCCCCGTGTTTTGGCGTGTTTGCATAATCCTGAGTAAAATATCTACTTTGAGCTGAAACCCAGCACCGAACACCACCCCAAAAAAAATGGAGTGGCGTCGGGTAAGACCCGTATAGACCAATAGTGTCCGAGAAAAAGCGTGCTTTGACGGCCAGACGAGCGTGGATGCTGTCTAAGGCTGCTGTATTTTACGAACTGTAACAATCAGATGACTTTGTGTCCCTGACAGCGAATCAATACGAGGCCTACGCAATGACTACTGTGGATGTTGTACAGTAACGTATGTAGCTATCTTCAATAATATGTTGCTGCGTATATACGATGTGCTGACTGATACCTGGTATCTCTCGTGGATGCTGTCGTGGGTACGATTGGAATTAACAAACTTCAAATAGCAAACCCCAAAGCGGCACAACTTCTAAATCTTCGAACGGCAACGTTGTTATCGTTTAATTCGTTGAGCCCTAATTATGAGTACATGAGTACGTACTTGTCGTACATACCAGATACCACAACTTGTATATTACGACGGAGGACTCGTGTCATCCTCTCTATGATAGAGCTCGACGGTGTGCGAGCACCAGCGCGCGCTGAAACGTATCATCCACCCACCACCGCACCCACCCCCCCTATTCACATACTCATAGTCCCAACCACCAGACGCGTCAGGTACCGGTACTCGTCGGACATACCAGACAATTCAACTATTACGATGGGGGACTCGTCTCATCAACTCTATGGTAGATCTCGACGGTGTGCGAGCACCGGAGCGTGGATGCTATCGTGCGGGGTGTTGTGTTGCTAGGGGCGGGTACGCACTCGTCATATACTCGTACCCACATATTCCTGGCAGTACGCGTATATGCTCGTTGTACATGCGAAGCAAACAGTACAACTACGTACGTACTACGATGGCGAACACATCTTATCAAGCCAAAACAAAAATACTTGAAAAGAAAACGAACAAAAGTGGGCATCAAAACCCGAATATATTTCCCTATGGATAGGTGGTCATCAGAGCAAACTATATATAAGTAATACATACCATGGTACAAGAGCAACATAGACGGGAGGTATCGTTAAAGATAATTCCTTAACAATGAGGCCGTTTTTTAAAGCCTCTTAATACCGGGGTGCGTACAGACTTCAATTATCGAATGAGTCTGTCTTGTCTGTGTGTCAGCTGTGTCCTGTGTCGGTTAACGTTCTTGGTTTCACTGATTGCGAGAGCTGTACGCGGCCGATTTCCACAAAATCCGGGATCTCTACGAGTAGAAGCGACCGGGCTTGGGATAGCGTGTGGGGCTTGTGTTGTGGTACGCCGTCTCGAGAGGTCGTCGCGTTCGTCGGCCTGCTGGGTTTGGTGTTGAATTTTGAGTGCGGGGGAGTTTAGGGGTGTTGTATTTCGAGTTTTGGCTTCGAACGCACACGGCCTGCTGCAAGCAGGGTCCACCACATTAGTTCACGTTTAGTACTGACTTCAGTGGAAGTCAATTGAATTCGATTTTGCGTCCAAGGAAGTTTTTTTACTTCCATGGAACTAAACTCAACTTACGTAGTTTTTTCCTTCAATGGAAATAAAATCAACTTTCATGGAAGTTGTATTTTACTTCCATGGAAGTAAATTCAACTTCCATGGATTTGTTTTTACTCCCATCCGAGTAATTTCAACTTCCATGGCAGTGAAATAACTTCCATATGAGTCTTTCTACCTCCATGGAAGTAAACTCAACTTCTATGGTACTTTTTAACTACCGTAGAAGTAAAACATGGAAGCGAGGAAGCGAGGGGAGTGTCCATGCAATCACCCCCTGATCCCCCTTGATACACCGTGCCACCCAAAGTGAGACCATCCCGATCACCAAAACGTGGACCAATTACAAATGGGATATTGAAAACCGTGTAGTGCGCAGCGTGGAAGCACACTAGACCTGTCTAGTGGCCGAAGGCCCTCTTCAACGGAAATTCCCTCTCATGGAAGTAGAAACAAATCCATAAAAGTAAGTTTTACTTCTGTGGATTTTGTTCACTTCTATGGATTTGATTTTAGTCCTATGGAAGTAAAGTCAAAGGATAAATAATGTGGGAGATTGTGCAAGCATGAGGCCGCCTTGCCTCATGTACCTCGTTACTGCCATCAAGTATGACAACAATATGCATATCTCGTACATGCTTATACCTCGAAGTGTATGTCCGATACTCCGATTTGTTTTATACGCATTATAAACGTAAATTCGTTTTTCTAACTGCATACTGTACCAGGTAGTATAAGTAATGCATCACATCATCTATTACCCTTGCCGCCATATTGGTCCCGAAGCAGTGCAGTGCTCGTCAACGGCCATTGCCGGCCACAAGAGACCGGCGAAGCTTTCTCCCGATGTAAATTGTCGGCAACAAATACCCTTTGCTGTTCTGGGGAATGGACAAATGGAATCATGGAATAGATTATATCTGAAAGTGCTTACACCCTTGGCAATAGAAAGGAAATAGAATATTGCCGCCACATCAGCCCTAGAACGATGTTTACCAATGTCCATTGTTAGCCGCAATAGACTGGCACCGCTGAGTGTATACCGATAGATATTGTCCATCACATTAGACTGGGAGCTCCTGTGCCCATCGATGGCCATATTACCGGCCGCCATAGATTGTGTGAGGTATCTATCGATAGTCATTGTCGACGTGCAATAGATTGTGCAAGCTGTCCATCGATGGTCATTGGTTTTACCACAAGTGGACCAATATTATCGTGTGTCGATAACTATTGCCGCCAACAAAGAGAAACAAGTGTGTCTATGAATAGCCGTCGCCACCCATAACAGAATATTTGTGGTGTTTCCACAAGAATATAAGGTTTCGTCATCCTATAGTTATATGGCCATTGTTGCCGACCGCCGACTTGTATGAGAGCAAGATGCGTCAAGCAGCAGCGTAAGGAAGGACAGAAGCTGGTGCTACAGAGGTGTATTGTTTTTCAACCCGTCCTCCCTTTCGATCTCAGCTGGGGGGTATTTTCAACTTAAGCCAGATGTAATACACTTGCCAGGTACTACAGTAAGTAAAAGTCAATATGCATTGGTCGATAGCCTCCGCAATGTGTTGCGGCCTGCAATGGCCATCCATACCTCCAGTCTTTTGTTACCACGATAGACTGTTGCGTATTGCTACCAGTTTTCTAAATACATCGATTGCTGCCAAGGCTATTGATGATGCACTACGAGTTGATGCGTAAATAATATTTCGTTCGTCGTACAGTAGCAACACATCAAAAGGACGGATGCCACCACACCAAAAGACGAGTACAGCCGAGCCCTGCGAAAACAAAAGCTGTGTCCCTCTACTACCCACTATAACCCCCCATTCCGCGCTCTCCGTGATTTGTGATGCATGCACGCGCCACCCCCAACAGGTTTCCGCCGGGGACCGGGAGCTGAACGGCATCGACATCGAATTTAAGCCAGATCGGCCGAAATCGACGAGTCCCTTCCTCCCGCTGGACAGCACCGCAAGCCGTGAACTGTGCTTAGAGAACGATATCATGCGCGCCTACCGCGTGACTGTTGCCCCGGGAGAAGACGTCTACAGCAGCACCCTCGCTGTGGAAGAAGGCCGCGCGTTGGGATCGCCGTATCTTTCTGTTCTAATGAAGGATGCAAAGACGTTGTCGGGGGAGATGGTAAAAGCTGGAGACATGTGCTGGCGTGACGGAGGGTCGGAAGGTGGTGCTGAGGAGAACTTCGCTTGCGAGGACGGGGCAGAGTTGATTATCGTCCAGCCCAAGTGATAAAAACACTTCTGTAAATAGGTTCAATTTGACTTTCAACGGCCATCACGAAAAGTGCCATGGGTAACAAGATGCCGGTAGTAGCGAGTAGTCTCAACAACAGCGGAGGAGATGCAAGCACGCAAATATGTAAGTCTCGTGCCTTTGAGTTCGATTGCTTCGGATGTTTCGAATGGGTTCTGACGTTTTAATTGGAAGTGTAGTGGTTTCCCCTCAGTAGTGCCGTTTGAGCAGCGCCAGTTGCCGCAATAGTGCCAGCGAAATCGCTTATTAATAGCACAGACTGAACTCGCAGTAGTAGTGCCGGTACCGGCACTACTGCGAGACTGCCCTCGATAGTGCCGGTGCTGTCACTACGCCCGCCCCCAGTAGTGTCGGTTCACAACTTTTACGACCTTCCGCTGGCGGTTTTTTGTAAAAATCTTGCAAGTACGCCAGCTGTGAGTTCGATCGATTGAGGAATTGATGTTTAACTTTGGAAGCTGCGTGATACATTGGGCGCGCTTATTCTGCACCAGGTGTAGGTAAAAGGCTTGAGCAAATGTCACCCTTTCAGATTTGATTGGTGAAAGGTCGGTTAGGAGTAAGTAGCCATTCATAGAGGGGCTGCATGTTTGATATATCTTTGTCAAGGAATCAGGTCTGATTGGTAGCATCTTCCATATTTAAAGTAGTCGGATGGATTATGTATTTCCCTTTTGCATGATGCATGGTATTATGATTGGCACAAGCTCTGCACGTATTTTCGTATTTTCAGATGGCAAATGGAATAAAACCAAATACTCGGTAGATTTCATGTAATTTTATTTCAAATATATACATATAAAAATGCGTCAGCTGGCATATTTATTAATTTGAAATAATTTTAGCCCGGTTCGCCGCATCTGCTCGCTGTAGGTACTGATGTACACCGGCGGGTGCTGGTATTTGTATGTTGGCCATAGTCGTACCCATGTGAGTTATATTTCGGTTTATGTAACTGCAATTCCTCTACGGAAACTGCGGCGGGATTTATATTTCCTCGGATGGGTTGCATAAATAAATGTATGCCTGGATCCTTCTACAGGGTCCCGGGGCGAGAGAATTCAAGGTCCCCCCTCTCCCCCCTTCATAAGTTACACCTGGTTAACGGCTGATCTACTAGCTTATGGCGAGCTTGATCTCCGCCGGGACATCTGCGCGATCCAATCGCACCCGGTTGACGAAGCGACCTTCTACGCTGACTAGACATGCTTCACTGCAGACATGGATTTACGTCTGCGGTGTGGTGGTGAGATTACTAGAAAGACGTAAACACGGCATGATTCACTGTAGATATTGGTTCTGGCTATTCTGGTTTGGTGATTGGGTGATTGGAAAGACGGAGACAAGACATGCCCCCTGCAGGTATTGACGCCGTATGTGGTTCGATGATTGGATAATCAGGAAGACAAGAGTAGTCGATAGGCTGTGCTACTTACGGCTTGCTGACGAAGAGCGGAGGTATTCGGAGGGTATACGGTACAGTAGTATCGGGATGCTGAAGCTTCGGGTGAGGGGCTCTTGGGCTGATATTTCGAAGTACATAAGAGTATTTGGAATGCTTGGAAATTCACTAGATTGGGTTTGTTTCGATCTGGTATATACTTGGGTATGTTCCGGTAGCAATGGATACCACCGCGCGGTGTAACAGTTGACCCTATTTCACACACCGACGTTCGACTGGTTAATGGGTGGGTGCTCTAGTTTCGACGGTGCTGTGCTGATTACTGGGGAAACGTTGGAAATTTAAGCCAGTGCCTGGTATAGGTTAGAGATTTGCGATTATTTGAGCTTTTCTTGGAATTGAAAAGGGTTTGATTGGTGTTGTCGCAGCATGGAGGCAGCTGTTTGGTTCTATAAATGAGGTTTCTTTAGCGTAAAATATCAAGAGGGTTCATATGTCGGATGGCCGTGGATCCAGCACAGCATTAGCACTTACGTGACAGTGTGCCGCGACTAGGGAGGCTGTTGGGATTAGTCGTACACATGTCTGATATGCCTGGTGTTTACATAACTGTAATTCATCTACGGAAATTGGGGCGGGATTCATGTTTCCCCGGATGGGTTGCATGAATGCATACATTTCGATGCCTTTGTAGGCCTGGAATGAGACGATGAAAGGCCCTCTCTCTCTCCCTGAACAATTGATACATGGTTAACGAATTTTCCACCGCCTGGTGGTGAATTTAATCGCCACCGGGCCATTCGCATTATTCAACCGCACCCGATACACGAAGCGACCTCTTAAAGTACACACACGAGGTTCGCAGCGCATGTTTCGAGGCGAGTGCCACCAGCGGACATGAGTGGGATTTTGTTACACACGATCAGCGGATGGGGGGCAGTTCAGCTGAGTAGTGTCGCACGAGGTAGTTTTGTTTATATACTGCTCGAGGTTTTCTTAGAGCCGTAGCGTTGAAATTTTAATTGGTGGTGTAGCAGCAGCGGTGTCTGTGCCAATTTCAGTCCAAGCGACTGCCAGAAGTTACATGTTTTCATGGTTCTGGCTCGATTGCCTTACCTTCCGTTTCGTTCAAAGCCACTCACGCGTATTAGTCGTTATCTGCGAAAACGACATGGCGCGTCAGTACGAGTATGGATACAGTAATATTTTTTTGTGCTGACGTTCGTCGGGTTGATGTTGTTTTTTCGTTTGCTTTATGTTGTTTCTCTTCTCCTATTTGGTCTCTTCGATGAGGGGGTTGACGGAGGGGGTTAGCTGTTCTTAGGATGCACATCCTTCGTTTTTGTTTAGACTTGCTGCGGTGTATACCTCGGTTGGTGGGATCTTGTGGCGAACTCACTCTCTACGTCCAGGACCATTACACACGTAATATGGAGGTGCGGCACGGCGCTGTACCTGATACGCTCGATCAATGAACAAAATGACACGAAATATTAAGACTTCGCGAACCAAGACAAGCTCTACAACCAACATTGTACGTTAGGCACGAGCTTACGCTACTGTGGTAATCGTCTCGAGTGTTTTACTACAGACGTGCGCACGCAATCAGTGTTTCTGCACTACTCTGCACCAACAGTGCTGACTGTTCACAATAGTGTCCATGTACAGCGGTACGTACAGTAAAAGGTACTGCAATGCTGTGCCGCTTATCATGCGCACCCCCGCTGCTCTTCCGCGGCGAAATACACATGTACGTCCCTGTCTTGTATTGGTATCGCAATCGCATGAGTACCATTAGCGTGGATTTGTCTCCAGTCTCAATTAATGTAAGGATGCTACTATTGCAGTAGTTGCTTTACGGAAAGAGGTACCGGTAGGAACATTATCGTGAACGGCAAGGGGGAAAGTACTCGGGGTTCCGCATACTGCTCATCAAACTCACGCCCAGTACTCCCGAGTGTTTACTGGGACGCCATCATAGATCATCGGAAGACTGTCTGAAGAAAATGGAGAAGTTTTTACGAGAAACAACACAAATAGCAACCTGAAAAAAGCGGTACGAGGGACTACGTATACCGGAAAGAAACCCGAAGGCTTCGACTGGAACAGGAAGGCTGGCCTCATACTCAGCGCGAAACACCCCTGACACAATTGCAGTGATAAGGAATCAGGCTACGCCCATGGAGGAACCGAGTCAAGCTGAGGAGGAAACAGCAGCGCTGCTAATACCCGGTCTGCTGTACACGCCTCGTGGGGCCCTAGTACATCGCCAGGTCGCATACGGTCGAATCCAACTAGACCTGTACGCAATCCTTTACTTGGTTGCGGACAAGACAGCAGCTCGTTTGGTGGCAAGCCACACTTACGACGAGCGTGGGACTCGTGGCGACGGGCAGAAGGCGATGAAGAGGCTGGAAGAAAAGTATCTCCGGGTCGCGAACGAAACCACCCTCGCCTTTCAGGAAGCTTTGTCAGCGACATATATACGGAGTCAGACGAGAATCCCGACAACTAAATCATGAAGGTTACCCGCCTCCTCAGTCGATTGGCCAGATTCGGGCGTTGGGACCAAGACAATTCGACTCCGTACCAGTTACGGCTAAGCCCGTTAGTAAGCGGCATGAGGGCTCTATACGTACAGGGATAGTCATGTGAGAAAACCGGAAGAATTGAAGAAATGTTGTAATCCTTTTTCCCCCCGTAGAATCACAAAAAAAAACGAACAGCCCAGTATGAAGATACGTATCTACACCAAAGGCATTTTGCCCCACCGATCGATATGACGAAACAGAAGGCCTGCTCAGGAACACCACCGAATGGAGCTTCCCTCTACCCAAAATGCCGGCGTCATTTGAGCCATTGTGGCCAGCACACTGCTCTCCGATCTGCCGTCAATGTGTGTCTCTCCGAACTGCAAGCAACACAGCAAGTCGGTTGTCCAGATGCGTGCAGACTTATCAACACTGGGATGGGACTCCTGACGCGTGCAGACGAGCACCTTGCAGCTCGCCCCTAGCCCCTCGACCATGATCTGATCCAGATGACCGCCCGACCGAACCTTGCCAGCGGTCCATGCTCATCCTTTCCCACCAATGCTACGGAGAGTAGCATTCCGTCTCATTGATGGAGGTTGGAAGGACTCTATTGTTAGGATACATCGAGAAGTGAACGAGGGCGTCGGTGGTGGGTCGAAGTGACAGTCTATCGCTGCGCTACAGAACCCTCATGTCACTAACTCGCGGGCTTAGCCGTAACTGGTACGAAGTCGACTTATCTTGGTCCCAACGCTTGAACTCGTCGATGCGCTACAGAACCCTCTTGTCGTTTACTCGCTGGACCTGCCGCAATTAGTACAGAGTCGGCTAATCTTGATCGAAACACCCGAATGTATCGCTGCGCTACAGAACCCCCTTGCCACTTACTAACAGTTGACGGTAACTGGTACGGAGTCGCCTTATGGTGGTCCCAACGCCCGAACTTGTCGCTGCGCTACATAACCCTCTTGCCGCTTAGTAGCGGGCTTGGCCGTAACTGGTACAGGCTACCGTTGCTGGCCAGCAATGCGCTACTGGCGCAGTCAGGTAATTGTCGCAAATTGTGCGAACCTCGTGAACGTAGTGCAATTTTAACCCCTCAAGTGTGATAGCTCGACTCATCCTATAATATGCCGACACAGGTAGTATCAACTAAAAATAGATGAAATGGATCGACGCGAGACTACATATTGGTGTTCCAAAAGCGATGCACCATACTCGCACGCCGTGCAGGGCGTATATTGTGTTCCAGACGATCAGTCCAAACCAAGTCGCAGTCTTTTGACCTGAATTCATGTTCCATCCCCCCAACGGTTTCTCCCTTGAAGATGATGCTGTGCAGCCCCAATCAGCACGTGTAGATTCCTCGCTAGACGCCTTTCTTCATGAACCCTTACGCGTCACGCTGTTGAACGAGGCTTCGCTAACCTGTCAGGGGTCGTTGTGCGTGTTCCCGGAATGGCGGGGTAGCAGAGGCTAACGCTGAAGCTGATGGCCACTCAGGCGGTCAGCGTAGAAAGTCCGAAATGGTGGGCGCTGACGAGGGCACCAGCGCCGTTTCAGTAGCAGCAAAGAAAGCGTGGGTGTCAGTGCAGCGGTTGTAGCGGTCACTACAGAAATGCCGAAGTGGTGGGCGCTAACGGGGGCGCCGGGGCCGTTTAGTAGCGGCAAGGAAAGGGTCGGCTTGTCGGCGAAGCTGCAAAGCGGCGAAGCGGCTGCAGAACCCGGTGGACCGGGGCAGTTCGGTAGCGACATGAAAAGGGTACACCAGCGGGTCATTTGGCGCCAAGTGTCGTGCGCCTGGCACGTGGGACAGCGGTGGAGAATAGGAAACCAATGGGACGGATCGAAAGCTGGCGGGGCATAGGGGCTTGGCGCGTTGTTCGTGCGCCCAGCCCGTAGTGGTATAACGATCGATGCGGAAACGAACAACAAAGGGAGGGAACAGCGAAGGACGTCATCAGGCTCGACGACGAATTCCAAAAGACGGAGCGTAGATGGTGCATAAAGGCCGTGCAGAAGATGGTGTCTGAGGCGACTTTGAATGGTCATCATTGTCAGTGATTAACACTTCTCCACAGCAGTAAAAATACGCTGTCGCTGCTGAGGTAACAAAGCTGCGTACAGAGGTAACATAGTAGGCACAGCGTCGTACGCAAGCCGGTAGTATGATACAGCAGTAACAAACGTAGAGTACCAGAGGCAACTCAGTTCGATCACGTTGTCACTACGTACCGTCGTGTACTGTAAGGCAAGTACGGCAGGTGTCTACTTCGTACGATGTATAGCAAGCTGAGAAAGAGTGGGATCCTCTAGTGTTATTAAAGTGCGATCCTCTAGAGATCCCCTAGTCGCCGGTAGACGTTCAGTGCAGAGTCGGTAAGGGTACGAAGGGTACTGACTGCTCTGTCGTACGTGGTGTTTACGTTGTCGTGTGGTTTAGTTGGTTTAAAGAGCATATACGTGTGGAACGGCATTCCACCAAGTAACGCATTAATTGGGGTAACGTGCGTATAACGGTAAGATTGCCGTACGAGTAGATATTACCGTAAGAAGAACGAGCAGAACATGAGTGTTTTGCACACCCACTTGTTCACTCTTCACACCCGCATCCGAACTCTGAGCATCAGAGTAACAATACCAACAAAACTGGACCCAGAGTCACCAATATAAATATATAGTTTCCAGAGCCCAGCTCACATTATATCACAGAACCAGCCTAACCGCGGTTCAGGCATTTGGCCTCTCTCCGGAACAATTAATCAGCCACAAGCCAATCAACACCAACAGGCCATTCGCCTCAATACGTGCACAAGTGCCACCAGGCAGCTTCGGGTATCACGACGAGTCAAGACACACGTCTACCCGAGCTACTGTTGTTCGTCGACGAAGCCAGCAACTACAGCAACGTGATTGAGCGAGTACAAGTTCTACGATCAAGACTGCTGTTCGTCGTTCAACCTCGACGGAGCCAGCTGCAATAGCGTGAGTGAACGAGTACGAGTTACTACGACCTCTGAAACTCATGCATAGAGGAGCTACGCAGCCGCTACTAGCGACCGCCACCCTGCTGTGTCGACAAATTTCAAGACTATACTTTGCGCGTCGGGACTTACGACCAAGCCACGACGAAGACAGGTAGCCGACCGACCCCTTACCTAGCGTTGTAAGTCTTGATACATACCAAGCAACAAAAACAACACGGGTAGTCTTAACCCACCGCTGTGAGCCTCGGCACTGCCCGAGCAACGGCAAAGAAGACAGGTAGCCGACCGACGGCTTACCTACCACTGTAAGCCTTGCTACAAACCAAGCAACGATAACAACAAGGGAAGTCTTAACCACTGATGTTAGCCTTGGCATTGCCCGAGCAACGACAAAGAAGATAGGTAGCCGACCGACTGTTTGCCTACCGATGTAATACTTGATGCTTTCCAGGCAATGATAGCAAAAAGGGTAGTCTCAACCCACTACTGTGAGCCTCGGCATTGCCCGAGCAACGACAAAGAAGACAGGTAGCCGACCGACTGCTTTCCTATCGCTGTAGGTCTCGGAATCGCAACCAAGCCAAAACTACGTGCCGTGCAATCATTGCGCGACACATCAAGCACTCACGTCGACGCCCGAGACGATACGATGGGGGGCTCCAACAGCGACGGGGGGAACCTCGCCCACATCATGAAGGGCCTCGAACTCAAGTTCAGCGGCAAAACTCCCGCACACTTCAAGGACTGGCGGAAGGAGACCTGTACAATCCTGTGCATCAACCGCAAGGACCTCGTCGGCACCATGAAAGGGGCCCGCAGCCCCGAGGGAGACATCAACCCGACTGCAACTCCCACGCTTGGCCAAACCCAGTCTCCATACGACAAGGCTTCACAGGACCTCTACACCATCTTGTACTTGCTTACTGAAGAGCCGGCANAGACGGTGCCGGGCATGCCGGCGTAGGGAGAAGCGTGCGTTTTGAACGTGTGTGGGAGAAAAACTTTTTTTATTATTTTGGTTGCATTTGCTCCACTCTAAGATGCTATGATAAAGTGGGCATCAAAGATCACTTGATTAAAGTATTGTTTTTTGGGCATCATACGAACTATATATAATAGATAGATACGAGTACAGCTAACCATAGCTCCAAGGTATATATGGGCTAGACATTCCAAAGACAAAGGGTCACAGCCCTATTAATAGCCCTGTAACCTTAAAGCGAACCACAGCAGCAGCAGCAGCAGATCCAATCAAAACCATTAATTGGGTTGCAGTTGTGTCCATTGTCTCGTACACGTCGGTGTGTTTTCTCAACCATAGACAGAGTACTTACTACTGTGTCGAAAACCGAAAGAATGAGAGTTATCGCACAGAGGGGGGTCAGATTGTTGTGTAAATGTGGTTTTGTGTTGATTTTTTCACGCACCCCCTGCCTGTGCTATATCTCCGACACGTGCGATAACTCCGATACCTGTCTGTGCTGAAATCGAATTAAACAATACATATGCTTCGAAGTATGTATTTACGTATTTATAGTTATTGATATTTTCGTATTTTCGTATGTTCACGCACCCCCTAGTGCGATAACACTCCGAGACGTGCGATTACCTGAATATGTTAGTAGTAAAACGCAGCGGCTCTTTACTGGCACTACACGGGACAGGACTACAGCAGTAGTAGTACATACAGTACTGTTGTTATTATATTGGCCATCCGACAATGTGCAGCATGAGCTTCAACATTGGTCACTCATAACATTCCCGAAAGCAGAAAACCACGAAAATCAAGGAAACCTATGCGCAAAGTCTAACATCCTTCTATGTCTACTTCCCGCCAAGATTTATCCACAATACTCCATTTATTTGTTGTCCTTGCTCCCTCCTTCTTCCCAATATGAACTATTTACGTTATATTCTTAAGTCCTAAGCCGCATCCAAGCTCCATCCCCACGCCATATTAGTATTGGTGTACACAGAATCCGCGCGCGTTTCAAAATACCCGTTACCGATTCAATGAAAATAAAACTAATTTCCTCAGTCCTGTGTACGTGTGCCCCGCCACGGCGCCATGCATAGAAGAGCAGTGGAGCGACGATGATAAAATACCGCACTACGAATAAAAGCACTGCGACAAGCCGCATCGGGTGCAGCCCGGTAAGTGTCCCGGGTCCACTCGCGGTAGCTGCAACGTCACACCCGAAGTGCGTGTGTCTCGGAGGTTCCGCACATCTGCGATACCTGTGCGGAAACCGAATTAAACTATTTCGTTCTTTTTTTTTTTAACGCATCCTTGTGCGATAACACTCCGATATGCGAGTTAGGTTCCGTTTAACGGCCCTCTCATATCGGGAACTCACCACGAATGCGAATTGACTGTTAAAACGCAATCATTCCGTTCCTAGAGGCCCTTACGGTCGGGAGAATCACTTGTAATCGACTACTCACTGCGTCCTCTTCTCCTCCGTTTGCCCATCCACTGTGGAAAAAAATAATCATGTTTGCGGGAGGGCGGGGGCGGGGTGGGGGGGCGTATTCTCGACGTCCCTTGCTCGGCGCCCGCGGCTCTCGTCAGCTTGCGCAGGGCCTCTCCCTTTAGCTATCTCTCCTAGTCACTGGTATATCGTGGTCGGCAGTAATGAGTAATGAGTGCATCATCCTAACATATCGTGATCCCCGTCAAACTGGTATAACATACGTACCTGGAATCACAATATACACTAGCGAATATGTGCCCCCCCCGTCACCACGGCGGTGGGGCCACGATGAATCAGTTAATTTACTAACGCTTGCGTGTGGGTCTCTGTAATACAGTCGTCATATCATTGGTTAGGCATTCCCTTCTACTTATGTGCCAGAAAAAGAAATGAAGACGTGAAGAGTACTACACCTCGCTTTGCGAGTCGTAATTTCGGTAAGGATTGCAAACTGAAGGTTGAAACCTGAAAAAAAACAAATTCAGAAAGTTGTGTGCTGTCATAATCTCGGGAGATAGACTTTATACCCACGAAGTCATATTGTACCGTGTGTGTACCGTGTACCGTGTGTACACCATACAACGTATGCGTATCATGTCCAGCGTACCGTGTACCGTGGGCATATCCAGTATCGCGTGTGAGCACCCTATCTGTGTGTATGTCGTTCGCAGACAACTCAATTCCTTGGGTATTTTTTATTCAGTACTCGAGTACTCATTTTATTAAAGATATACTGCTGTACGTACCTGTACGTAGTATGCAATGCTGTTCAACAGAGGAATTATCATCTAGATTCCCCCTAGCGTTGCCCACGAATATATCATACATACGTGGTTGAAAAACATCGATCCCGCCGCGCAAAAACCTCGTTCTGTGAAATGCTTCATGGTCGTGTTTGCTAGGGTTTGTACCCTGGGGTATCCAGGCATCAAAGATGTTGTATATCAGACATACCCGGACACCCGGAAATATAGGGACACCCGGGTAATAGTCTTGCCCGAATAGATACCGGGGTACTCTAGTACATACCCTACTGTATAACTATAGAAGGCCAGCGGGGGGAGGGGAAGGGGGGGCTGGCTTCTTCCTAAGAGTGGTGTTCTTTTTTGTCGAGCGACTAAAACACAGTTGTTGTTGCACTGCTGCATCCAGTGTGCGCGCTTGCCGAGCCGTAGGTTTTTCTACCGATGCCCCTGCTGCACCAGCTCTGAGCGAAAGGCGGGCCATACATATGTAATCATACAGCGAATCAGATACCTCGCAGAGTGGTGTTTGTTTTGTCGGCTGCGGCTAGACCCCTTAACTTGACGATTTTTTCAACAGAAATATCAATTGATTCGGGCTTGATTAAAGAACTTCATTTTTTTAGCCACTTTTCCCAAGTCATAAAAGTATCGTCCAGCCGCGGTACGAGCTGGTTCAAGCGTAACGCCTCAAATTTCGTCAGCCACGAATGCCGCATGCAATAGCAACTAAAATATCACATATTTGGTACCATACTGACCGCCAGAAACGGTGAATGGTACTCACGGCAAGTGTCGCGGCGAGTGTTGCGGCAAGGTTCGCGGCATTACCCGCCGTAAGCGCCGCAACAAGTGTCGCGGCAAGTCTCCAGTAGTGGTCATCGGTTGATAGTGAATATTCCTAGAGTAGCCATTTGCGCACTTTGTTGGCTAAGGGGCATATGTAAGCGGCTCAATCAACCTAGAGTATTTCCAAGCCATAGCATCCCGAGCAAGCTTATTCAACCTAGAGTATTTCCAAGCACAGCATTTAGGCCGGATCAACCTAGAGTCTTACCAAGCCCATGATTCTAGCACTGACCACTGCCTAAGGTTGGCGTTAGAGTTAGGGATGGGGTTAAGGTTCGGGTCGGAGGGTTGGCTTCAGGCGCCAAGCACTAAACTTCCGCTAATATTATCTATCGAGGGGTGAACCTGAATGGAATAGATTAGCTTGCCAAGCTGAGTAGACTTCTTGCCACGACACCACCCGCGACACCACCCAATACACTCGCCTTGGCACTTGCCGCGACACTAGCCGCGTCACTTGCCGTGACACTTGCTGCGACACCTTCCGTTGGTCATGTCGCGGACCTTGCCGCGGGCCTTGCCACGGCAGACGTTCCGCGGCATGTCGTGGCATGTCACGGCATGTGGTGGACACTGTCCTGACGCTTATCGTGGACCTTGCCGCGGGTCTTGCCGCGGCAGCCGTTCCACAGCATGTCGTGGTAGCGTCCGCCGCATGTCGTAGCAGTGTCCGTGGCATGTCGTGCCATGTCGTGCCATGTCGCGGCATGCCACGGACACTACGACAACATGCCGCGACATGCGACGGACACCGCCACGACATGCCGCGACATGCCACAGACACTGCCACGACATGCCGCGGACGCTGCCACGAAACATACAAAGAATATATGTCCCTCGATACAGGCCTGCCGAATACGAACATTTGTTTGATTTCGCCCGATTGTCGCCTATTCATTTTTTTAAGTTTCCCCGCTCATCCCCGGACCCCCGTGTTTTGGCGTGTTTGCATAATCCTGAGTAAAATATCTACTTTGAGCTGAAACCCAGCACCGAACACCACCCCAAAAAAAATGGAGTGGCGTCGGGTAAGACCCGTATAGACCAATAGGGTCCGAGAAAAAGCGTGCTTTGACGGCCAGACGAGCGTGGATGCTGTCTAAGGCTGCTGTATTTTACGAACTGTAACAATCAGATGACTTTGTGTCCCTGACAGCGAATCAATAGCCTACGCAATGACTACTGTGGATGTTGTACAGTAACGTATGTAGCTATCTTCAATAATATGTTGCTGCGTATATACGATGTGCTGACTGATACCTGGTATCTCTCGTGGATGCTGTCGTGGGTACGATTGGAATTAACAAACTTCAAATATCAAACCCCAAAGCGGCACAACTTCTAAATCTTCGAACGCCAACGTTGTCATCGTTTAATTCGTTGAGCCCTAATTGTGAGTACATGAGTACGTACTTGTCGTACATACCAGATACCACAACTTGTATATTACGACGGAGGACTCGTGTCATCATCTCTATGATAGAGCTCGACGGTGTGCGAGCACCAGCGCGTGCTGGAACGTATCATCCACCCACCACCGCACCCACCCCCCCTATTCACATACTCATAGTCCCAACCACCAGACGCGTCAGGTACCGGTACTCGTCGGACATACCAGATAATTCAACTACTACGATGGGGGACTCGTCTCATCAACTCTATGGTAGATCTCGACGGTGTGCGAGCACCGGAGCGTGGATGCTATCGTGCGGGGTGTTGTGTTGCTAGGGGCGGGTACGCACTCGTCATACACTCGTACCCACATATTCCTGGCAGTACGAGTATATGCTCGTTGTACATGCGAAGCAAACAGTACAACTACGTACGTACTACGATGGCGAACTCATCTTATCAAGCCAAAACAAAAATACTTGAAAAGAAAACGAACAAAAGTGGGCATCAAAACCCGAATATATTTCCCTATGGTTAGGTGGTCATCAGAGCAAACTATATATAACTAATAGATACCATGGTACAAGAGCAAAATACACGGGATGTATCGTTAAAGATAATTCCTTAACAATGAGGCCGTTTTTTAAAGCCTCTTAATACCGGGGTGCGTACAGACTTCAATTATCGAATGAGTCTGTCTTGTCTGTGTGTCAGCTGTGTCCTGTGTCGGTTAACGTTCTTGGTTTCACTGATTGCGAGAGCTGTACGCGGCCGATTTCCACAAAATCCGGGATCTCTAGAAGCGACCGGGCTTGGGATAGCTTGTGGGGCTTGTGTTGTGGTACGCCGTCTCGAGAGGTCGTCGCGTTCGTCGGCCTGCTGGGTTTGGTGTTGAATTTGGAGTGGGGCGGAGTTTAGGGGTGTTGTATTTCGAGTTTTGGCTTCGAACGCACACGGCCTGCTGCAAGCAGGGTCCACCACATTAGTTCACGTTTAGTACTGACTTCAGTGGAAGTCAATTGAATTCGAAGTTGCGTCCAAGGAAGTTTTTTTACTTCCATGGAACTAAACTCAACTTACGTAGTTTTTTCCTTCCATGGAAATAAAATCAACTTCCATGGAAGTTGTATTTTACTTCCATGGAAGTAAATTCAACTTCCATGGATTTTGTTTTACTCCCATCCGAGTAATTTCAACTTCCATGGCAGTGAAATCACTTCCATAAAAGTGTTTCTACCTCCATGGAAGTAAGCTAAACTTCTATGGTAGTTTTTAACTGCCGTAAAAGTAAAACATGGAAGCGAGGAAGCGAGGGGAGTGTCCATGAAATCACCCCCTGATCCCCCTTGATACACCGTGCCACCCAAAGTGAGACCATCCCGATCACCAAAACGTGGACCAATTACAAATGGGATATTGAAAACCGTGTAGTGCGCAGCGTGGAAGCACACTAGACCTGTCTAGTGGCCGAAGGCCCTCTTCAACGGAAATTCCCTTACATGGAAGAAAAAACAAATCCATAAAAGTAAGTTTTACTTCTGTGGATTTTGTTCACTTCTATGGATTTGATTTTAGTCCTATGGAAGTAAAGTCAAAGGATAAATAATGTGGGAGATTGTGCAAGCATGAGGCCGCCTTGCCTCATGTACCTCGTTACTGCCATCAAGTATGACAACAATATGCATATCTCGTACATGCTTATACCTCGAAGTGTATGTCCGATACTCCGATTTGTTTTATACGCATTATAAACGTAAATTCGTTTTTCTAACTGCATACTGTACCAGGTAGTATAAGTAATGCATCACATCATCTATTACCATTGCCGCCATATTGGTCCCGAAGCAGTGCAGTGCTCGTCAACGGCCATTGCCGGCCACAAGAGACCGGCGAAGCTTTCTCCCGATGTAAATTGTCGGCAACAAATACACTTTGCTGTTCTGGGGAATGGACAAATGGAATCATGGAATAGATTATATCTGAAAGTGCTTACACCCTTGGCAATAGAAAGGAAATATAATATTGCCGCCACATCAGCCCTAGAACGATGTTTACCAATGTCCATTGTTAGCCGCAATAGACTGGCACCGCTGAGTGTACACCGATAGATATTGTCCATCACATTAGACTGGGAGCTCCTGTGCCCATCGATGGCCATATTACCGGCCGTCATAGATTGTGTGAGGTATCTATCGATAGTCAGTGTCGACGTGCAATAGATTGTGCAAGCTGTCCATCGATGGTCATTGGTTTTACCACAAGTGGACCAATATTATCGTCTATCGATAACTATTGCCGCCAACAAAGAGAAACAAGTGTGTCTATGAATAGCCGTCGCCACCCATAACAGAATATTTGTGGTGTTTCCACAAGAATATAAGGTTTCGTCATCCTATAGTTATATGGCCATTGTTGCCGACCGCCGACTTGTATGAGAGCAAGATGCGTCAAGCAGCAGCGTAAGGAAGGACAGAAGCTGGTGCTACAGAGGTGTATTGTTTTTCAACCCGTCCTCCCTTTCGATCTCAGCTGAGGGGTATTTTCAACTTAAGCCAGATGTAATACACTTGCCAGGTACTACAGTAAGTAAAAGTCAATATGCATTGGTCGATAGCCTCCGCAATGTGTTGCGGCCTGCAATGGCCATCCATACCTCCAGTCTTTTGTTACCACGATAGACTGTTGCGTATTGCTACCAGTTTTCTAAATACATCGATTGCTGCCAAGGCTATTGATGATGCACTACGAGTTGATGCGTAAATAATATTTCGTTCGTCGTACAGTAGCAACACATCAAAAGGACGGATGCCACCACACCAAAAGACGAGTACAGCCGAGCCCTGCGAAAATAAAAGCTGTGTCCCTCTACTACCCACTATAACCCCCCATTCCGCGCTCTCCGTGATTTGTGATGCATGCACGCGCCACCCCCAACAGGTTTCCGCCGGGGACCGGGAGCTGAACGGCATCGACATCGAATTTAAGCCAGATCGGCCGAAATCGACGAGTCCCTTCCTCCCGCTGGACAGCACCGCAAGCCGTGAACTGTGCTTAGAGAACGATATCATGCGCGCCTACCGCGTGACTGTTGCCCCGGGAGAAGACGTCTACAGCAGCACCCTCGCTGTGGAAGAAGGCCGCGCGTTGGGATCGCCGTATCTTTCTGTTCTAATGAAGGATGCAAAGACGTTGTCGGGGGAGATGGTGAAAGCTGGAGACATGTGCTGGCGTGACGGAGGGTCGGAAGGTGGTGCTGAGGAGAACTTCGCTTGCGAGGACGGGGCAGAGTTGATTATCGTCCAGCCCAAGTGATAAAAACACTTCTGTAAATAGGTTCAATTTGACTTTCAACGGCCATCACGAAAAGTGCCATGGGTAACAAGATGCCGGTAGTAGCGAGTAGTCTCAACAACAGCGGAGGAGATGCAAGCACGCAAATATGTAAGTCTCGTGCCTTTGAGTTCGATTGCTTCGGATGTTTCGAATGGGTTCTGACGTTTTAATTGGAAGTGTAGTGGTTTCCCCTCAGTAGTGCCGTTTGAGCAGCGTCAGTTGCCGCAATAGTGCCAGCGAAATCGCTTATTAATAGCACAGACTGAACTCGCAGTAGTAGTGCCGGTACCGGCACTACTGCGAGACTGCCCTCGATAGTGCCGGCGCTGTCACTACGCCCGCCCCCAGTAGTGTCGGTTCACAACTTTTACGACCTTCCGCTGGCGGTTTTTTGTAAAAATCTTGCAAGTACGCCAGCTGTGAGTTCGATCGATTGAGGAATTGATGTTTAACTTTGGAAGCTGCGTGATACATTGGGCGCGCTTATTCTGCACCAGGTGTAGGTAAAAGGCTTGAGCAAATGTCACCCTTTCAGATTTGATTGGTGAAAGGTCGGTTAGGAGTAAGTAGCCATTCATAGAGGGGCTGCATGTTTGATATATCTTTGTCAAGGAATCAGGTCTGATTGGTAGCATCTTCCATATTTAAAGTAGTCGGATGGATTATGTATTTCCCTTTTGCATGATGCATGGTATTATGATTGGCACAAGCTCTGCACGTATTTTCGTATTTTCAGATGGCAAATGGAATAAAACCAAATACTCGGTAGATTTCATGTAATTTTATTTCAAATATATACATATAAAAATGCGTCAGCTGGCATATTTATTAATTTGAAATAATTTTAGCCCGGTTCGCCGCATCTGCTCGCTGTAGGTACTGATGTACACCGGCGGGTGCTGGTATTTGTATGTTGGCCATAGTCGTACCCATGTGAGTTATATTTCGGTTTATGTAACTGCAATTCCTCTACGGAAACTGCGGCGGGATTTATATTTCCTCGGATGGGTTGCATAAATAAATGTATGCCTGGATCCTTCTACAGGGTCCCGGGGCGAGAGAATTCAAGGTCCCCCCTCTCCCCCCTTCATAAGTTACACCTGGTTAACGGCTGATCTACTAGCTTATGGCGAGCTTGATCTCCGCCGGGACATCTGCGCGATCCAATCGCACCCGGTTGACGAAGCGACCTTCTACGCTGACTAGACATGCTTCACTGCAGACATGGATTTACGTCTGCGGTGTGGTGGTGAGATTACTAGAAAGACGTAAACACGGCATGATTCACTGTAGATATTGGTTCTGGCTATTCTGGTTTGGTGATTGGGTGATTGGAAAGACGGAGACAAGACATGCCCCCTGCAGGTATTGACGCCGTATGTGGTTCGATGATTGGATAATCAGGAAGACAAGAGTAGTCGATAGGCTGTGCTACTTACGGCTTGCTGACGAAGAGCGGAGGTATTCGGAGGGTATACGGTACAGTAGTATCGGGATGCTGAAGCTTCGGGTGAGGGGCTCTTGGGCTGATATTTCGAAGTACATAAGAGTATTTGGAATGCTTGGAAATTCACTAGATTGGGTTTGTTTCGATCTGGTATATACTTGGGTATGTTCCGGTAGCAATGGATACCACCGCGCGGTGTAACAGTTGACCCTATTTCACACACCGACGTTCGACTGGTTAATGGGTGGGTGCTCTAGTTTCGACGGTGCTGTGCTGATTACTGGGGAAACGTTGGAAATTTAAGCCAGTGCCTGGTATAGGTTAGAGATTTGCGATTATTTGAGCTTTTCTTGGAATTGAAAAGGGTTTGATTGGTGTTGTCGCAGCATGGAGGCAGCTGTTTGGTTCTATAAATGAGGTTTCTTTAGCGTAAAATATCAAGAGGGTTCATATGTCGGATGGCCGTGGATCCAGCACAGCATTAGCACTTACGTGACAGTGTGCCGCGACTAGGGAGGCTGTTGGGATTAGTCGTACACATGTCTGATATGCCTGGTGTTTACATAACTGTAATTCATCTACGGAAATTGGGGCGGGATTCATGTTTCCCCGGATGGGTTGCATGAATGCATACATTTCGATGCCTTTGTAGGCCTGGAATGAGACGATGAAAGGCCCTCTCTCTCTCCCTGAACAATTGATACATGGTTAACGAATTTTCCACCGCCTGGTGGTGAATTTAATCGCCACCGGGCCATTCGCATTATTCAACCGCACCCGATACACGAAGCGACCTCTTAAAGTACACACACGAGGTTCGCAGCGCATGTTTCGAGGCGAGTGCCACCAGCGGACATGAGTGGGATTTTGTTACACACGATCAGCGGATGGGGGGCAGTTCAGCTGAGTAGTATCGCACGAGGTAGTTTTGTTTATATACTGCTCGAGGTTTTCTTAGAGCCGTAGCGTTGAAATTTTAATTGGTGGTGTAGCAGCAGCGGTGTCTGTGCCAATTTCAGTCCAAGCGACTGCCAGAAGTTACATGTTTTCATGGTTCTGGCTCGATTGCCTTACCTTCCGTTTCGTTCAAAGCCACTCACGCGTATTAGTCGTTATCTGCGAAAACGACATGGCGCGTCAGTACGAGTATGGATACAGTAATATTTTTTTGTGCTGACGTTCGTCGGGTTGATGTTGTTTTTTCGTTTGCTTTATGTTGTTTCTCTTCTCCTATTTGGTCTCTTCGATGAGGGGGTTGACGGAGGGGGTTAGCTGTTCTTAGGATGCACATCCTTCGTTTTTGTTTAGACTTGCTGCGGTGTATACCTCGGTTGGTGGGATCTTGTGGCGAACTCACTCTCTACGTCCAGGACCATTACACACGTAATATGGAGGTGCGGCACGGCGCTGTACCTGATACGCTCGATCAATGAACAAAATGACACGAAATATTAAGACTTCGCGAACCAAGACAAGCTCTACAACCAACATTGTACGTTAGGCACGAGCTTACGCTACTGTGGTAATCGTCTCGAGTGTTTTACTACAGACGTGCGCACGCAATCAGTGTTTCTGCACTACTCTGCACCAACAGTGCTGACTGTTCACAATAGTGTCCATGTACAGCGGTACGTACAGTAAAAGGTACTGCAATGCTGTGCCGCTTATCATGCGCACCCCCGCTGCTCTTCCGCGGCGAAATACACATGTACGTCCCTGTCTTGTATTGGTATCGCAATCGCATGAGTACCATTAGCGTGGATTTGTCTCCAGTCTCAATTAATGTAAGGATGCTACTATTGCAGTAGTTGCTTTACGGAAAGAGGTACCGGTAGGAACATTATCGTGAACGGCAAGGGGGAAAGTACTCGGGGTTCCGCATACTGCTCATCAAACTCACGCCCAGTACTCCCGAGTGTTTACTGGGACGCCATCATAGATCATCGGAAGACTGTCTGAAGAAAATGGAGAAGTTTTTACGAGAAACAACACAAATAGCAACCTGAAAAAAGCGGTACGAGGGACTACGTATACCGGAAAGAAACCCGAAGGCTTCGACTGGAACAGGAAGGCTGGCCTCATACTCAGCGCGAAACACCCCTGACACAATTGCAGTGATAAGGAATCAGGCTACGCCCATGGAGGAACCGAGTCAAGCTGAGGAGGAAACAGCAGCGCTGCTAATACCCGGTCTGCTGTACACGCCTCGTGGGGCCCTAGTACATCGCCAGGTCGCATACGGTCGAATCCAACTAGACCTGTACGCAATCCTTTACTTGGTTGCGGACAAGACAGCAGCTCGTTTGGTGGCAAGCCACACTTACGACGAGCGTGGGACTCGTGGCGACGGGCAGAAGGCGATGAAGAGGCTGGAAGAAAAGTATCTCCGGGTCGCGAACGAAACCACCCTCGCCTTTCAGGAAGCTTTGTCAGCGACATATATACGGAGTCAGACGAGAATCCCGACAACTAAATCATGAAGGTTACCCGCCTCCTCAGTCGATTGGCCAGATTCGGGCGTTGGGACCAAGACAATTCGACTCCGTACCAGTTACGGCTAAGCCCGTTAGTAAGCGGCATGAGGGCTCTATACGTACAGGGATAGTCATGTGAGAAAACCGGAAGAATTGAAGAAATGTTGTAATCCTTTTTCCCCCCGTAGAATCACAAAAAAAAACGAACAGCCCAGTATGAAGATACGTATCTACACCAAAGGCATTTTGCCCCACCGATCGATATGACGAAACAGAAGGCCTGCTCAGGAACACCACCGAATGGAGCTTCCCTCTACCCAAAATGCCGGCGTCATTTGAGCCATTGTGGCCAGCACACTGCTCTCCGATCTGCCGTCAATGTGTGTCTCTCCGAACTGCAAGCAACACAGCAAGTCGGTTGTCCAGATGCGTGCAGACTTATCAACACTGGGATGGGACTCCTGACGCGTGCAGACGAGCACCTTGCAGCTCGCCCCTAGCCCCTCGACCATGATCTGATCCAGATGACCGCCCGACCGAACCTTGCCAGCGGTCCATGCTCATCCTTTCCCACCAATGCTACGGAGAGTAGCATTCCGTCTCATTGATGGAGGTTGGAAGGACTCTATTGTTAGGATACATCGAGAAGTGAACGAGGGCGTCGGTGGTGGGTCGAAGTGACAGTCTATCGCTGCGCTACAGAACCCTCATGTCACTAACTCGCGGGCTTAGCCGTAACTGGTACGAAGTCGACTTATCTTGGTCCCAACGCTTGAACTCGTCGATGCGCTACAGAACCCTCTTGTCGTTTACTCGCTGGACCTGCCGCAATTAGTACAGAGTCGGCTAATCTTGATCGAAACACCCGAATGTATCGCTGCGCTACAGAACCCCCTTGCCACTTACTAACAGTTGACGGTAACTGGTACGGAGTCGCCTTATGGTGGTCCCAACGCCCGAACTTGTCGCTGCGCTACATAACCCTCTTGCCGCTTAGTAGCGGGCTTGGCCGTAACTGGTACAGGCTACCGTTGCTGGCCAGCAATGCGCTACTGGCGCAGTCAGGTAATTGTCGCAAATTGTGCGAACCTCGTGAACGTAGTGCAATTTTAACCCCTCAAGTGTGATAGCTCGACTCATCCTATAATATGCCGACACAGGTAGTATCAACTAAAAATAGATGAAATGGATCGACGCGAGACTACATATTGGTGTTCCAAAAGCGATGCACCATACTCGCACGCCGTGCAGGGCGTATATTGTGTTCCAGACGATCAGTCCAAACCAAGTCGCAGTCTTTTGACCTGAATTCATGTTCCATCCCCCCAACGGTTTCTCCCTTGAAGATGATGCTGTGCAGCCCCAATCAGCACGTGTAGATTCCTCGCTAGACGCCTTTCTTCATGAACCCTTACGCGTCACGCTGTTGAACGAGGCTTCGCTAACCTGTCAGGGGTCGTTGTGCGTGTTCCCGGAATGGCGGGGTAGCAGAGGCTAACGCTGAAGCTGATGGCCACTCAGGCGGTCAGCGTAGAAAGTCCGAAATGGTGGGCGCTGACGAGGGCACCAGCGCCGTTTCAGTAGCAGCAAAGAAAGCGTGGGTGTCAGTGCAGCGGTTGTAGCGGTCACTACAGAAATGCCGAAGTGGTGGGCGCTAACGGGGGCGCCGGGGCCGTTTAGTAGCGGCAAGGAAAGGGTCGGCTTGTCGGCGAAGCTGCAAAGCGGCGAAGCGGCTGCAGAACCCGGTGGACCGGGGCAGTTCGGTAGCGACATGAAAAGGGTACACCAGCGGGTCATTTGGCGCCAAGTGTCGTGCGCCTGGCACGTGGGACAGCGGTGGAGAATAGGAAACCAATGGGACGGATCGAAAGCTGGCGGGGCATAGGGGCTTGGCGCGTTGTTCGTGCGCCCAGCCCGTAGTGGTATAACGATCGATGCGGAAACGAACAACAAAGGGAGGGAACAGCGAAGGACGTCATCAGGCTCGACGACGAATTCCAAAAGACGGAGCGTAGATGGTGCATAAAGGCCGTGCAGAAGATGGTGTCTGAGGCGACTTTGAATGGTCATCATTGTCAGTGATTAACACTTCTCCACAGCAGTAAAAATACGCTGTCGCTGCTGAGGTAACAAAGCTGCGTACAGAGGTAACATAGTAGGCACAGCGTCGTACGCAAGCCGGTAGTATGATACAGCAGTAACAAACGTAGAGTACCAGAGGCAACTCAGTTCGATCACGTTGTCACTACGTACCGTCGTGTACTGTAAGGCAAGTACGGCAGGTGTCTACTTCGTACGATGTATAGCAAGCTGAGAAAGAGTGGGATCCTCTAGTGTTATTAAAGTGCGATCCTCTAGAGATCCCCTAGTCGCCGGTAGACGTTCAGTGCAGAGTCGGTAAGGGTACGAAGGGTACTGACTGCTCTGTCGTACGTGGTGTTTACGTTGTCGTGTGGTTTAGTTGGTTTAAAGAGCATATACGTGTGGAACGGCATTCCACCAAGTAACGCATTAATTGGGGTAACGTGCGTATAACGGTAAGATTGCCGTACGAGTAGATATTACCGTAAGAAGAACGAGCAGAACATGAGTGTTTTGCACACCCACTTGTTCACTCTTCACACCCGCATCCGAACTCTGAGCATCAGAGTAACAATACCAACAAAACTGGACCCAGAGTCACCAATATAAATATATAGTTTCCAGAGCCCAGCTCACATTATATCACAGAACCAGCCTAACCGCGGTTCAGGCATTTGGCCTCTCTCCGGAACAATTAATCAGCCACAAGCCAATCAACACCAACAGGCCATTCGCCTCAATACGTGCACAAGTGCCACCAGGCAGCTTCGGGTATCACGACGAGTCAAGACACACGTCTACCCGAGCTACTGTTGTTCGTCGACGAAGCCAGCAACTACAGCAACGTGATTGAGCGAGTACAAGTTCTACGATCAAGACTGCTGTTCGTCGTTCAACCTCGACGGAGCCAGCTGCAATAGCGTGAGTGAACGAGTACGAGTTACTACGACCTCTGAAACTCATGCATAGAGGAGCTACGCAGCCGCTACTAGCGACCGCCACCCTGCTGTGTCGACAAATTTCAAGACTATACTTTGCGCGTCGGGACTTACGACCAAGCCACGACGAAGACAGGTAGCCGACCGACCCCTTACCTAGCGTTGTAAGTCTTGATACATACCAAGCAACAAAAACAACACGGGTAGTCTTAACCCACCGCTGTGAGCCTCGGCACTGCCCGAGCAACGGCAAAGAAGACAGGTAGCCGACCGACGGCTTACCTACCACTGTAAGCCTTGCTACAAACCAAGCAACGATAACAACAAGGGAAGTCTTAACCACTGATGTTAGCCTTGGCATTGCCCGAGCAACGACAAAGAAGATAGGTAGCCGACCGACTGTTTGCCTACCGATGTAATACTTGATGCTTTCCAGGCAATGATAGCAAAAAGGGTAGTCTCAACCCACTACTGTGAGCCTCGGCATTGCCCGAGCAACGACAAAGAAGACAGGTAGCCGACCGACTGCTTTCCTATCGCTGTAGGTCTCGGAATCGCAACCAAGCCAAAACTACGTGCCGTGCAATCATTGCGCGACACATCAAGCACTCACGTCGACGCCCGAGACGATACGATGGGGGGCTCCAACAGCGACGGGGGGAACCTCGCCCACATCATGAAGGGCCTCGAACTCAAGTTCAGCGGCAAAACTCCCGCACACTTCAAGGACTGGCGGAAGGAGACCTGTACAATCCTGTGCATCAACCGCAAGGACCTCGTCGGCACCATGAAAGGGGCCCGCAGCCCCGAGGGAGACATCAACCCGACTGCAACTCCCACGCTTGGCCAAACCCAGTCTCCATACGACAAGGCTTCACAGGACCTCTACACCATCTTGTACTTGCTTACTGAAGAGCCGGCACAACTCCCGGTCCTCAAGCACAAATATTATACGGGAATAATCGGAGACAATGGCCAGAAGGCCTGGCAGGAGATGGAATCAAAATTTCTCAAGGTCACGGACGAAGTCATCCGCGCCAAGATCTCAGAACTAGCGGCGACCCCCACGAACCCCGGGCAAGGCCCCGACGACCACCTCATGGAAGTCATCTTCAAACGCAACGAGGTGACGGGGATGGGAGAACCGATGACCGACCGACGCTTTTAGGACATCCTAGTCCGAGGGTTCACAAACGAGTACGATCCCGTCAAGTTTCAGATCTACCGGGACTCATCGTTCGGCATCGGCGACATACAGAAAACCATGCGCCATCTATACCTCGACGCCAAATCTCACCGCAGCGAAGCCAGCGGAAGGATCGCCGGGGGTGGCGCTGTGATGCCAACAGAAGTAGTCACCTGCTGTAACCCCACCTGCGATCAGCTCGCCCCGCGTGGCGCCGCAATGTCCGCTGAATCGGACGTATGTCACCATTGCAACAAGCTGGGGCATTAAAAGCGCAACTGCCCCGAACTAGCAAACGGCAAGGGCAAGCGGGAGAGGACCAAAAGGGTGGATCTGGAGGCGGCACCGGGCAGACTTCGTGCTCATTTCACAACACGACCGCACACTCCGACTCTGAGTGCTGCGCACAAGGTGCACCGCGCCCACAGCAGGGGCACTGCGCCTACACAGCTTGTTCGACGCAATGCATCAACCCTCTTCCTCCTGATGGGGACAGCAAGAAATCGGAGCTCAACTTCGGTAACGACTTCGCCGAGGGTTTCCTGTTCACAGGCGTAACTTCTGCACGGACCTTCCTACCCAACGGCCAAGAAAAGGCGACACCGGTGGACGCCTACACTGCAGATGCCGCGCCCTCAACGTTCCAAGGACTACTTAAGACAACAACCAGCATCATCACCATTGCTGTAGCCGGCATCATGATGATCGATGGAGGTTTCTGGGAACCACTGAATCGCAGGAGCATACTTGACGGAGAAGCTCCCCCCACCGACAACGAAGGGTCTGCATTCACGACCTTGGCCAACGGGCGGACGTTTCAGGCCAGCAACATCGACACGATGATGGTGGTGGACAGCGGTGCTACGGAGCACTTCTTGGACGACGAGTTAATTCCGGGATTGAAGGATCGCCTGATGAACCCCACACCGCTGGACGTGCCTAAGACGATAATCACCGCCGGTAACAGGAAAATACTCGGGATCATGACCGGCGCTATTCATGGTACCATTACCGGTCAAACTGGTAAAACACATCGAGCACAGTTCCTCAACCTAATCGTACCAGGCCTGGAACGTCACACCTTCTCTCCCACCAATGCAATGACGCGAGGCATCACCACCACGTTCGAGGAAGGAGACTCCCACCTGAGGCGACGTCGTGGTATAACTGGAACAACAGGCGGGGGGCCGAGGTCTGTGCTCACCCAAGGTGGGGCTAGATGCAAGCGACAGTAGGGCAAGTGTCATAGCCCTCGCGGCACAAGTAAGTGCCGATGCATGGCACAGACGACCGGGGCACATGAAGCCCCGCAGTATGGAACTGCTTCGCAGGAGAGGCAACACCGGCGTCGACTACACCGGCACATTGTCAGGATGTGACATCTGTCACTCGATCAAGAGTCTGCAGTAGGCGCATCCCAAGGGGAACTTGCACACAACAACCGGGCCAGTGGAGTTAGTTACTTGTACACCGATCTCACGGGTCCTATCACACTAGCAGCGCTGGGTGGCTACAAAACCGTCGCCAAGTTCACGGACGACTTCTCCCGGATGAAGGAGATTTGTATCTTGAAAACCAAGCAGGAGGCCCCTGAGTCAATCCATCTGTACAACATGACGGTCGCCACTCCCCTGGGCCTTCGTATCCAACGACTGCGGTCCGACAAGGGAGGCGAGAACACCTCCGAGGAGTGCAAGCAGCTCTGCGTCAACTCTGGACTCACGATGGAGTACACTGCGACGGCCAAGCCTCAACAGAACGGAGTGTTGGAACGGAATGGACAAACGCTGGCAACCATGGTCATGTGTATGCTCAAGAACGGCAACTTCCCAGACAACATGTGGGGAGAGCTGATATTCACGGCAAGCTATGTATCCAACAGATCGCCACATGCATCTCTAGGAGGGGCTATGCCATTTTCCAAAATGCACAACAAGGAAGCGGACACGTCTGTCCTACGGGTCATCGAAGCGAGGGCCTTCGTACACATCGAAACCTACACGATAAAGCCGGGAGACAAGGCGTTCGATAGAAACTCTGAGGCTTTAGCCCTAACAGCAGCGCCCACCGCATCTACAACGCAGAGAAAGGAATCGCGATCGAGAGCCGCAACGTCGCGTTCCTGGAATGCCCGGCCTACACGCAACTACCAACTAGAACCGGCCATATCGACTACTTCACCGACAAAGACGCCACGTACGCGAGAGAGGCCATCGACTACAAGTTATTTCTCGACGAGAACACTGTCGTTGACTCTCCCGAGGACCTCGCACGACTGGTGGAACTGGAACACCTACTCGAGGAACTCCGGGAAAAGAGCAAACAGGCGGAGAACAGGACGGGCACATCATCGCCAGTGGTCACCCCTGCTGCATTATCAAGAGCCGATGCACCGTCGGCCGCGCTCTCTTCATCGTCAGGCACCGCACCGGCCACTCGCGAAATGTGCGTGACACGTGCCTCCACGAGGGCCCGCCCCAACGCTGACGATATTATCGACGATCTCCACCCGGCCGCGTCGCTCTTAGTCGCCAAGAGCACAACCACGGGCCAACCCTTCGACAGGACTTGTGGATTTCGCACGACGACATCGACCAAGCGCTGGCGTTCACCGACTTCATCTACGCGACCAGCAGCTGTGACCACACAGACCTCTCGGAGGAGACGGATCGAGCCATCACAATCCCCAATCGGTACCAAGACGCCATCAACTCCCCGTAGAGCGAGCAGTGGATAGAGACTATCAACAATGAGATGGATAGCCTGAAGGAGTATGAGGTCTACTACTTGGTACCCACTACTAGCGTGCCGAAGGGGCAGAAAATCGTCAGGTCTAGGTTTGTCTTCAAACAAAAAGCGAACGGCCGATTCAAAGCTCGACTGGTAGTTCAATACTACGTCGAGGAACCCGGTATCAACTACAGCAAATCGTACGCACCAGTTTGCCGCATCGGAAGCATCCGGGTACTACTGGCAACATCAAACGAGCACGGGTGGCCTGTCCACCAACACGACGTACAAGTGGCATTCCTACAGTGCAAGATCACGTCCGACGTGTATGCCCAAGCGGCCCCGGGACATGAAGTCACGGACCCCCAGACCGGCGTACCCATGGTGTACAAGCTGCGACGCAGCCTGTACGGTCTAGCGCAATCACCCGTCCTATGGTTCGACACTATCGACGCGGCACTGGTGACCCTAGGCTTCAGGCCCACGCAGTCTGACCCTTGCGTGTACACCCACGGAAGCAACGACACACTTGTGATATTCACACTGTACGTGGACAACATACTCCTCACTGAAGGGGACACGGAAATGCTGGAGGTGCTGAAAACGGCGCTCATGGACCGCTTCGCCTTGGCCAATATGGGCAAGGTCAGCCGTATCCTAGGCAGGACCGTCACACAGGATTACGAGAAGGGAACACTGGCCATCGACCAGAAGGACTACGCACTCGCCACCCTGGAGATATTCGGTATGCTGGACTCCAACCCAGTCCACCCGCCAGGGTACGGACTAGAACTGTCCACCGAATAGCCGGATAATATGTTAGGTGCAACAGGAATCAAGCTTTACCAGGCCATCGTGGGCAGTTTGTTCTACCTAACACAGATCAGCCGCTACGACATGTACTACGCAGTCAATCAGCTCACGAGGGGATGCAGCAAACCCTTGCAGGTACACATGAGCGCTGTCAAGCACGTGCCTTGCTACTGGAAAGGAAGCGCTGATCTGATGTCATCTACAAGCAAGGACGATTCCAGCTGCATGCCTAGAAGGACGCATCATTCGCGGCGAACCCGGACAACAGCAAATCGACCTCAAGCTTCCTGTTCTGGGGGGGGGCGTACTTCATTTTCATGCATGGCCGTAGTCGTATGACCATAGACCTTCGCATCCCTACAATGCCGGGACGGAGCGTGTCGGGTTTTCACCGACCAGACAGACATTGCTAGCACCAAGCGCGAAGCGCCGTGAGGTGTTGGGCGAGTCGCATGAAGGGTGAGCTGCATCCTACTAAGAACCGCTTGTGAGGCGGACTTGCATATGGATGACAGCTTCAATGAGTTAATTTAATGTTTGGTGTCTTCCTGGGGGGGGGGTGTACTTCATTTTCATGCATGGCCGTAGTCGTATGACCATAGACCCTCGCATCCCTACAATGCCGGGACGGAGCATGTCGGGTTTTCACCGACCAGGCAGACATTGCTAGCACCAAGCGCGAAGCGCCGTGAGGTGTTGGGCGAGTCGCATGAAGGGTGAGCTTCATCCTACTAAGAACCGCTTGTGGGGGGGGGGGGCAGTCAGCTTTGGGGCCAAAACGCAAACGCTGACTGCTCAGTCAACAGTGGAGTCAGAAAATATGGCGGTCAGCTACGGCATGAAGGAAGCGGTCTACCTAAGCAACTTCTTGGAAGAACTGGGCTTCAATTCCTTCAACACAGTGCCAGTGAACTGCGACAGCACAGGAGCCATGTCGGTACTTGCCAATCGATCTTACAGCCCGCGCTGTAAGCATGTCGCCCTACGATTCTTCTTCATCCGCAAACTGGTCAAAAGCGGCAGGATCACCCTTCACCACGTGCCGACCGGTGTTATGCTCGCCAACGCCGGAACCAGCACCTGTCCAACAGCTCGTTCCGATCCATTATGCAGCAAATCAAGGATATATCACGCTGAACGGTTATACCCTCTATCTAGGGATTTCCAAAATGTCTGGATTATTCCATAGCATGAGTGGCAATGATACAGAGGTAGCGCACGCCACACAAGACATGAACACCTCAGGAGAGATCAGTCATGACGACATGTCCAACTACAAGTCCCAAGGACCTCGGTACGCTGCTTACTGCAACAGCGGGGGACAGCCAAAGCTACGATCGGTGCCCACAACCGTGAAATCTGAGACTGGACGCGGGGCAACTCTTTCTTTCGCTTAAATGACGAAGACACAATACGAAGAGTGCGACGGATTGAATACTGTATCAGTACAGCAGTAGATTAATCTGTCAGCGACTCACGCTTATCAGTAGCGCTCGTTTTGTTTTATGTTGTTATACGGGGGGAAAATTACCATAGAAACACCACGGCATGTAAGGTTGCGACACATGCCTTTGTAGAATCACCGTCGTGATAGCAGCAGGAAGTAGGAGTAATGGCGTGCATCCTTATTTAGTACTGTAACAGAGTGGGAATCCAATCCAATCGAGTATCTGGTATCACCCACGCAATACCCAAATCGAGAAGAGAGTGTCAGTGATTTTAGTACTTCTCCACAGCAGTAGAAGGATAGTGTCGCTGCTGAGGTAACATAGCTGAGTACAGACGTAACATAGTAGGCGCAGCGTGGTACGCAAGCCGGTAGTATGATACAGCAGTAACAAACGTAGAGTACCATAGGCAACTGAGTTCAGTTGCGTTGCCACTACGTACCGTCGTGTACTGTAAGTCAAGTACGGTAGGTGTCTACAATGTGTAGTAAGCTGTGAAAGGGTTAGGTCATTTTTTAATAGTGTTAAAGAGTGCGATCCTCTAGAGATCCACTCCGTAGTCACCGGTAGATGTTCATTGCAGTAAAGGTATGCAGGATACTGACTGCGCTGCAGTACGTGGTGTCTACGTTGTCGTGTGGTTTAGTTGGTAAACATATTGAAGCGAGCATACGTGTGGAACGACATTCCGCCAAGTAGCGCATTAACTGGGGTAACGTGCGTACAAATAAAAGATTGCGGTACGAGTAGATATTACCGTAAGAAGGACGAGCAGAACAGCAGTGCTTGCAGACCCACTTGTTCATTTTTCACATCCGCATATGAACTCTCAACATCAGAGCAACAATAACAACACTGGACCCAGAGTCGCCAGAATAAAAATATCTTCTCCAGAGCCCAGCTCACATCTTATCACAGAACCAGCCTAACCGTGGTTCAGGCACTTGGTCTCTCTCTGGCATCATTCATCAGCCACGAGCCAATTACCACCAACAGTTATCAGGCTCGACGACAGGTTCCAGGGCGTGGAGCGCAGGTGTTGATGAAGTCGGTGAAGAAGAAAGTGGCGATGTCGATCTTAGCTCGATGGATTCCTGCAGAAAGGGGTCGTCGTCTTGCTGAAAGGAGCTACTTGTAGTCGCGTCAATGCTTGTTGGAAGCAGCGCAGGTTGTGCAGACGGTAGAGGGCCGCGGTCCGGGGCGGTGCTTGGTGGTAACGGACGCGGCGGCTCGGGTCGGGGGGAAGCTCCCCAGTCTCGAAGAGGGTGCACTGTAGCGAGAGGATCGACGATCCTGCAGGGTATGGCTTCAGGTTTTCATCCGGGGGGTGACAATACTGACAGCGCGGCTGCAGGTGTCGCATGGCGGCGGGGGATCAACAAATCTTGAAGGTGTGGCTACAGGTGTCGCACGGCGGCGGGGGGTCGAGGATCTTGAAGCATGGCTACAGGTGTCCAGCGGGAGAACGATAGTCGGCTGGTCCCAGGGCTACCAGCGTCCGCGGCGGAGCAATGACGGCTCTGGAAATAACTAAGGGTCCGACGAAGGACGAGAAGGAGCTGATACCAAGGCGCCAATGGTGGATGGTGGGGAGACGAGGAACGGTCTCAAAGCCAAGCCAGGAGCAGCGCCAATGTCCACGGTGCCTTCCCGGAGCTGATGAGCGATCCGGCGGCGATTTCGGGGCCCGAAATAGGCCTGACGAAGGTTTTGGGGCGGAGAACGGGTGGAAAGTGTCCACGGACGTTACGACACGGCGAAGTAATCGTCCATGAGGGCAGCGGCGGAAAAGTAACAGTGGAGCAGGAGAGGGGGAGGGGCAAGCCTTCTCAAGTCGATGCTTGGTGTGGAAGGCGTTCAGTATGCGCTTCGTAGGTGAAGGGGGGTGGTGGAAAGTGATGGCGGGGTGAGAGGAAGGGCGGCAAGCCCACCCAAACCGATCGCCGGCGCGGGAGGCTCGTAATCGGGAAAAGTAAAACACAGGCTCAGAAGAAGAGAGCGGTGGGGATGGTGAGTGGTGGGGCGGAAGGGAGGGCGGGCAAGTCCATCCACGCCGAAACTCTGCTCACAAGACTCGTAGGAGGGAAAAACAACACAGCCTTAGAAACCGCAAGCGGTGCGGCGGTGGTGGGGGATCGGGAGGGAGGAGAACCAAGCCTGTCCAAGCCGGTACACAGCTCAGAAGGGGAAAACCGAACCACGACCAGTGAGCCAACAGGAACGCTTCGGGTAGGCGAGAAGCGAAAGCGACATCATTAGTGGGTCCTCAGGGACGGGAAAGGGGATACGGAGCGGTGGAGTAGGAGGGGTACTTGTTTGGTGTTTACCAGCGACAGATAATTCTGTTTTGGGGAATACAATGTCCACTGAACGGTGAAAGATAGAACACGGGGTGGCGCATCAAGGTAAGCAAGACAGGCGGTGTAAACGGAAACGAGGTTGCTTGGGTGCCGGTGAATCGGTGTTGGGAGGTATCATATTTGGGTTGGTCGTTGAGGAACGGTGAATGGCCATCGATCTCTTGGATCCGAAAGTAGGTGGGCTGAACAGCTGGGTTGAGAGGGAGCGCCGGGCTACCGCACTCCATGTCAACCGGTCAAACCTCACGGGGCTGACCCGACCCGACCCGCGAACATTTTTAAACGTCTAGGCCTTACACAACCCGAATCGCAAGAGTTTGATAAAGTCCTGACCCGATCCGCCCCGACCCGTGAGATTTGAAACCTTCTGACCCGATACGACTCGACCCGCGACATGTAACCCAACACGAACTGACTCGACCCATCAAATTTGAAAAACTTCCGACCCGATCCGACCTGACCCGACCCGTGAGATTTTGAACACGTCCTAATCCGATCGAACCCGTGAAATTTCGAACACCCCTTGACCCACCCGACCCATGAGATTTGAAAACTCCTGGCCCGACCCGCGGGTCGGATCATGCACCGTTAGCGGTCCTGGAAAAACTCGGGTCGTGATAAGGTTGTGGTATGAAAAAAACACGTCTGGTTTTGAGGCCCGAGAATACCTCAAATCTTCGGTATTCAACCCCTTCCATAAAAGTGGCCTGATGTCGGATTCATAACCTGCTTTTGGTTTCTTGTATGTGGGGATGATAATTAATGCTACTGTTGTGCAGTATAGTTGTGTACCCTATTTCACGATGCAGATGGTTGACTGGTTACCGACCGGGCCAGAAGCCCTAGTCTCGACGGTGCTGTGTTGATTACCGGGAAGACGTTTGAGGTGCAGGTAATTTGTTGATCACCGGGAAGACGTTTGAGGTGCAGCCAGTTTATATGGGAATTTGAGGCTTGATACTCTGATTCTAATTTTTTATATTTGGGTTTTGCATTTGCGACTAGGTTGTGTTGGCTCTTTGGTACGATAACCTGTTTGTAGGTGTTGGTAATTTGGTTTTGAATCACCGTGGTGTTATGAGCCAATGCTTTGTTATCCCTTCCACCGAACAGGGGGGCTGTTGGGCGCAATCGGTGTAGACATGTATGTAACGGTGCGGAGGAATACGTAGAGATAACGAGCATGTTTCCCTGTGATGGCTTCTCAGCATCACCCGTGCCGACCAGGCACTAACCCTCAGCCCTAATACCACACATATCCCCTTCTTGTCCTGCCACCACGAGTCCCTACCCGTGAACCCATCTAGGCCCGGCCCGTCACACCAAAGTCGGTAGGAGACGCTGACATACCAAGAGAGCGTACACCAGAAGCTAATATAGCGAGGTCCATTCGCTAACCCACATAGCTGTAACATCGCACAAGCGGGGGCTCCCACCGTCAGCGGACGATATTATTTTGGCGGTGAACACGAGCAGCCCCTTACACACGCGTGAGAAGCTACAAACGAAACCCTAACGAGTGCCGTAGTGCCGCCTTTTTGGCTGGGCCTGCGGCTGAAGCTGAGCCAGAACTATGTCGGGAGGCCACTGGCACACTATTGTAGCAAAATGGAGACATTGCCTGAGTTGGTGGAGTGGGTGGCGACGCCCGGCATCCCTAAAAGGATGAACACCGAGAAGGAGTGTTGTGGTGGGCCTATTGCGCCATGCGCAGGGGTGCGAATGGTATCAAAGACGGTGGCCAAGATAGCACAAGCTCCGGAATGGTCTGGGCATGAAAGCGTTGGGGGGCAGAAACAAGATCGTTTGCCTCCCCACTCAATCGCCGACGATTCGTGTTGCGGGATGGTCTACCGTGTCAGTAGACCAAACACGACAGCAATATCGTCGGTAGCGAATGCAGAACAAGAATGATGCACACACTCCTCGCCGCCAACGCAACGCTTCCCGCATCCAAAAATGTCGAGGACACCCGCTTGCCGCACGTCTTACACATCAATCTCGCAGGTTGGTTGTTAAACGATTTAGAGGCACACATGTACGTAAACAAAATCGTTGAAGTGGTGGTGGCGGCTTCACCGAAAGATCGAGCGAGAAACGCGTACACGAGAGAGAGTAGAATGAACAATAAACAACAGGAACTTTTTTCCAAAGTGAAAGTGGCACGGGACAAGATGGGGCACACCGCTAATCGAGGGCCATCGAGGAGGCATCAAAGCCCGCGGTTAGTGTACAAACGAATATCAATACGTGTATATTTGGCGTACTACTGTAGTGTGAATGCGCCGTTGGTCACTCTTGTACACACTTAACGTGAACAGGAATGCACAATCGGCGTGTCGACATTCGTAATAACCCGTGAGGATAGCTGTTTGGGCCGATACTACACGTGAATCCTTATCGTCGACCCCACACAAGGTCACGTGGATATGGCAAACGCCCCTCACTGGTACAAGAACGACCCGGAACGTTTCGTGCGTATGGTTGGTTTCCATATGGGCATGATGGTTGCGTGTGAGGAATTCTTGAGGCTGGCGTATCTTACCACGCCTACCTGCTCCGGTGCATTGGTTGAAAAGGGCGAGCCGTACCGATCAGGGTGTTCCCTATTAACTGAGAAGGCTCTCGCGCTAAGCTATGAAACAAAACGGGCGAAACAAAAAAAAAGACAGTCGGTGCAGGCTCAAAGCATGATATTCTGCGATGTTTCAGTGCGCATAGCAGAGAAAGGAGAGACGGCTTACAGTAGACCTGTCGTGTTCGGGGAGTTAGGCAGGGGGGCACGCCTACTTGGGGTGGCAAACGAAGGCGTTGACGGGTCATTTTACGGATGTCCTCAAAGCGGTTGATGCTAAAGGAATTGGGCGGGTTATTGGCCCCCAAAATGTGGTCAGCGATCGGGTCGGGTTTCCCTGCCGAGGCACGGGCGTGAACCTTGATGGGCAGATCATGTGCCTCCTACGTGACAAAAAGGCAGTGTGGAGAACAGAGAAGTTGAGTCCGGTACTAGCCTCGACGTCTATACGCCCCATTTGGTATAATCTCTATGTTGCGACGTGCTCCTTGCAGATTACGCGTACGCGGAGGGAATCTCGGGCTCCCCACCACGTGTGCGTGCGGGTCCCTTTAGCGTGCCCGGTGCCCGGACCGCACGAATCGGACCCCTGTCCACCAACTGCATTTGGCCTATGCGCACAGAATCCCCGCGCTAGGGCTGACATGATACCATAAGCGGCACCAGGTGTGAAGTACTCTGTACAAGATGGACCGTATTCCGAACATATAGCAACATAGTATCTGCATCGGATCGACCGGAGCGCTACCGACAAGAAAAGAAGAAAAAAACACACACACACCGAAACCACAAAACAAATTACACGGTTCTTGCCGCTGCTGTTTGACCGAACAAGTGGCATACATGTTGGTCACAACTACGCTCATGGCAACTTGGTTGGTCGGGAGTTGACTATGCAAAAGAAGCGTCCGATGGTAATAAGGGGGGTCTGTAACGCTAGCTTGCCACCAAGATGCGTGCTGGCAGGTGCTAGCGTTCGAAAAGGCACGTACTCACGCAATTAAGGCCGTTGACTGGTGGGAGAACGAACTACGCAAACAACACCTCCTTTTAAAGTATTACGAAATACGAAGGGAAATTGGTGTAAAACCACTCATGCGAACACGCCAACGCTGACGTACTAGTGTGTACATACACTTGCGCGCGGACCCAAAACGTTACGGGTTTTGTTACGTCGCGCTTAAAAATAAAGCAAGAGTATGATATACAGGGTTCGCCCAAACATGTACAGGGTGTATCTTACTGTAAGTTTCTGGGTCCCTCAATTGCGGAGTATACGTCCAAAAAATGCTTAAAAGAAAAATATCAGGCCGTGCATGATCCGCACCACCCACGTTCTGGAATTGGAGACCCCCGTAAAACGCAACATCACCATTAAAATACCGCGCAACGCCCTGTGCATGACCTCCAACGGAGTATCACGAACAATTTCAATACCGGACTGGTATTGTTACGTTAATTTATTTGTCGGCAAAAACGTCACCGAAAAACGTGAATACAAAAATGCGCGTGCGGTCTAAGAAGCCGTTCTTATACGCTTCTCAAAAAATAGCTACTCGTACTTCCAGCAGTTCCGTAGTTTTATCCTGCCCCCCCCATTTTGATGAAAGTACGCTGTTAAAGCTAGGCAAAAAAAAAATATGTCGATCGACGTCTGCACAGATAGATTCCGACCAAATACAACCAGGGGAAACTCTCCTGCACTGCCGTACCGGTACGATTTCTTGAAATAAAAATACTCCACTTCACTTATTAGACCGGCTGGCGGGCTCCCGAGGGTCGTCAGACGATGGTGCAACACGATCTCTGCGTTGGCGCGCAAGAAACGACTGCACGGCAACGACGAGCGGGAAAGGGCGGGAGACGGGAAGCAGGGTGCGTTGCGTTGGCCTACATACACGTAACGAGCAATCGCCGTCAACAGCACCTCGTCAGAAAGAAAAAAAAGGCCAAGTCTCGTCAATCAGCAACATCGGGCAGCACCAGCAGGGCTACCGTATACTGTAATCAAGATGGTCATATATTTGACACCGCCTTGGACGAATGTACCATTTTCAAGCTGATTTTGTCAACAGCCGGGAGACTGCAAACACGAAGCGATGAGCCTAGGGAAATATCTCGACGAACTGTTTCCAAAGCCGCCATTATCATTGTGTGTACCCCCCATTCTCACGGGGAAAGTCGTCTCGGGAATTTGCTTCAGAGGGTGGTGCAATCTTACGCGTTACACGGTACAACACTGAGCGGGAGCGTTAGAGACATGAGGGTAATAACAATATGTTAACCAGCGCCCTAAAAACAATAGCTCCTAGCAGCGTCAACGCCTGTCGGGCGGTGCAGCAGTAATAAACCCATGACGCAAAAACGAAGAAGCAAACGCCAGCTTGTTACTACGAGTCGGGCGTTTCGTTCCGAGTCGGCCACGAAACACGAAACAAGACGGGCATTCGCACAACGGGTGGTCACTCCTGTGCCAACCCAGCCCCCGCACTAAGCTGGCTTCGCAACAATGCAACACCCGCACGCGGTACGGTAACTTCTGGCGCAAAAAAAACGAGCAAACCCACCTTCCGTGTCAAATGCTACCTCGGGCCCAGGCCCAGCCTCTTCCTCGCCGTCCGCGGCCGCGAACAGCCGAAAGATGTACGATGACGATGGGTTGAGATCCGTGACAGTGATCTCCGTCGAAGATCCTGGGGCTATGGTCTCCGATCTACATCCTTCCCATTCCTGTCCGTAGGCCGAGATCGTTTTTTTTTTCACAAGATTGGTAAATAGGATACCCCACGAGGAGAGTTGAAAAAACAGATGCGGTTCAGCGCAGCGTGCAGCGACTCTAAAACACGGAGTGTTGGTCGCTATAGTAGCACATCAACAACCACCCGGTCATCACTTTAGCGAGGGTTTTCCACACATTCACAGGAGGCCGGGAGCCCCCCCTCGCACAAGGTGGGCGAAAACATATCCTTGTGGCGATATTAACAATGTACGTAGCACAACACTAGGGATACCCGAATTGAGGGGATGTCGGCACGTTGTGGGGTTTGCGACTACACTGTTCCATGTCTCAGCAAAGTTTTTTTTACGCCAGAACAATGTAGCCCCAGTAGGCGTACCAGATTGAGAGGTTGTCGACACCCTACGAGGTTTGCTATAGACATTGCTCCATGTCTCCACAGGGATTGTTTTAACGCCAACGTTGTGCGTGGGGGGGAGGGGCCCAGCCACCTGCGCACAGCAGTACCGTACCTAGCGCCCGCCCTCCGCGAGCGCTGAGGGGGGTATTCCCGACGGTACAAAGCTGCAATCGCCCCCTATGAGCGATGCCCTTAGTACCACAGGCGTGCGCCTAGCAGCAGCATATAGGCTGGGTGTGTGGCGGACACATACGCAGTACGAGTACTACAGTAGCTTAACAGCACATGGGCTGGGTGTTTGGCAGAATTGTGTCGATGAAGGTACCTCAAAGGTGCATTAAAGGAGCATCAAAGCACAGCAAAGACGCAAGGGTTAGACGACAGGCCCTGTTGGCCTGATGGGCGTGATTGAGGGTGCTATTTGCCTAGGAAGGCAAGGGCGGGAGGAGTTGTGCCAGCGCGTGCTACTCGTGGGCAATGTGTTGATGTAGCGGAGGTCATTCGGAGCAGTACCAGAAACTCTAACGGCAACCCCCGTTAATAAAGGCAGCACTTCAGACAACGTGCGTAGCGGCTGTCGTCGCGAGTAATTTCGACCTCGGATTATAGGCAGGATGAAAAATGTTGCTATCACAGGCGTGCGCGGAGCCGCAGTCGGGCGTCAACCCGCCGCGGCGAGGCCCTGGACTTCAGTACTTACACCAGGTGAAGTCAACGGGACGAGAACTCATGTCATAGGTCATGATGACTGAAAACTCAATGAAAGACACGTAGACTGCTGACTACTCCAGACTATTCTGTACCGCGGGCGTGATTGAGGGCTGAGGTTGTGCGCAAGAAGGACAGCAACAAGTAGGGAACCGAGGGCACGACAACCTCGTAAAGAGGACCCTATGACACGATACAGCAGTACGTATCACACAGCAAGCATCTTGGACAGCAGTACATAGTAAGCATCTTGGACAGCAGTACATACAGTGGGGGTCCCACTTATGTGCGGTATCCTTGAGTGCGGGGCCCCACTTTAGTGCGGTGAAAATATGTTGTCACAACTCCATCCAACTGACAGTAAGTGCGGCTACCGCGCTCATGTGGGACCGGTCTCGGTATAGTGCGGCCACCGCACTAAAGTGGGACCTTCACGCCTCCACATCTCCACGTATCCTACATAGAACAACAGCAACTGCGTGTCGTAAAGCAATGGCTGCGTCACCCTCCTTCTATTACCATATATACTGCTTGTAGTGCAGCAGATGTACAAAAGTCGCCAGAGTACCAGTACCACCGAGTGGCAGTCGTTTCAGTTTTTGGTACTCCAGGTACTCGCGAGTACTCAGTCATTTCAGCTCCTGGTGCTGTAGGTACTCGCGAGTACTCCGTCATTTCAGCCTTTCGTACTCCAGGTATTATCCGGTACTCGGTCAATTCAGCTTTCGGTACACTAGGTACTGGCGAGTATTTTTGGTACTCCAGGGACAGAGCCATTCAAAAATGGCCAGTACTCGCGAGTCATCGGCTGAGTACCAATGACTGGTATTGATATCCTGACGACTTTTTCTGCAGATGTTACCGCTGCTGCACTGCGTTGTCGTTGGGACGGACCCCGAGTTGAACGTGGGGTACTATTACGGTGGGTACAACAGGCGTACAATCGGTGGTGCAAGAGGGGGACAGTCACATCAGATGTTGGTACTCCAAAGTTACTCGCGATTGCTCATTAATTTCAGCTCCTGGTGCTCTACGAGTAGGTACTCGCGAGTACTCAATCGTCTCAGCTTTTGGTTCTCCAGGTACTCGCGAGTACTCCGTCTTTTCAGCTTTTGGCACTCCAGGTACTCGCGAGTATACTCGGTTATTTCAGCTTTTGGTATTCCAGGGGCTGGGTCATTCAAAATGCCTGGTACTCGCGACTCCGACTGAGTACCAATGAATGGTGCTGGTACTCTTGACGATCTTCGCGGTTGTATGATACTACAAAAATAAGTATCAGGGCTACGTAGCCTGCGTGGGGATGAGTGCATGTATGGGTGTTTTTTCACCAAGCCAACGTCCCTGATATGATATGTATTATGCTGCTTAACAGGAGCGTATCGTTCAGGGGCCTTGATGGTCGTGATAACTTCATTATGACTATTTTATTTTATTTTATTTTATTTTCCATCCCATTTATTATCTTCGCACTTCTGTCTTTCTCCCTCCCTAGTCGTAACTCAGATCCGGGGTCACAAAGTAGGCTCCTCTCCCTCCCCCCCCACTACGGTTCTTGCCTTGATCTTTATCTCGCAGAGGGTTCAGCCTTCCCAACGCTCGTCGATTTTCATCGAATTTTGCCGACTCACGCTCTCGCGCTTTCCACTAGTCAAGATTTTATTTGCGAGAAAAAGTCCCTATGAACATGCACTCGGGGGGGCTCGAACTCGCGACCTTGACGCTAACAAGCTTCGTGGTTACCTGCTAGCCCACCGGGGCGACCGGCTATGGGAATGCCTGAATAGCGCTCTCATCTAAGTTAATACCCTGGTAGTTAACCCCTTAAGAACTGGTCCCACGAACATGGGGACAGACTACTTATAATTAGCGTAGGGCATTTTTTCCAGTTCTGAATGGGTTAATACGGCCCCCTATTGAGAGTTGCTTGTACTCTATCTACTGCTGTAATGTTTACCCATGTTATATGTCCCGGTTGAGTGCGGTACCGCACTAAAGTGGGATAATACAGCCCTATTGACAGTAGTTCGTGCTCTATATTATGCTTACTCGTGTTATATGTCCCGGTTACCGCACTCAATCGGACTACGTATTAATAGTGCGGGGTCCCATTTAAGTGCGCACATTCAAACCGGTCGCCCCGGTAGGCTAGTTGGTATCCTCGAATGCTGCTACAGAGTTGATTTCGTGAGTTCGAATCCCACGTGGGTCAGACTATTGAGCTTATTTGCAAAAATAATTCAATAAAACGGAATTCACTGCTGAGAGCGCCTAGCAGCGTGGGTAGGCGCGATTCGATGCGAGTCGACGAGGGAAAAAAAGGGCTGAAACCGTTTCACGATAAAAATCCAATGCACGAACCGTAGTGAGGAGGAGGGAGAAGCGCCTACTCTGTGACCCCGGATCTGAGTCACGACTAGAGAAGGAGGGAGAAAGGAAGGGCGGAAATAAAAAAGAGTACTGCTGTAAATGGGATGGGGAAAAAAAAAATGCCGTTTGGCGACCCACCGCACTTATCTGTGGGACCCCCACTATCTGTACGTACGTATTGTATCATACGTACTGCTGTTTGGTGTGTACCGGCACAGAATATTAATTTAACAATACTCATTACTCGTACATACTACAGCAGTACAGGACACCTATGTATACGCGTAATGAGAAACGGGAAATCTGGTTCAGGCTGGATTTCTTATTTGAGAGAGGGTGCTTCCTACACTAATTTCAAGATAACGACTCCAGAATTTCTAATTTTCCTCTAAGTACGTATCAGCCTGGCTTTCTTATTAGCCTGTTTCTTATAATGTGTCCTGTACGTTTACGTATACATACGTGTGTGTGTTCTTCACATTAAACCTTCCTTTCTACCCGTCGACATCCAGCACAACCAGTGTCCGTGCCGATTCTTCATCCTAGAGAGGTACCAGTTCTGTGATCACAAAACTACAACGCAGGGAGATATACTACCATGGCTACCATGCTGCGCTGCAGTGCAGTAAGTAGAGCAGACAATGCAATGCCATATACTCGTAGCAATCCAGGTGCATGAAAGAGAAAAAGAGTACGACGTAAAAAAGAAGAGAAAAAGTACAGAGAGCTGGTTCGGTTGAAGCCTAATAACTGGGAGAAACCACAAATCCGTGCTGCTGTGGAGATTGGGTGCTGAGAGGTTTGGCAGCGTGTCCATTCAATGGAGCAGGCGAAGAGCACACACTGTAGGGTGGTGGCGCAGGGGTACCGGCAGATGGTGGATGGTGGCGCAGCTTTACTCCAGGCGGCAATGGGGCCGCGGGCCGCCGAGGGTATACGCACATCATACGTACGATGATGCACTCTCTAAAAACGAATGATATCCAAGACGGAACAAACAGCGGAAACATCGGACGTCTCACCGGTGTGATAATCTCCCTGAATTCCAGTCGATAACCGCAAGCTTCGCTTCCCTGCCTGTGGTGGAAAATCGGCAACGGTGGCAGCATTGTAGGAGGTTGGGCGTGTCATTCTTGCGGCTGGCAGACTACATTGCACTCCTCGTGGGAGCTTGCACTTTGCACCGTCGTCTACAGCAGTCGGCAACAAGCAGCATTATATACCCTGGTGTCTAGCGTGGGAAGATGAGCCTCAACGCAACGAGGAATGCAACACTGCTGTTGCCGCATTCGTTTTGCTTGCGTAATCCAACAAAGTTCTTGTGCACCACTACCATGCAGCCCTTTGCAAGCCACCTCACCATGCTAACGTAATCGTGTCAAGCCCGCAATCTTTGAATTGCAGCAGAGGAACCTCCATCCTGAACACCCTGCGCCTGAACTCAAACCCACAGCCCAGCACAGCACGCGTTCAAAATTCGTGGGGTGTTCGATTTTGTAGATGGCGTTATGAAAGAGGGAGAGTCTGTACTTCTGGTTTCGCGTTTGCCTCCGTGGGAGACCAAGACGTGCGTGGTCTGCTGGGCACATACATACCTGTTGCCGACCCTCTGTGCTGCCTACGCCAAGTATTCGGTGGGTTTCAAACTAGAGGTCACTGGACGGTGAGGGAAGTGTTTCCTCGCATGCGACGGGATTAGATACTGTATCCTCAAAGACGGTACATACTGCAACTTTATCCTGATTTGAACCCTACTCGCTACGTTATCGTGTGACAGATGCGGTGTACGTCAGAGCTGTACCAGCTGGTTGATAGAGGTGATGCTGGATGCTGCTGCTACTGCTGTTGTACACTACACCTCTCACATTGTTACAACTGTAAGTGTTGTCTGCGTCTGCGTGCTTCCTTTCTCGCCCGAATATCTCTGCTGGTACTTGCAGTATAAAGCAGTACGTGCCTACTCTACGAACTGCTGCTATATATGGCGACCGCGGAGACTTCGACGAGCGTGGTGACGAGTCCTCTCGGCAACGTGGACGTGCCATATGTTGAAGTCTACGACGAGCCCCTCCACCCCACGGTGCTGAACAACAAGCACGTGAGGGTTATCAAGGCAGGCTGCCCTGCTAATCAAGAAACTATGTTCCACAGGCACAGTCAGGACAGCTTTTTTGTCTTCTTCGAGTTCGCCAAGGTGAGAAAAGCTGAGAAATGCGATGATAATAAGGGCCCATCTAACATCGTTTTTTATTGAAATTGAATACCTGGTAGCAATTAATCCAATTGAACAGGATTTGGTGAAAAAAATGATTTTGAGTCCTATCGAGGAATGGTGTATTGCGTAAAAAAATCGAATAACGCACAAGGGTCAACGAACACCCAAGAGCAACCAACGAGGCGACCTACCGCCTGTATCCTCCCCGGGGCGCCGCTGCCAGCGGAAAACTATGTCTGCCGGCACCGGCTAGGAGGCTATCACTCTAGGGGTGTCTTGGGTGGGCTGGCGCAGCCCCGAAGCCCAACGCGGGCAGCAGCGACGGGGATACAGCGATCGAACTTCTACGCCAAGTCGCGACCTGGTCGGTGCTCGTGTGGTTTGGGAGGCAAAGAGGGGTGAAAAATTGGGTTTGCGACGGCCTATATTGTTTTTTAGGCGCCGCAAGCGATCTACCCTGTGCTAGGGGCCGCCGGACCTCGCGCTGCGGCTGGTCCGGTGGCCGTGCCTCTCGGGAATGGTGGATCTCGCCTCTGAATCAGTCGACGACATGGCTGAAGTTTGCGTGGCTTCCTTCGGTTTCATGGAACACGCAACGTCGAGTTGGATGAACTCCCCAATTCAATAAAACGCAAGAGCTCGTAAAGAAGTCCCAAAATACAAAATATTTCTTGTGGAATTCCGTTTTATTGAACTACTCAATTAATTGTGAAACGGAAAATGTCTTGCTGGTTATTCGCTTTTCGACCAATCAGATGCAAATCAAAACAATCGAAAAAAAAACAAACTCAATTCAACGAAAACAAATCTTCGTTAATACGGGCCGTAATGGTTGTGCGTATTTTACCTGTCATACTGAACTGTTGCTGGAGGGGTGGACAACTTGATAGTAGATACTCGTAGTAACGGGGGGTTTGTGCTTGGTGCCTTAGGCCGACCCTCCGACCAGAACCCGAACCCGAACCCTATGCCAGTGGTCAGTGGTGGGATACTGTGCTTGGTCAGACTCTAGGTTGACTCGGCCGGCGTGGATGCTGAGCTTGGAAAGACTCTATTGTCGGTTGGCTCGGGATGCTGTGGCTGGGAAATAGTCCAAGTTGATTGAGCCGCGTAAAACATACCCTGAGCCAACCAGAGTGCCGAAATAGATACCTTAGGAAGATCTACTATCATCATAATTCGTCCAGTACTGTCAGTAACAATGAATACCTGGTACGACAGAGTGCCTGATGATGTTATCACCTTGCATTACTGGCTGTAGCTCAGTTCCCTGAAATCTAGTCCGTGGTCACAAAACAGGCTGAAACAAAAAAATGCGTCACGATGGGAGAAAACAAACAAATACCAGGTACCAGGTACCAGGTACCGGGTATGAATGAAGAAATATGACGCACGGCAGTATACGCAAAGGAACGGCACTAACGAGTTTCTGTGGTATACCATCCCCGTACGAATCACTTGCAACCGAATACTATTAATACCAGGAACCTGTGCATGGCATATACAATGTACCACAGATGCTCCGAGTACCTTGGAGTAAAGTAAGGAGTATTGCAGATGAAATAGTTCAGGTACTTCGTGCACTCGGAGTATTTCGGGGTTCCATACTCCGGGATACTGCTCGTACTCGGGGTATTTCGGGTATGAACGCTCTCGATACTGCTTGTACTCGGCGTATTTCGGGGTCCGATACTGCGGGTACTCCTTGTACTCCGAGTATTTGGGGCTTCAGTACTGCTCATACTCCACGTACTCCAAGTATTTAGGCCGCCAGTACTCTAATACTCTAAGTACTCGGAGTACGAAATGTACTCGATACTCGGAGTGTGAAGTACGTTAGGAGCATCTTTGCATCATTTTAAAGACTCGGTCGTCATTCCTCCCAGGTTCTGGGAGCATGTGACTGGCGTTTATAGCATTTCAAAATTCACAGATGCTCCCATTACCTGGAAGTATAATTAGAGCATTTTAGAGAAAAAAATCCCCAGGTACTTTGTGTACTCGCAGTATTTCGGTGTTCAATACTCTCGATACTCGGAGTACTCCGAGTAATTTAGACGTTTTTACTCCGAGTACTGATTGTACTTGAGAATAAGTACTGATCATACTCACAGTCAGTACTCGGAGTATTTGGGCCTTCAGTACTGCTCATACTCCAAGTACTCTGAGTATTTAGACCACCAGTACTCTAATACTCTCAGTACTCGGAGTACGAAAAATACTCGATACTCCGAGTATACTCGGAGTATCGAGTATACTCGGAGCATCTGTGCAATGCACTGATGGACACCCGAAAAAAAGAAGAGAAGGAAAAATAACAAGAGGGGTAAAAACCGAAGTAGAAAGAAATTGGAGTGGCGGCCGAAAGTAATGGGTCATGGCGTCCTCTTTGTCGTATTTCGGCTCTAAACCAACGTCATGCTATTACGTACGTTTATACCGTGTACCTGTTTTATGATACTGACAGTATATTTGAAAAATTAAAAAAAAAAAAAAAAAACAACAACAGCTGTGAGATCGAGGATTTCGTCGAAACTCATCTTTGCTAGCTGAGTGTGATACTTCGATCGCGCGTACTTACGGGTTTTATAAGTCCTCATGCAGGATGTACATCCCGTATGAGGGGGGCACAATCTGAGGTTGTAGAATTCAGGGAGCGTGTGTCTATTCGTGTGTGGGGGGGGGCGGGGGGTTTGCATGTATATGTAGGCATAGCACCAGGTACCTGAGATGTGCTCGTACGTACCAGTACTATATTTCCATGCATTCCTGCCCTTTCCCCCCTCTGCCCTCTGGCCTACCCCGGTTATCACGTCCCAAACCCCAATCCCCAACCAAGGCAACGCTCGCCGAAGTGCATCGAACTTATTAAGACTACGACGTAGCACAACAAAAATGCAAGTCAAAGTTTTGCTGGTGTAGGTGTAGGCGTCGGCGTGTCCCACGATCTTGCTGCAAGCGTTTTTCACGCCCTCTGTTATGGTAGTATTATTACTTGTTTAAAGACGCGCTATAATACGCGTGACCGTGACGCGTGTGTGTATACCGAGGGTCGAACTCATGACCGACCCGCTCTCTGGAGGTATACTAGATTATAGTCTACATGTCCATCTCCCCTAGAATACACAGGGAGCGACTATACGGATGCAGTACCAGAGCACGGCTCTTTGGGGCAGCAATGTTAATGTTCGGCGGAATGTTGTTGGTGTTTGCCATCACACTGCGTCCTGCTGGTGGAAGCTGTCGTACCCGCGTGCACCGGCAGTGATTAGCTCGAGTCGCAATCAGTGCTCGAGACAAAAGACGACTGCTGTGTGTGTGTTTTCGGCCCATTTCGCCAGCCATTTCGTTGTGTGTTGTGCATATACATAATAAGGGATCCTGCACGCGTGATATATACCAACTACTCGAAGTCTATCTGGCTGTTGTACGTACTCTCATGGGGGTGACACAGATCCGAAATGTGACCGTGGGCAAGGATCCTTTCGAGGTGGAGCTCGATGAGGGGGCGTTCTACTGGGGGGACCACCTGACCAATCCGATCATCCACAAGGTAAAAGCACGAACGCAAAGTAGCTATTTTACGCTGAAATACTCGTGGTCTCATAAGTTCCTGACCCCCGCTGTCACATGCAATTCCCTCTATACAACCTGGTGTTCATATTGTTTTTCGAGTATTTATGGTTGAGAATGGTCAAGAGCTAACTTGCAATTCCCTATATACAAATTGTTATTCATATCGATTTTTCGAGTATTAATGGTTAAGAATGCTTAAGAGCTAAAATGTCAAAATGTCATTCCCTATATGCAACCTGGTATTCATATTGGTATTTCGAGTATTAATGGTTAAGAGCTACAGTACGGAACCTGGTACGGTACGAGATTCGTCATGGCTCGCGAATAAGATGCGTTCGCTTGTTATTCCCCAGATTAAGACGTATTTTATTTTGAAATGTTTGTCGTCGTTTCCTGGCGTACAGCTAAGCCATCGTCACGAAAAGCAAGCACCTCGTATTACGTATATGTAACAGGTACAGTGGAACAGTGGAGGAAATTTTAATTCGAAACTTCAATATTCGGAGTATCATGTTCATGCGCTGTGCACTAAGTAGGCAGGAAGCTGAGGGCGTCTTCTTCTGTTTTTTTGTTTTTTCCCATCCCATTTATTATCTTCGCAGTTCTGTCTTTCTCCCTCTCTACTCGTAACTCAGATCCGGGGTCACAAAGTAGGCTCCTCTCCCTCCTCCCCCACTACGGTTCTTGCCTTGATTTTTATCGCGCAGAGGGTTCAGCCTTCCCAACGCTCGTTGATTTTCATCGAATTTTGTTACTCAACGCTCTCGCGCTTTCCGCTAGTCAAGATATTGTTGTGCGAGTAAAAATCCCTACGAGCATGCACTCGGGGGGGGCTCGAACTCACGATCTTGACTTTAACAGGCTTCGTGGTTACCTGCTAGCCTACAGCGTACTGGCTGTAGCATCGTTGGCGAGATCGCCTCCGACTTGTAAAAAGATCAACACCTTCACCGATTGATGCGGTACGACCTTTTCGTTAGTCGTATCATACCTGGCAACATATCAAGCGGCGGACACTATCGCATCACATGGCGCGTACTTCCGAGCCTTTCGAAGACTAAAGCTGAGCCCCTCTAATATCCGTCTCAACCCCGCATTCCACACTTCTCCCGTGATGTGTGCTTCACGCACGTCCCACCCCCCCCCCCCAACAGATTTGCGTGGGGGAACGGAAGCTGAACTGCATGGACATCGAGTTTAAGGCAGATCGACCAAAACCGGCAAGCCCTTTTCTCCCGTTGTCCAGCACCGCAAGCCGTGAGCTGTGCTTAGAGAACGATGTCATGCGCGCCTACCGGGTTACTGCTGCCCCTGGAGAAGACGTCTACAGTACCACCCTCGCTGCGGAAGAAGGAGTCGCGTCGGAATCCCCGTATGCTGTTGTTGCAATGAAGGATGCTAAGAAGTTGTCGGGGGGGGTGGTGAAAGCTGGTGACTTGTGCTGGCGTGACGGCGGGTCGGGAGACGGTGTGGAGGAGAAGTTCGCTTGCGAGGAGGGGGCAGAGTTGATGGTCGTTCAGCCCAAGTAATTTGAAAAAAAACGCCTACGACTCGTAAAGGTTAAGGCTGTGCTCAGTTTGGCTTTCACCGGCCATCACGAAGAGTGACACGGGCAGGGTTCGGTAACCGAAAACGAAAGTCGGTTTTTCGGTCCGCTTTTCTCGGTTTTTCGCAACCAAAAACCGATTTGTTTTAGTCGGTTTTTCGGTTGTCCAAGAAATACGAAACCGAAAAACCGACTCGATTTTTTCAGTCGTTTTTTTATTCACTGTCCCCTATTTTTCAGTCGTTTTTTTATTCACTGTCCCCTAGGCCAGTAACGCCTACATATCTGTATGGAAATTCCGTTTTGTATGGATGGACAGCCCTCTAGGCCACGCATACAGCTGCACGCAGCAGAGCAGCACGGCACCACTATAATACATCGTTATTTCACAGGAAATGGTATGACGTCGTACCCCCCTACCTGGTTTATATAGGATTTAGTTTAGACCATTATTTATATAATAATTAGTACAGCCTCGATTACGTTTTTTTATATGGCGATTAGCATGGCCTTGTACGCCCATCTGGTACAGCACGGCACGAGTATATCTTGATTATATAGGAAGTAGTGTGACTTCGTGCCCCCTACCTGGTTTATATAGGATTTAGTATGGCACGTTGCTATATAGGAATTAGTATGGCCTCGATTAACTTTATATATATAGGAATAAGCATGTGTAATAGTATGGGCTTGGAAGGCCAGCAATTACTCAGTAAAGGTAATTGGCCCGTTTTGGTATTACTTGGATGGCATTCGTATTCGGGATAACTATAAGAACGGAAGGGCCATGAGACCCTTCGGGGTCAGATGCCATCGGGCTCTGGGATAATAGTAAAACTCCTTCTCTCCTACGCTTTATTCTTCGAGACAGTGAGTAAAACCAAGGATGCTTAATACACAGACGTGCAAGGGTATATATACTCTGTCTCACCGAGTCTTATTACAACATGGCGTCTTCGGTTCGTGACTTGTCATTTCGCAACTTTGGTCCGAATCTTCACGCATGGTATCGTACCGCCTATCTGGTATATATAGGATTTAGTACATAAGTTTGTTCGTATACATGTATAATAATACGTATAGAATTTGGTCGGCGCTCGACACCATATGATCCTGTCGTGACATGTCATGCACACAGAATCCATTGAAATGTTGACTTTTTAGCTGGTTTCACGCAAAAACCAACCGAGAATCCGACCGAGAAGTATTCGGTTTCGGTTTCGGGTTTTCTATCGGTTCTGTTTTGAAAACCGACCGAAACCGACCGATATTTTGGGGGAAAACCGAAAAACCGACCGAGTCACTTTTCGTTTTCGGGTCACAACCCTAGCCGCGGGTAACCAGATACCGGTACTCGTAGTGTAGCAATGGTCTCAACAACAGTTCGTAGTAATAGTGCAGAAGGAGGTGCAGCACGCAAAGATATAATTAAGTGACGCCTCTTTTTTTCTGTTATTTTGTTTTCAACAGTTTCGAGTTTGGATTGTGTGTGCAACGTTTGAGTTGGCAGCATGAGGTATACGAAGGCAAACAAAAAGTGCTTCAACCGAAAGTTGCATGTTCCTCCTGTACCACCAAACTGTGAACGGGAATATAGGAATCGTTCGATATTCATATCGGGGTCCTGCCAACGACGCCATCATGTTGTACTAAGACTGGGTGAGACACAGAGTATCCCCTTGCAGGTTTGTCTATTAAGCATCCTTGGTGTTACCTACTTTCTCGTAGGATCAAGAGTTACTATTATTATCCCAGAGCCCCATGGCATCTGGTACGGAAGGGTCTCATTGCTCTTCCGTTCTTATAAGTATCCCGAATGCGAATGTCATCCAAGTAATACGAAAACGGACCAATTACCTTTACTGGGTAATTACGGGCCTTCCAAGCCCATACTATTACACTTATATTCACAGTCGAAGTGGTACGCCTGTAGCCCCACCTGAAAAACAGATGGAACTGACGGGTGACCATACTCCCTCCCATGGTCGCTAAATCCAAAATCTTACCGTACCTCACCATACCGTAGTGGGCGGGGGGGGGAGAAGAGCCTACTTAGTGGCCCCGGATCTGAGTTACGACCAAGAGGGAGAGAGAAAAGAAGAGCCAAGATAATAAATGGGATGGACAAAAAAAAAAAAAAAAAAAAACACCGTATCATCACCCGTACCACCATACACGAAAGACATGCAGCCGGGCTAATGAGTGTTACAAGTTGTCCCCTGCGCATATAACAGGTGCCGTATTTAGGTATAGCCCTATAGAAAGCACCCCGGGGGGTAGCTGTTTCGTTTTTCTCTTATTTCCCACCCGGAGTGGTAAGCCTCTCTGCGGTGGGGCGGTATCTGACGAACCCCAGTTGTAAAGAGCCTGCTTTCTTGGCCTTCTGCCGTGTTTATCACCGGGGGTGATAGCAGTACGATCATAATTGTTGGCACATTTCGCACACCCACCAGCAGGGGGAGTGACAACGGGGGTGATACTACGTACAGCAAGCGGGTAGATTATTATGCAGACCGCGTCGTCAGCAGTCAGTATACTGGAACGCATCAGTATGCTGGGTTCGAGCGAAAAACGAGTTACGCCAAAAGTGTAGCGAGGCCATTCCCCCCGCCCCCCCCCCACATTGGTGTCTCAGGAAGTGATCACACCAGAAATTAAATTAACACGTTGAAGCTGTCATCCATATGCAAGTCCACCCAAGCGGTTCTTAGTAGGATGCAGCTCACCCTTCATGCGACTCGCCCGACACCTCATGGCGCTCCGCGCTTGGTGCAAGCAATGTCTGCCTGGTTGGTGAAAACCCAACGCGCTCTGTCCCGGCATTGTAGGGATGCGAAGGTCTATGATCATACGACTACGGCCGTGCACGACATGAGTACACCCCCCCCCCCTACATACGGAGTGGGAAAAAAACTTTGTTGTACTCACATGAACTCATCGCCCAAATCGAGTCAGTGTCACAGGACAGGCTTCAGTAACTGCATAGTGGAAGACAATAAATAGCTCAAGAAGACATTGAACAAAAAAAATGCACGTAATCACTGAAGAAAATCGTAAACCTCAGACGAGGGAAAATAAGAGAGATCAGCGTGCGCACGATATGTATTCGTACCAGCTACAAATGGTCCACCGGGGACGACGTTTCCAGTACCGCTTGTAACACTTGTTTTTTTTAATGATACAACCATGATTCGTGACGGTGAAAACAAGAGGATTCGATGTCAAGGGCAAAAAAAAACACAAATCAGGGCAATAATCGAGTAGTTAGGATGTCCAGGGGAGCACGCGAATCTGAGTCCCAGACGCCACACTCTTAGTAAGGTCAAACTTAAAACAAATCGGAGCGTTGGGGCTTCTGTACGATTAGATAAAACTTTATTTTTGCAACAGCAAAAAAAACTTGCATTTTAGTCCCCCCTGTGGAGTTCTCGAAAAAGGGTACGTACTGCTGCGTACTGAGGCATTCGAATTTGTTTGTTTTTTCAATGAATATACCCCACAAAAAAAAAAAAAAACTCGGGAGACTGGGCGAATTCAGAAAATTCTGGGTGAAAGGATCATTATCTCGACAAAATCCTGGGACCGAAAATGCCTGAAAAATGCCTTGCACGTTTTGTTGTGAGTAGGAATAGGAAGAGTGTACCGTGCTTGATTTTGTAGTCATATAGTTGCCTATACATTTGTAGATCGTAGATACCTGGGGCAGACGACCTTCAAGGTGCACATTTCCCCCCGAAAAAAATCCCATGTCAATTACATGTCTACTGCCGGAAAAGCAGTACCCAGCTGGCATAGACAGAAAATGTCGAACTGATGCGTCTTCGTGATTCGTGTATAAATAGTGTACACCCAGGGACACCCGAGACAGATTTTACCGTGTTTGTGCGAAAAGAGGATGATGTAACTGAAAAGTAACTGAAAAGCTGCGCCCGGGAAATAAGAGCGTTCCAGCGGCGTTCTGATGGTGTCTTCAAGTTTCGGGACTTCAACAAAATATGTATGTTCATCAGGTACTTGAGGCAATGGTGAAGCGATCTACGTTGTTCTTGAGTTCGCTCTCCTTTTTTTCCCCTTGGGGGCTTCTTTTATGGATTTATGCTGTAATATGGCGTGTTTCTTGGCCGTATATTGAAAAATTAAAAAAATAAAACACAGACACACACACAGCTGTGAGATCGAGGATTTTATCGAAACTCATCTTTGCAAGCTGAGTGGGATATCATAGGATACTTCCATCGCGCGAACTACGTACGGGTTTTGAGGGGAACAAAATCTGACATCTGTGGAACTTAAGAGTCAAATCAACTGGCACCACAACAATTCCTTGATACAATCAATGTAAGTTGGCGGGCGTTTACTGCTGAAACCAGCCCGTACACTTCAGTAGGACGTAAAACCGTGTGCATGCATGCATGCATGCCATGCGCGTGTGTGCGGCAGTATACAACGTCTGCTCTTTCTTGCATGGCAAGCGGTGGCAAGGCAGCGAAGAGGACAAGTCCAAGAAAACGAACACCCGGAGGGCTAAAAAGATCAAACATGTAGGGTTCATGAATAGCACCTCGGTTTGTCACGTCTTTCACGTGGATCACATGATTCACCGGTCCGCATGAAAAACGCCCCGTGCACCCTCAAAACAAGTGGCCGCGTAGTAAAGCACATCATAGGGATATAAGCCCATGCGCTAAAAGAAAGCCTGTCAATGACGGCGAAACCCGTCGAAACGGCAGATTTTTCTTTTTTTGAAAAAGTTCCTTTTCTCGAGCAGCAGTCAGCTCAGCTGAAGCCAGTATGGCACAGCACACCCCCCAAATCCGTAGAAACCACCATATCAGGCACCGCACGTCAACTGGTATATATGCTCGCGGACGACTGAAACTAGCACAGTAGAGCTAGCCTCCTGTTCCAACCCATCCCCAGACGACGTCCTTCCGCGAGCCCAGCAGCCAGTTCGGCGCGACATGGACGGCTTTAATCGATTTGCTTCTTGTGCAGGCCAGGGGGAAGCGACTGCGTGAGCTTGTCGGCCTTCTCCTTGTCAGTGACACACAGAGTGTACAGGTACTGCAAGAAAAAAAAAACACAGGGGAACAAAAGACGACACCGACAAGCACATAGAGGGGGTGGGTCGATTGCAGATCTTAATAGTTAGACATTGCAACACCTTTTTTATACAGCACGCAGTCAATTTTTTCGCAGGGTAACGAACGGGCCAGAGAGCATGGATCATACATACACCCATCCCGACCCGATCCGAGAGCCTCTCGACAAAAAAGGCGAGTTTGCCGTCTGTAGCTTTGACCCAAAAAGACATCTTTAGACTGGGATTCGGATTCGCGTACACATGGGGGTGGAGGAAGGAGAGTCTACTTTGTGACCCCGGATCTGAGTTACGACTATTAATAGGGCAGAGAAAAAAAAGAACGGTCAACACGATCAATGGGGAAAAAAAAAAAAAAAAACGTCAAGGACAGTTCACATTCACCAGTCCACGCACCCATGAGAGGGCCAACGACTGCCATGAGCGCCCGTTGGTGCTAGTGCTTCCAACTACTGACAACAATGGAGCCACATTTTAATGCTGCCTGAGACGTATTCAGTTGTACCCCACTCTCGAAAGCATAAGAGGCAGGCAGGATCTCGACAGCAACAATAAACATGATATGATACTATGAATATCGTCAGTGGTTGTTGACAGGAAAACAAACCTGCAACTCGGAATAACATAATCGGATATCTGGTACCGGTATGTGATCCCGAATCGGAATCGGAATGTGATATGACGTATTCAGTTGTACCCCACTCTCGAAAGCATAAGAGGCAGGCAGGATCTCGACAGCAACAATAAACATGATATGATACTATGAATATCGTCAGTGGTTGTTGACAGGAAAACAAACCTGCAACTCGGAATAACATAATCGGATATCTGGTACCGGTATGTGATCCCGAATCGGAATCGGAATGTGATATAACGTACCATGACATGTCGGCGTGGTCTTAATATTCGATTGAAACAAGGCGCTCGCTGAAAACTCCGAACCATCGCGACGAAGTATAAATACAACGGAAACGTTTTTGATAGTTCATCCCGTCTCTTAAACCGTCGATACCGTGCGTGAAAATCCTTAACCGGAAAGAGCTTCGTACACGAAATCCCAGCCATCATGATAAGAGCAACGAAAAGCAGTGACAGTCAACCCCCGGCCTCCAACAAAAAACAACGTGGGTGGAACAGAGTGGAACTGCTACAGATAAAAGCCGTAAACAAAATAGCACACACGTCGCCACAAAATCGATGTATGTCTATACAACTCTGGATCGAAATATAAAGACCGTTTGGATGACTTATCAATGTACAAGCAGTGCTTATATTTTGGGACAGATTGGTACCATGGTAGGTATTTTTCTCACCCTCGAGCATCGGATCTTGAACTTGGTCGAGTGCGTCGCCTTGTTGTTTTTGATCTTCACAGACTTGGCATCGCGGCTGAGCGCACAACACAGCACACAAATCATCAGAGGGGGCACACACGCGCACACGAATGGGCAAGGGTCAGACCAAAACAACACAACCATGGATGTCGAGCGCGAAAGGGCATTGAACTCGAGGCGAGTTTTTTTAAACCACCAAAGGTCATTAGAGTGCAAGTACCAGTCGTTGGGGCTCAGTCATAGAATCGCGACTCCGCGCCATTTTGAAGTATGATACGAGGTCTACAGGGTATTATAATAGTTGCTAAAATGACTAAAGTCCTGGCGAACTTATCAGGGTACCAAAAGCTGACATGACGAGTCCTCCCTCGCGAGCCTCCAGGGTGCCAGCTAAAATTATTTGAGTCCTTGCGAGTCCCCACCGTATCAGAGGCTGTGAAATGACAAAGTCCTCGCGAGTTTCCAAGGTACCAGAAGCTGAAATGACTGAGTCCTCGCGAGGCTCAACCAAGGATACCAAATGCTGAAATGACCGAATCCTCGCGAGTATCGAACCAAAGCGTCCAACAAAAAGAGAACTCGGTGTTTTTGTGAATTCCGTTGCAGGCCTCTATAAATACTGCAAAACGTCGTCAGAGTACCCGTACAAGTCATCGGGACTCAAGTCATCGATTCGCAAGCCCAACTCATTCCAAAAGTACCGAGTCTGCAGGATACCAGAAGCTGAAATGACTGATGCCGCGCGAGTGTCCAGGGTACCAGAAACTGAAATGACTTGAGTCCTCGCCAGTCCCCAGGGTACCATAAGCTGGAATGGCTCAAGTCCTTGCGAGTCTGCTGGGTACGGATTGCTGAAATGACTTGAGGACTTGCGAGTCCCAAGGGTTTTAGGGGCTAAAATGGCTGGTACTCAATGTTACTGGTACCTTGACTTTTGAAAATAACCGAATTTTAGTACACACAAGATACTGTAACGCACCGTCCGATCAGATTTCCCGAGTCGATTTTCTCCAAAACAAGGCCAGCAGGGCATAAAAACGGAAATGGTGGCTTTATATTTCCATACGTGGACCAGTTGGCATGTGCATGCTGCCCGTTTTTGAGAAAAAAAAAGGTTTGGGAATTCATCCGGCCGGGAGGGTGTGGTGTCTTAAGTGTCTTACCGGTATAATGTCGGTAGTACAACAGCAAAAAGTAGGAACACGTACAAAAAAAATCCCGGTGCCGACTTCAACAGGGACGGATATTTTTCAAGCCGAGAGGGGTACGTATGGTTCGGCGGTCGGTAGCAACAGCGACACCAACAGCTTGACACAGGGAATGGGGTACCGCCCGGGGTTACTTACATCTCGGCGACAGCTGATTTGTGTCTGCCCCCACATAGAAATATTCGGGTACAGCCATCTAAACTGTTTACTCTTGCTGCACAAGGTACCAGGTAACATTTTAGCGCACACATATGGGTGGCCGGGTGTCTGCAAGGGTTGTGATTCCAGGATCAATATTACAGGGTCCATAGTAAATAGGACCAAAAATTGTGAGTAAAAATAGGTGACTTATGTGGGTTTTTGTGCGTTCCGTAGGTCCCTATTTACTAGTGTTTACTATGGCCCCCCGTAATAATACTAGACACTAGTCAGTCATCAACAGCAACGAAAAAGCGGACCGGTGAAGATAGGAAAAAGTCGCTACACCTAGCGCCGAAGAATCTACAGTTTACCAATCGACAACGGAATGCAAGTCCAGTTTTCGGATTTATCGCACTCTATTCAGGGACACTAGCGTCGAAGAATCTACAGTTTACCAATCGACAACGGAATGCAAGTCCAGTTTTCGGATTTATCGCACTCTATTCAGGGACACAATGCACGCTGTTCTGAAAGCAAATCAGCCTTTACGTCTAACAATAGTAGACTTTGAGGCCTCGCTCACCACGTGTTGTATCTGTATCTGGTGCGTGCCTGTATGTACAGAGTTTTTGCACCTTATCGCAACACGAGAACATTAATACTCAACACACAATGACAACAGTAGTCAGGTAGCTCCACCTCTCCGGGGTTACACTGGCGGTTCGCAGAGCTATAATAGCAACACGCGTGGTATGATACACCCAACAGTAGGTGTCTACTGCTGTCTACTATACATCCAACAGTAGGCGTCTATTGCTGTCTACTGTCTACTGCCGCTGTTGTAAAGGGCCGTCGCTACTGCAGGGACAAGAGGCGCCTCGTGAGAGACAAGACACTTGAATTAAGCGACACCCACAAGGCCCCCTCTCTACATTCAAGGCCCCTCTTCTACCTGCGGTAGCGACGGCTCTTTGCAACGGCGGCAGTACAGAGCAACAGCCACTAAATGTCGAACACAGCCTACGTTAACGACGCGTGTTGCTCTTACGAGTATACAAAGTGGCTCTACGAAAGCCATTACGAGTTGTGTGAGGATCGGTTCGTAGAGAAATCTCGCATAGATCTGCCCGCTCACGCAAACTTCCTGACGAGACCTGCCCGCTTGAACAGCAAGCAGAGCCTTTCCAACCACAACGACCAACTGGCGCACCAACCAAGTTGGCCTCTGGTTATCGTTACGTTTGAGTTCTGGGTCCGGGTGGTGGCCTCCGTGAGCCGAAGCCGAAAAACAATATCACCGTCAGGGGAAAAGCCTTACATATTTGTGACAAAACCCTACCTCATTAAAATAAAACAGCATGGTTTTATTCGGGCAAGTACGTCTAAGAAAGATTGCCTGAGCGGGCAGAGTTTTACGCCAATTGCTCGTAAAGCTGTCAAGCGTTACCCACATAGCCTCGGTTTCCAAAAACAGGTGAACTCCTTTAGGGGGTGCACTCGTACCAATGTCGTCCGGACAAAACACTTGGAATTAGAGTCACATGAGGTTTCTGTATGTACAATAAAGTACTAAACGGGTTGGTTAACCCCTTAAGAAGTGGTCCCGCGAATTTGGGGACAAACTACTTGGAATTAGTGTTGGGCCTTTTTTTTTAGTTCTGAATGGGTTAAGGTCATTGTTTCAAAAGGTGCCCGCTTGATGCGGGACGTTCAGCATGACAAGCGATTGTACGACGAGTGCCAGTGGGTACGGTACGTCCACTACTGTACTACATTGAGCACCAGCGTTTGCACAACCGGTGTTCGTTCGTAACTTCCACGTGGCTATTTTAGAACAAAGACGGTTAACGGTCGGAACCACGAGGTGACTGCTGGACCGCCTGAACCGGTTCCGAGGGTCACATAAGTAGTAGCAGGCTGCGATGGGCCTGTACAGCGGTCATCAGGGTTGCTGCAAACATAAAAGTGCCTGTTCTTCTTGGTTCTTCAAGGCAACACCATGGAAACATAGCGCCAAAAAAAACGCGATGCCTCCAATAAAGGCGGCCAGGTACGAACACTCAAGATAACACACAACACGAACCCTCGGCCGAGAAAGCTATTTTTCTGCGATAACGGGGAGAATACAAATACCAAGCGACGCGTCTATGGGAAGGTCTCGACGAGATCTTTCCATAATCACCATTTTCGGTGTATGAAACCGCCCATGCTTCAAGGGAAGACGGCTCCGAAGTTCGTACCAGGAGGTGTGCTACCTTGATTACGTACAGCAGTACGAACACGGGGTACCGGTTTCGAACGCAGTTTTGTACAAATCCATGCGTAAAACATCTTGACTCATTCAGAACTGAAAAAAATGTCCCACACTAATCACAAGTAGTTTGTCCCCAAATTCGTGGGACCAGTTCTCAAGGGGTCAAGAACGCCAGGAAAAGATGTACGTGTCGGTAATATAGACGTTTACAGCAGTACCTGCCCTCTCGAAGAAGCCCTCGGATACTATCAATATACTACTACTGTAGCCCGGGATACGTTTCATGTATTTTGAGAAGAGGGTGTGTTTCCACACTAACTTGAGCGTAATGAATACCCGATCCCCATTCCATCACTTTCCCGGTAAATCTCAGGACGAGTTTCGTGGGTTTTTTCGTTGTAGGTATGACAGCGAGTTCGGTACTTCTCGTGAGAGGGCCGGTATGATAGCAGCGGTTTACGTTGCAACAGCTCAACACCTCACATGCTATTGCTGGCTGTAATCCACGCAGCTATAATACGAGTATTTGCTCTTGCAGCAGCTCACATGCTACGCATTGCTGGCTGTAGCCCATACCCATACAGCTACGAGTATAGTCGTACCCGCGAATATATGCGAGGTACAGCAGTACAGCAGTACATAAAGGGTAAGTGACAACCCGGTACGAGCAGTGAACTAAAGACTCGTCCCTACGGAGTACCTGGTAAGGAAACCTTCGTGTACAGCAGTACAGCAGCAGTACCCTATGTACTCTTGATACTTCAGCGGCACGCGCTCGCATCTGTGGTACGTCGATGTGTTCGCCTCGTGAGATTTGGAGGTCGGCTATGCAAACCGCCAGTTGTACACTACAAAAGTATGACCATACGAGCACATGGCGCCGTCACAGGCAAGCTCAGCCAGTAGAAATGGCACCAAGCACGAGTCTCAGCTTTCACGGAACAAACGTACCACCAGTACAAGAGCACTGGTCTGCCTGTACGAGAACAAGTACCATGATACCGCGCACCTGCTACTGGTATGTACGTACAGCAGCAGTACTACTCTCGACATGAATGTAAGGAACGTTAGGTCCCCAAATTGATACACAACCGGTCCTTATATTTCCGTCCAGCTTGCAACCAAACACTGCGTAACCTTACCTGGTACATGTTTCTACGTGAGAGTGTGTCGGTTGCGATAGTATTTGCGGTACATACGCTCTACCTACCGGGTAAGTATTAGATGCCGGGCATTCCCAGCTACCGAAAACGCAAGTCTCACAAGTCACCCTAACGTGCTCCTGAAGCCCAGTGGTGATAGCGTTACTTCCCGTGTACTGGTTCTACTGCTGTAGCGGTGGCTACGGCTTCCCTGGGCTTCATCTAGACTCGACTTTGGGAGCCACCATTTAATACCAGGTACAGAGTACTAGGTGCAGGGTACCTGTGGGAACTCGTTCTTACTGTTTGTCTCACGTAGAAAGAAGTCGCCAAGCAAAGACCGCAAAAGCAGAGATATAACGCTGCTGAGAGTGCAGCACTAGTGCTACCCAAATGCACTCTCCAATAAAATTGTCAACCACAGGCCAGCGCTTACCGGCGAGCCTTCTGCAGGAAGTCCCTGATGTCGTGGATTTGCTTCGGCTGTAGCGTTCCACGCCGGAGGAGCCAAGGCCAAGCAGAGCCACGCACAATACGCCATCAATAAGCCATATCATACCACACAAACCCCAGGAGAGCCAAAAGACGAGGGCAAGAAGAGGGGGGGGGGACGAACGAGAGGGCTCAGGTCAGGAACCCGCGACGATGGCAACAGATTTGCATAAGCCACGAGATCGGAAGCATGCACCACTGCCTGCACCGCCATTCCATCGGCAGGCCTTGCGGGCGATGACACTAGGCTATCGTAGCATAGCGACACCGCGACACCACTGCTGCTGCTGCTGCCTGCTGCTGCTGTGGCTGAGGCAAAACCTCTGCCGGGATGGCTACCAGAAACAGAACGCGCTCAGCCTCTACATCAAGAGGTATCAACACCACCACGAGTTCGTGAGTACTCGTGCATGCAGTTAACCAACACGAGGTGCTGCTGGGGTACTTGCCATGGTGCTACCCTGCTGCTGGAGGTGCTCAACCTCTGCTGCTGCTGAGTAGGCAAGCCACTCGCTGCCATGCGTTGCCAGCTCTTAGAAATGAGGCGGTAGCTATTCAGGGGATGGAAACAAATATACTGCTTCTAAACTTGGTAAAAAATAGACCAGAAACCGCCGAAATCGTAACAGTTTTTGTGTGGCAGTGTTTGCGGCGTTGGGTTTGGTGTTGCGCTGCTGTTGCGATGTTGCGCGATGCGGTGTTCTTGTGTTACGTTACTGATTTGCTACATTGCTGTGTTGCTACTGCACGTTGCTGTGTGGTAGTCGTTGCTGTGTTGCACAATGTTGCTGCTCCAAATATGGACAAAACGTCACCACAAAACGAAAAAAACGACGCCACCACCAGTGCGGCGGGATTTCGTTCGATGAAATTACGAGTGTTGTTGGGGTTTGTCTTACTCGGTTTCAGTATACCCGCCTTGATGGATTTCGAAAGTGGGTACTCGTAGTGGGGTGACGGATTCTTGTTTCGCGTGTGCCCCTGCTCTACTGCTGTTGTAGCTGTGCTGTGCGGGGTGCGGGTGAGTGTATCGTAGAGCCTCTTCGAGAAATAAGATGGTGTCGCCCGCATGTGGCCAGCATAATATGTGGCCAGCGTGACACGTACGTGTGGTTCAAATTCGACGATATAATAATAAGTATTACACGAAAAACAGCCGAAAAACCACCACATCCCAACCTTAAAACTCCAACCCGTGGTCGATCCTGAATGAACATTTTCCATGGGAAACACTACACTATTACCAGGCAGAAACAGCAACCAACTCTAAATCACATTGAACCGGCGGGCTGTTTTATGGCGAGGTGGTATACGTAGTAGGGGCGAGAGAATAAGACGGCGGCGCCACATGCAGCAGGAAAAAGCAGGAAGATAATCGGCAGGGGGGGGGGGCCGGAGGGCGGGAGGTGGCGGGTGGGGGGGGGGGGGGGGGGGGGGAGGGGGCGGGGGGGGCGGACCAGGGGGGCAGGGGGGGGGGGGGGGCAGCCGTTCTGATACAGAATACCGATGTCGACGACAAAGCAGAAGCAAAATGGGAGACCGTGTGGCACGGGTATATACCAGTTCGACAAATAATAAGTGGAACAACAGCTTCTATGCTATTGCTATATATAATACTGTACCCCAAAGTTTCGTGTTCACGGTACGTCGTACGCATGACATACATGTACTTTTTGTTTCACCTACTGTAGTAGTATTGTTGTCCTAGTATATATATAGGAGGGGGCGCGACGACAGCGGCAGTTCTGATACTTGAAACCGCTGTCGGCGAGAGCAGGAAGGAGATGGCAGATCGATTAGCAAGGTCCCCGGCTGTACTATGTGTATACCAGGTCCTGTACTATAGCAAACAAGCAAACGGAAACCTTTGCGAATATTCTTGCTGCCTAGAGCACTATTATGTACGTACCCGACCCACGCACCTGGTGTCATTTTTGCTCGGCCTTGTTTTCTCTCCTATTCTTCCTTTATTATGTTTCCCCCTCCTCTGTGTATATTGCATCGTTTGTGCAGCAAAAATCCTTATCACGTTTACGTTTCTCGCGTTCTTACATTATTTTTATCTTGCCTCATTCTATTAGTATTTCTTGTATCTTTCCAGGAGGATTGGTTTTGGTTTTATTTTGTATTTTTTTTTTGTTTGGTTTGTTTTTGGTGTGTTCGTACCCTGGTACGTTGACATTTTATCTCGATATACTTTGCGATGATCTTGGTTTTCTCTGTCTCAATCTGTGACCACACAAGTTGTGCCTGGGATCTCTCTGGGACGAAAATCAGGAAACGGACGATCTGGGGGATATTATGATGCTTGATGTCGTTGGGTAGAAATAACGGATTGATGTCAAAAGACCACACAAAACAGAGAGTACACAAATAAATGTGTCATGAACCTGCATGAACTAACTCCCCTCGTAAAGACGTGTTCCTATATTCCGGTGTGTATTATTCCTCCAGATAGGTAGGCAGTATTGGCCATCTCGAGAGGGGGCACCATGCATCCCACCGTTCAGGCAGTATTGGCCATCTCGAGAGGGGGCACCATGCATCCCACCGTTCAGGAACAGAACACTTCGAAGCTAGGCAAAAAACAACTGCAGCCGGTTGAGTAGTGTCGGCTGCCCGCTATACATAGTAGTCCCTGTGAAGTTGCTTGGCACGAAGATGGGATCAACCAGTACTATGGTATTGTGCGGGGTAGTGCCGGTTGCCGCTACTACGAGGTATAGTGCCGGTATATCGTTGGGTGGCGCATACCGGCACTATGGAGGGATCATTACTACTACTTTGTTTGTACTGCAGTATGTATCTCACGTTAGAGCGAGGCACGAAAGGAAAAAAAAAAATCGATTACGTATGACTTATCCTACAAACGACGACATTCAATTAATGCGATTTTATCGTGATCTAAGTGATTGTATCATCTTATTATCATGATAAGATCAAAAGAGTCTAGGACGAGCGGGTGCCAGAAGGTTTCGCACGTTTACCAACATGCTGCGCGAGTGGCATACAACTCCACAAATAGCAAAAAATCGGACACATCCCCTATCCCCTACCCCAGCAGCATTCCTCCTTACTGCTTGTAACCGTCATATACATATACTGTGTACCGATACGTTTCCCCTCTGTAGCAGCACTGGTCTTACTTCCGCAATAATAACCGAAACGCGGTGCGAAAAGGAAAAATCAAGTCAAAATCAAAACTCCCACATCAGGGGTGTGAACAAAGTACTGCATGCAGTGGGCGCATGAAGGTGTCGGTACAATAGTCGACCTCTATGTAGGTCCATGCCGTTATCAGCAAATAAATGTAAGTTACGTAAGCTTAGTCATGGGAGACGCCCCGCGCCGTCGTTCTGCATTATTGTTATCAAGAATGCACACGACAAGCTTTTGCGCTAAGTAAAAAAAAAAGAAAAGAAGACAAGCTTGTTCGAGTAGAGCTCATCGGAGACAGGCGTTATACGATGCGTGCGAATTCCAGTCTTGATAAATACCCAAGAAGCCCGGAGGAGCCCCCCCAAAAAAGATTGCTCGTACATACGTACGTACATCGTCGATGCAGAGAAAAGACAAGAAAATAAAATCTAAAACACAGAAATAAATCATGGAGAGAAAGGCGAGAGTTAAACGAGCACCGTACCTACTGCACAACCGACGCCAAGTTTTATTGGAATAGGCACTATGCTACTTGTAGCAGAAAGGCAGCGCCGGTGCTCACGTCCAGGTTGCTCGTATTAGGTCCAACAAGCTATCATACAAAGATTACACGAGAAATAATGGTGCACAAGAAAGTAAACGGCCAGTGCAAAGCCGTCTCGGGACTGGGGCACTGATTTTATAACGAGGTGTTACGTGCGTTTCGCGTGAGCAAAAAACGCACTTCGGCAAAAAAAGAAAGGGTGCCGTTACGACGACAAGCGCAAAAACCAACGGCGCACGCGACGCCCCGCACTGCTGTACATGGCTCTCTACGACAGCCACACTGCGCCCACCACACCATTAACCTCCGCCGCTCTGCATACATAGACTAGACATCACGACGACAATTATGTTATGACACGATATCAACAACAGCACCTTTCCTCTCCGCAATTCTCAACACTGCCTGCACCAAGCCACGAGCCACGCCAGCGGCACCTCAGCGTGGTGTACATACGTACTGCAAGTTTCGCACTCACACTAGCGCAGGTTCCGCACTTATAATAGCGTAAGCTCGCACCACTACGTACAATACCAGTGCATCTGTTGGGAGAAAAATGTCGATCACAGCAAGTGTGGCCCATCGCCGTGCGAACGATGGCCGCTCGATCGACACCGCTTGGGTTTGGATTAGGGACTACGCGTACGGACTACATGCGGAAGTCCATGACGGCCACCATGCTGGTCGAGAAGCACGCCGCGATGCGGTCCTCTCGGAAGTTCCACGCGACCTCGAAGATATCGCCCTCTCCCTGCAACATAGAAAACATATAATTTGCACCCGCGCGGGGGGGGGGGGGGAGGGTGAGACATTCGCGTTACAGACACTTTTAGAAACCCTTTTACTACTGAAAAATGTATGTTCCACACTAATTCCCTCAAGTGCGGGGGGGGGGCATCGCGAGCAGACTTTTATATACCTTTTTTCTACCTTTTTTCTATTAAAAAATGTAGTTTTCCTACAAATTCCCCCAAGCAAAAGGCGACAACCAAAACAACGAAATCCCTCCAAGATCAAACAGTTTGCAGATATTAATAGAAGACAAGTCACCTGGTAGCTCTTGACCAGAGTACCGTCCTTGACGCTCCAGATGTAGAGGTGCCCGGCAAACGATCCGCTCACCAGGTAGTCACCTGAAAATCACAAACAAACACACACAAAACCACAAAATCACAAGGCACCGCATCAGAGCACAGCGGAAGCAGAGCAGCAGAGCACAGCACAAGCAGCATCCTAGCACAGCAGAAGCAGAGCATCAGAGCCCAGCAGAAAGAAGCCTCAGAGCACAGCAGAAGCAGAGCATCAAAGCACAGCAGTAAACAGACTCAGAGCACAGCAGAAGCAGCATCAGAGGACAGCAGAAGCAGCATCCGAGAGCACAGCACCGTGAAGCATCACGTCACCCATCACCGACAACCAGAAAGCACAACACACCGCAGGTCAACATGGGCCACATGCGGGAACCACGCCTCTACCTGCCCGCCGTGGCCTTTCCTCCCCACCCAACCCTGAACACCGTTTTCCTTCGGTCAAATTTCTTATAGATCGTGAAAAAAAAAACGAGATGATCCATTTCTTACGGCCCGATTCGTTTCTCAAGAGGGGGGCGCCCTCTGTAAGCGAACCTGATGGGCTGAAGGCCACGCTGTACACCGGGTCTTGGTGCCTCTGAAGGGTCGACACCACCTTCCCAGCATGTACATCCCACAGCTTCACCGTCGCATCGAAAGAGGCGCTGACAAGGGATGCGAGCAGCAGACAAGGCAACATCATCCACCGACAGTCATGGTTAGGGGTTGACCATGGTTCTATTATAGGTGAGGACGCATGCGACGGTAGAGGTGGACCATGTTTTATTTTTTTCTGAGGGCCCTCACTCGAGAAGCTCTATAGCAATACTACGTACGTCATTTGTAAGTCGCCCAAAAACTACTATCGAGGAGCTCTATACTAATAGTAGGCCATTTGTAAGTCGCCCAACAAAGCTGATCGAGGAGCTCTAAACTATTAGTAAGTAATTTGTAAGTCGCCCAAAAACTGACTTTGAAGGGAAATAAATGGGCTACGGCACCCGATGAAGAATTCGATGGCCTAAGCATGCAGCGAACAATATTGCAACACGATAATGAAAAAAACGACCAATCAGGGTTAAGGAGCCTTTAATACTACCTGTAGTATAGGTCATTCAGAAACCGTTCCAGACAAAAAGTGCTAACAGGGTATATCCTTCTATCGTTTATAGCACGCGTCTTGAGGTCGTGGTTAGGACTACAGTAGACCATGGTAAGGATTGGGCCATGGTTAGGGATAAGTTCACACCTCGGGCTGATCATGATCTATCCATCTACCTATCTATCTATCTATCTATCTATCTATCTATTTACCAGGTATCTATCAATCAATCAACCAATCTACCAATCAATCAATCTATCAATCAATCAATCAATCTACCTATCTATATATCCATATATCTACCTACAGTACCTACAATCTATCTAACTATCTGTCTAACTATGTATATATATATCTATAATCTGTCCATCTGTTTATATATCTATATATCTGTCTATCTGTTTCCTGTAGATCATCTAGTTGTGAGAGGATCTGCAGCATCTGTCAACTATTAATAGTGCAGATCCACCCCAGGAAACATGTGCGAGATCATGCCAATTATACGACTTCCACCCGCAAGCAACATACCAGGTAAGCTATTGTACTGTACATCATATATATTATACAAGATCGGGAACAAATCTGCCTTGAAATACATACTGCTGTGGATCATGAACTGGGAATCGACCGTCTGTCCTATTAATAGTAGGTGTGGATATAGCTTCGTCTTTCAGGACAACGGCCTGGAGGCGTCCAATCGCGCAGACTTTCGACTTTTGAAACGTCAGACAACTCTTGCCAGCACTACGAATAAACGAGTACGCTACGCAGAGCGAGTATGACAAATACGCCCACAGCACGTCCCTCTCATAAGAAATCGGGATGCTGGCCCAGACTATCACACAGTACGTATTATAGTAGATATATTTATTGTTATTTGAGAAAGGGGGTGTTCCACACTAAAATCAGTACAATAACCACTCCCGACTTTCTTTATTTTCCCGAAAATCTACTGGAAGGTTGAGTTTTTTGTTGGCTTCTTTCTTATGAGAGGCTATATAGTGTTTATGTAGTACATGTACTACAGAGTGGTGCACCTTGAGGACTTTGAATAAGCACGGCGAGCGGTCATTGGCTTCTTTTTCTTATGAGAGGCTATTTAGTAGGGCTGTATATAATGTTTATGTACTCGTAGTGTGTGTGTGTTCTTCACATTAAACCTTCCTTTCTACCCGTCGACATCCAGCACACCCAGTGTCCGTGCCGATTCTTCATCCTAAAAAGGTACCAGTTATGTGGTCACAAAACTACGACACAGAGATACTACGCTCAGTGCAGTAAGCAGAGCATGTACTACAGAGTGGTGCACCTTGAGGGCTTTGAATAAGCACGGCGAGCGATCATGATCTCACCAATCAGGAAAACTCAAATTAAACTGCACGGCAGTACCCCCTCTGTCCCGAAATATAAGCACCTTTTTATTGACTATTATTTTTTTTAAGTGCTTATAAATCGGGACAGAGTGGTTCGTACAGTAGAAAGCCAGGTACCAGTACTGAAATATAAGCACCTTTTTATTGACTATTAATGTTTAAAGTGCTTATATTTCGGGACAGAGTGGTTCGTACAGTAGAAAGCCAGGTACCGGTACCAGCCGGTATGCACTTACCTAGCAAGCAGGAGCTGCTTCTCCGGTCTAGGGCTCCACTTGATGGTGTAGATCTCCTTGTCGTGCTCTTCTAGGTTGTGCACGCACGATGTCTGGCCCATCTTCCAGATCTGCCGCCAAAAGAACATTCGGGTACGTGTCTAGCCGTCGTCGCAAATGCATGCACCCAACACTCTCATCAAACATTGACCAACAACCGCGATACACATTTCCTTTTCTCGACGGAGGGTGCATAATTTATATCGTCCTATATATGGTAAAGGAGGGGGTTAGGGGTTAGGTCTAGGGTTTGGGTCTTATAGTGTGACCCAGGGTGTCTGATGGCCACGCATAGTATACCTATTTGTTATACGAGTATATACTTCGTGTACCAGTATACTGCTGTTATACTGGTATGCATGTGGAAAATGAGGAGGAGGAGGAAAATCCCGGCTAACGTCTGGCAACCGATATAGTGCGGTGTAATCAGCATTGAACCCAAAGGCAATGGCACTATTAACCCCTTTCGGGCGGAGCCCTTTTAAGGGGTACCGGGTACCGGTATAAGGGATAGCGACCTAAACAATGGCAACTTTAACTTTGGTGCTATCAACCGTCTACGAGCAGCAGCGTAAGCGCCCATCATCACCGGTACCGCCATGTTGCGCCCGGGTCCTACGACCCCTTGCATCAACCATTGTGAACTCGGACACCAATTCCAACCATTGTACCCCCCCACCCCAATGACGCAGTGACCGTATGTAGCGGTAACCGCCACTTTGTATCGTGAAAAGTCCCCTCTCAATGGCAAGAGGGTGAGAAGACACAAGAGGATTTTTGCAGACACCACTCAACCTGTAACAGAAAAATTACATATCACGGGCCAACGGTGTACACCGCGGTGCAGTAGCGCTACCACTAAACCTACCCCCCCGCCGCCCCCCCGGCGTGCGCAGGGCTCGCACGGATTGCAGGGATGCCGTGTATATCGTATACCTGGTATGTGGGTTCGGCAACCATATTAGAAATGACGAAGTAGCACACTGACCTTGGCTGTGTAGTCGTCCGAACAGCTGGCGAGCAATTGGCCACTAGGGTCCCACTTGATCGCATTTACCTCGTCCGTGTGTCCTGTTTGTTCCAGGTAACAGTCAGCACGGCACCAGATGGATCGTCGCACCAGCACCAGCACAAGACAAGACAAAATAAGACAAGGCCAAGTGGCATGGTGTGGCATGGTATGGCATGGTACCGTACGCAAAACAGTATCGTAGAGCAGTATGGTATGGTATGGTATGGTATGGCATGGCTGGTATGGCATGGCATGGCATGACATGGTATGGTATGGTATGGCATGGTATGGTACGGTAGAACAGTATGGTATGGTATGGCATGGTATGGTACGGTAGAGCAGTGTGGTATGGTATGGTACGGTAAAGCATGGTATAGGATAGAGTGGGCGTACTAACCGGTGAAGGTTTGGCGAGGGTACTCCTCCCCGACGACGCAGGTGTGGATGGCCTTATCCGTCGAGCACGTGGCGAAGGTTAGGTCATCCTTCCAGTCCACATCCTGTGAGTTCATCGTGTGATGCGCGGCAAGATATACGCAATAAACGGTACAAGAAGAACACGATCAGATGTGCACTTGAAGGCAACAAACTCATGGTTTTTCCGCCGTTCGCCTCCAATAAATGTCATATAATGCCCCTCACAAGCTGGCACACGTCCGACAGATCATCTACAGATCATACAGATCATCTACAGATAGATAATCTACGTACTCGTATAGATAATCTAGATCATAGCCCGCCTTTGTGAGATGTTGTGCACCACCTGTATAGTACTATACAGATCCAACCCAGGAAACATGTCCCACATCGTGCAGATTATACGGCTCCCACCCTAGAATATTAGAGCTACTGTAGATCATACAAATCATACATATCATACATAGCATACAGCTCATACAGATAATACATATCGTACAGATCATACATATAATACAGATCATACAAATCATACAGATCATACAGATCAGGAATCTATCTGCCCTGAAATATCTAGATAATGAAGTGGGAATCGATCGTCTTCCCGATATGTGCAAGCTGGCCATGACATCCACAAGCCGGTCGTCCCGCTCATACTCTATCATCACCGTCTTCGTCCAGCCGCAAAAAAACAAAAACAGGCATACCCCAGCGGAGTAAAGTACGAGAACCCTTCCGACGTGAAGAGCGTACACGACTAACGAGCAAGCGTAAGTCCCGAGCACAGTCGCGAAAATCGCAGTGTCCAGACGAACGGGGCGCTCCAGGGAAGCTGGGCACCGGACAGGAAAAAACGCCTCGGTAAAACATCGGCCATAAGAGCAGACCAATGTCACAAATATGTCTGGTATTATCGTACACAGACACGAACTAGCGTTTGATGAAAGTGAATGACGTGCGTATAAAAAAGCAGCAGCAGATATACTTTTGAGCATGGCACGATTTGGTTCAGTTGGTGGGAGTAGAGCATGGGGGCGAGGGGCCTCGAAAAACAGTATTTGCGTTTCCGAGGCGACACATCACCAATCACAAGTGCACCGTATCCCTATATTACCATTTAAGTGAGCGTCACATGTCCATAAATATCGCTGTTGTATGCGCTCCCGCCAACTGCTGTGGTGTCCCTCCAGCGCGCCACCATGAGCACCAATAAAATGAAATCGGACACAGGTGATTCGATCATGTGTATGCATCCCTGAAGTCGCCCACAGTATGTTTCTATATACCACTTTGTCCCTATATAAGCACCATTTTGATTCAATAGTAATGTACATAATGTGCGTATTTTTCGGGACAGAGTGATATGATGTTTTGAGTAATTTGACTCACCAGGGTGGGTGCCTCGTGGAAGCGGAACTGCTGCTGCACTTCTCCCCTCGACACGTCCCACACGATCGCCGACTTGTCAGAGCTCCCACTCAGCAAGAAGCTTCCCTGATGTGTAAAAAAAACGGGGACGGAGCATAATAGGCGTAATCAGCATTATAACCCTCTTGATGGGGGCTAGATAAATTTGATCACAGTATAGAGGGGAACCTTGACGATAACTGAGTGACGGTTGCAGCAGCAGCAGTAGTGGTAACGGCCACTGCGTGATTGGTGGATGATATGATACAATGGTTGGAATTGGTGTCCGAGTTACAATGGTTGATGCAATGCAAAGAGTCAGCCGTGCGGCACGGGTGCAACATGATCCTACCTGTACTTCTGAGCGTCCACGCCTCTCATATCATAGATGGTTGGGAACACCAAAAGTCATCGTTTTTTTGGTCGTTATCCCTTATACCGGTACCCATTCTATCCCTTAAAACGGTAATATATCCCTTAAAGGGGGTCTGTACCAAAGGGGTTAACCCCTTAAGAACCGGTCCCACGATTTTGGGGACAAACTACTTGGAACTAGTGTAGGATAAGTTTTGCAGTTCTGAAAGGGGTTATAAGTGTAGGCTGCTGCACGTATACGACGTATATAGCGCACTGACCAATGGCAATGCTCGAGTCGAGCAATGTCGCACGTACGGAAGGCTAAAAGGAGGACAGAGGACAGGCTTGGCAAATGCCACCCGTCGCGGGTTGGCAGCGCAGGCCCAACAACGTTGCACGACAGCAACAATCGGTCCCCTATAGGTAGGGCGACAAGTTCTACAACACAGCAACTCAAGGGCAAACAAAACAGGTACGCAAAGCTGCAAAAACAATCCCAAATAAATTCCTCGTGCCTTGATCCGAAACGTGGGTGGTGGAGTTCTTACTACTTGTAGCCCTTTTTCTACCTCACATACTGCAAAACTTCTCGACACTAATTCCAAGTGATGTGGCTTTCTTTGGGAAGGGGTTAAGTTGAAGCAGGAGTCTGTTCCGAAGCACCATCGGACTATTTTGTTCGTCACCATGCATCACCTTGTCGTTCCACTTCAGAGAGAAAATCGGCCCCTCGTGTGCCTCGAGCGTGTGCTGCAGCGCTCCATCCTGAGACCAGATGCGCGCCACGCCGTCATACGACCCTGGTGACAAAGCATCACGACAAAAACAAACAAAAAAAACAGAGGCTTAACGCCTCAGCAAATGCAACTATTAATATTTTGTTCGGGACATAAATACTTCTTGGAATTAGTCGGGGGGGGGTGGGAAACCGCAAGGTGGCACCATCGACCGACCATGTCCCTCCGGGGGCGAGGTTTGAGCGTGAGCGTGCATGTTGGGACCCAAAAGATGAAGGGGGGGGGGCGTACTCATTCGTTGCTTGCCTTAAGTCATTTGACCATTGACCACGCATCCCTTTCGAGACGGAGCACCGGAATTAGTGCGAGGGGTGTACTTCATTTTCATGCATGGCCGTAGTCGTAAATTAGTGGGGGGGGGAACCCTTTTCTTCAGTAAGGGCTAACATCACCGACAGTAGTCAGTGGCGGCATATACTACGCGGACAAAAACCAACGGCTACTCGTACAGTCGTTGGGTTTTCCTTTGCATGGCATCCACCCATCCCTACGCAAAGCCGCGCGCTACGATAGAGGAACAAATTGGACTCTTTTTGTTTTTGGCGAAACAGTATTTAAGACTGAAGGGGGCGCTCCGTAACCGAGAAACAACTCAAATATATAGTGTTTTACAGCAGTAGGGGTCCACCGGTATATAAGGCGGTGGTGTGCCTTTAGAGCAATATGACCGCCTTATAGAGGGAAGGCGCCTTATTCATTCCAGGTTACGAGTGCAATTCCCCACTCGCGCCAAGTGATTTTGACCGCCTTGTACCGGGATACCGTATCATATCAGGATGACGGCTTATATCGGGATACCGGCAAATAGTAGAACCACTCTATCACGTAAACTCGTCGGAACACTATAGTATACCTGGTACGTTTATTTCAGACTGTTTAATTTTAATTTTAATTTAATTTAAATTATTTCTTCCCCCACAAATAGACACACACTTCCTGAATTCTACAGCCTCAGATTGTGTCCCCCTCATACGGGATGTACATCCTACATGAGGAGATATAAAACCCGTAAGTACGCGCGATCGAAGTATTACACTCAGCTAGCAAAGATGAGCTTCGACGAAATCCTCGAGCTCACAGCTGTTGTTTTTTTTTAATTTTTTAATATCGGGATACCACCTTATATCGGAACCCCCCCTACTGTATGTCTACTGTAGTGCTCGTACGCCATGGGACTTGTTTGTGTGCATCTTGACATTATTTATTTTTTTGTAAGCTTAGGTGAGGTAGGCAACCCCTACACTATAAATACGAGCACTTGTTTTTGTGCATCTTGACATTGTTTATCGTTTGTAAGCTTAGTAGTAGGTGAGGCAGACAACTCCTGTACTATAATCAAGTGAAAACACACAACCTCACCAATATTAGGAGCTGTATCCCCTGGCGTATATAGCAAGCGTCGCAACAGCCTCGGGGATGCTTGCTGCCAATGGTAGGGCGGCGGTTAAGACAAACTACAGTAAAACTCCACAAAACCCCTTTGTGCGCCGCCGCCTGCGTCCTGGCCGCAAGGGGCGACTCTTGCGACCCCTGCCGATAGTGGGGAGCGGTGGAAGCTACGGAGCTGTTGGAATAGCACGACGAATAACTCCCAACACTCCATCCCCCGAGCCCCAGGAGTACCTACGAGTATTAACACCTAAAAATAAAAATGCTCGAATTTCAAAAAGACAAAAACTTTTAAAGATTACCTAATTAATAAAAATCACGGATGGCTGTCTTTGGCCCTGAACGATCCCATACAAAGACTTGAAAAACGCCTCTAAAAAAATACGAAAACCACTGCCGTTTCGTATATACCACCGTATTACAGATTTAAGCTGCCCCAAGCCTTCTGGCTCTCTCGCATCGAGCTGCTATGGGGTCGCTCACCTGTGGCCAACAGGGTGCCCTCCCGGTTCCACTCTAGCGTGGTGACGTCCTTGTTCTTGTCCCCCACCTCCCTAGAGTGCTTGAGCACCATGGACGTTCGCGAGGCCTCCTCCGCCACTTTCGAGCCCCTGCCCATTACAAAAAAAAACGGTACAATCAACACCATCAAATTCGCCACTATTACGACCGCTCGCCGTATACCACTCTGTCCATAAATATAAGCACCGTTATTATTGAATATTTATGTACAAACGGTGCTTATATTTCTAGACGGAGTGGTACAGCCGTATCGGTCCCCTCATAAGCAAAACAGATTTGAAGAAATCTAGCCTAGAAAATAAAACAAAATAAAGAACATAAGAAAGTATGTATGTAGCCTACTAGCGCTCGCCGTCTACTTATAAAGGACGTTGTAAGGAATCTACCCTCTTCTCGCCCCGCCAGCGAAAGGATGTTAGCCTGACATCTGATTTCAGGTTTCTTTCGAGAAGGCCGATACTGCATAACACGCAAGATAATACACTACCAGGTAGCAAGGATATACGGATGTTAGCCTAACATCTGATTTCAAGTTTCTCACGAGAGGGCCGATACCGCAACACGCGAGATAATGCTACACTACACTAGCAAATTGTATGCATGTATTTCCAAGTATGATGTATACGACGTCGCTTGCGCATAAAAACCAAACTGCGTCATTTCTTACCGTATCTTGGGAGATATTTGCCAAATCCGGGCCGTCGAGTCTCCAGACCTGCACAAATAACAAGAAGGAAAAGTGGCACATTGAGCGCCATGCCATACGCAAGAGCACATAAGCGGATCGGTAGAGGGCACGGCTGGAAGACGAACCGTTACATCGGAGCTGCCCTGTGCCGCAGTTTAGTCTATCAACACTTCGGGGCGGACGTCCTGGACGGTTGTCTCTGTTGCGTGGTTGTTGTGTGGAGAACACACCGAGAGGTGGGTCGGTATGATACCTCGGGTATACATACACGGAAGGGAGCGACAAGACATTGGATGTAACCTTGAACATGGGTGTGACCCTTCAATGAGGCGGTACTGGTGACACCGCTTTTCGTTAGCATCTACTACTACTGTCTAATAGCACATCCTTAGGACGGTGCCAGTGAGAAAAATAGCCAAAACGCAAAAAAAAATAACATAAAGCGACTTAGCAACCGACGGCCAAAACAATCAGGGCTGTTCGCGACTCATGACCCGACCCGCGCTGGTCGGGTCAGGTCTTCACAACCTCACGGGTCGGGTCGGGTCGGGTCGGGTCAGGAGGTATTCCATATATCAGGGGTCGGGTCGGGTCAGGAGGTATTCCATATATCAGGGGTCGGGTCGGGTCGGGTCGGGTTAATAGGTGACCCCATCCGTGAATAGCGGTGAAAAAAAAGCCAATTCACCTCGTATTCCTATAGCAGGTACACATTGCATGCTTACAAACATGTCGACTCCTTCATGGCATCAAGATAAAATAGTAAATAGTCGTTTTGCTGATTCGTGCATCTCTTCGCCGGCTCAACAAGCCACTACAGCTCAACAACTTTTACAGCTCGACAGATCTTACAGCTCTTGCGGCTGAACAGCTCATGTATCGACAAAGAAAAACTCACCCAGACGCCAGCAGGTCAAACTTGGGGTTCCACGCGCACATGAACACCTGGAAGCGGACAACAAGCCACGAAACGGAGAGTGCGGGGACTCTTGATTGGAACCTCCAACAGGCAAGTTGCGCAACAGGTACTCGTAAAAGCTTCCACACGTCGATCAGCTCAGATAGATCATGATGTAGATCATCTACAGATAGATCATGATCTAGATCATCTACAGATAGATCATGATCTAGATCATCTACAGATAGATCATGATCTAGATCATCTACAGATAGATCACGATCTAGATCATCTGCAGAAATATCATGATGTAGATCATCTACAGATAGATCATGATCTAGATCATATACAGATAGATCACGATCGAGATCATCTACAGAAAGATCATGATGTAGATCATCTACAGATAGATCATGATCTAGATCATCTACGGATAGATCATGATTTAGATCATCTACAGATGAATCATGATATAGATCATCTACAGATATATCATGATCTAGATCATCTACAGATAGATCATGATCTAGATCATCTACAGATATATCATGATCTAGATCATCTACAGATATATCATGATATAGATCATCTACAGATATATCTTGGTCTAGATAATCTAGATCCTAACCTGCCGTTACGAGGCGATGTGGAGGATCTGTAAAATACCGATCAAAAATCCAAGAAACACGTCCTACATCATGCAGACTATATGGCTTCCACCCGGCAATGTGAGCTAGATCATACAGATCATACAGATCACACAGATCAGGTATGTATCTGCTCTGGAAGGTCTAGGTAATGTGGTGGGAAGCAATGATACGTTCGATGCGTGAAAACTCAAGGTTTCCATGGTAGACGGTGACATAGTGCCAGACGCCGTAGAGACCGGCCCATCCACAAACCACTCAACCTTCGACTATCACCACACGCTGGCAGACTTGTTCTGGGACACGACAAGAGATACAGCAAGTATAGCCCCACGCATAAAGAAAGAACCTCTCCAGAATGCAACGCTCTCACCTTTTGGAGGACGCATAATAAAAATTTGGAATAAGAAATCGCGCTAATCGGCGAGCGCTACACTAAATCTTACGCAAGGATGGTGTTACAGTATAAGAAGGTTCAAAATAATATCAAGGCTCGGTCATACTACAGTAGGCGTTTATTGTTGGCGCGCCCACTCTATATTCGTTCATCGAAGCGCGAAAGCAGTCCCGCAAAAATCACCCCCACCCCTACTGCCTGGTTGGTGAAAACCCAACGTGCTCCGTCCCGGCATTGTAGGGATGCGAGGGTCTATGGTCATATGACTACGGCCGTGCACGACATGAGTACACCCCCACCCCTACTGCAACCAACATAAGAACATCATCGCCATCGCCATTACGGTACAGTTACTACTGTATGAACTCACGAGGAGCGCAATACCTATACGAAGTATACAGGCCTCATTCAATAGCGATTAGGACAAGGACCTTTTGCCATCCCTTCTCAAGAAATACTGCAGCACACCTCGAACAGATCATGATCTAGATCATCTACAGACAGATCATGACCTGAATCATCTACAGATAGATCATGATCTAAATAATCTACAAATGTATCATGATTTCGATCATCTAGTTCCTCGCCTGCCGTTGTGAGAGAGTGTACAAGATCTGCATACAAGTGCAGACCCAACCCAAGAAACATGTGCTAGACCATGCAGATTTTACGAGTCCCGCTCGGCAACATGGGCTTGATCATTACTTGATCTGGAATAGATCTGCCTTGAAAGGTCTACTGCTTATAGATCATCAAGTGGGAATGATCTGATCTACAGTATCTGATCTGCCCGGGGTGCGAAGTGTCTTTAGATTGATTGAAGAAAAAAAAGACACAACCGTGTCCTGGAAATACAATTATATTATTATACACTTGGCGGTATTGTTTAATTTATAGGTATTACAAACAGGCCGACAACTGCGACATGCCGTTAGATACAGCCACGTCTATTGAACTCCGTACGCGCGTATTCTTAAGCACGCCTCAAACAGTATCAGGACAAACACGGAGTGAGTTGCCTCCAGCCCGACTCATACCAGGGATGCCACAATCAGTAGCACACGGAACAGCAACAACGACAACAAAAACTGGAAACGTCACAAGATAAGCAGGCAGCGGGAGCCACTGCTTTTTCCAGAGAACATCGAACCAGTCAGCCAGCCAGCCAGCTACATGCACCCTACGATGTGTCTATCCGCTGTAAACAAAAAAAAACTGTAAACCACCAGCTCAAAACTTACCTCAGAGTGGTGATTGTTCAGTACCGCCACATCGCCCTCCGGAATCTCGTCCGTTCTCGACAGTAGCCCATCCTCGAATCTACTCGCGCCGGCGTCGCCATTCGGAACCGCAACCGCCATCCCAGACCCCGCCGGACCCGCCCCTCCATTCTCCTGTCCAAACCCGTCGTCCCCTTCTTCTCCGGTGTCCACTTCCATGGCCTCCCCGTTCTCCCCCCCGGCCACAGTAGCCAACCCTCCTGAAGATGCAGCCCGGCAGTGCCCCTTGCCGTCTGCACCCCCCCCGCCCGCGCTGCTGCCCCCGTTGCCCCTGGGATCCCTCCCGCCTCCCTCCCCTGCAGCTCCGTCCCCTTCTCGGCCTCCTCCTGCTCTGACCCCTTCTTCTCCGGCTGGGCCACCTTCAGAACGTACGGCAGCAGCAGCAGCGTTAAAAACATAACAACAATAGCAACGCCAACAAAAGAAAGAAAGAGCAGCAACGCCAACAGCAATAGCAACGTCAACAGCAACGCCAACAGATGGACAATAACGACCATATCAACAACGACGACAACAACATCAACATCAATACCGCCGACAATACCACCACCACCACCAACAACAACAACACCAACATCAATACCGCCGACAATGCCAACACCATCAATAACGACAACAGCAAACACAAGACCACACAAGCAACCGCAACAGCATTCGCCGGACAGCACGGCGTTTCGGTGCTCCTCGCTATATACCAGGACGCAAAAAAAAAAATCCCAGATCTCAGCGCGCGACACAAGCCGACAACAGCTGTAGCGTACGTACTCGTACATAGCGTGATTCACGCAAAGGGCAGCACACAAACGGAACAGTCTTGCATCGTGTCGAGACGAGCCGCCGCCAACAAACTGATGCACCAGCCAAACTTTGCGCTTCATCAGAACTTGAGGGCAATAACCCCACGCACTGCGCGACGAATACGACTACTCGTGTAATAGATACGACTGCGCTTGAGTCTCCTCACCAGCACCACTGTCGCCTTCTGGGCTCGGCTTATCGTTGGCCTTGGGCTTGATGCCACACACGTGGGCCTTTAACAACGAAAAGTCGACGTCGCACCGAGACTCCGACCCGTCCTGCTCGGGTAAGACACGCCGCCGAGAGCGACGGCAATCGCGGTACATGGTACATGGCATATGAGTAAGGCAACGTGTCATCGCTTAGGACGCGCTAGGGTGACTCTGTTTAGCAACGGCTCCGTTGCTGCAACGGCTCCGTTGCCGTCGTAGTACAAAGCGGCTTCGAGAAACAGACGAGGAACAAATACTGGGAATATGAAACTAGGACTGCTGCTAGAAACCACGTTGCAAGTACCACTATAGTCAGTCGAGAGGGGTCGAGGGGTCTATTGATAGAGGGGGGGGGGGGCGGATGCTCAGAGCACGATACAATTATGTCGGGTGGCGCTCTAGTCTACTTCTGCAGGGCTATGATAGACGACAGCTCTTGCGGCATCACGTAATAGGCTGTCGGCGCGTCCGCACCGACTAAGTACTCACAGACAAACAGGCCGAACAAGTCCTGCTACAGGTATGTGAAGTGTTAGATTCGTTCATGTATGTGAGTATGTACGAGTAGCGCAGACAACGGTTCTCGGGCAGGCTGTGAAAGGGCAGCAGCCGCCGCCACGGCATGACAGCGGAAGATGAAGACGTCGGCACCGTTAGACATCGCACCAACTTGGTGAAACGTGTGTATACAGCCAAAGAAAACAACATGCAGCAGCAGATTTTTTGGGTTCGTCCCACTCCAGCACAAAGGGCCAACGTGGCGAAACTTATGTTCGGTCCACGAGCAGAGTCATGTACGCTATATATGTATTAATAGTATGTGTATAGAATGCAACGATGAGCACATGTGTGCGAGGTAGTAAAATACCGGTGCCGGTATTTTTTTAATGTATCGGTGTTGGGGTGTTTGGGCGTTTGAATGAGAAGCCCACGGCCAACAGCCCACCTCGTTGAGATGCTCTTCGATGCCCACGTAGGCCAGTCCCTTCTGCAAGAACGTGATCAGCATGCCTGGCGCGACCTGTGGGGTGGTATCAGGTAACAGGACGGAACACACGACGCATGGCAGCATTGCAGCAGTCTACTGCTGTGAAAAATAAGAAAGCAGAACCAGCCGCCACATGATTGATACACCTGCCGCGAAGAACGCTACCAGTATGAATCACCGCAATCCAATCCGACTTTCTCGTTCTGCAATCGACAGCAGTAGACCTACTACTGTTCCTGTTGTACCCGTTATATGTTGTAACTACAATGTATAACGTATATGCACGCATTGATGTATGATACCAGGAAATCGTAAAATAACGTACCAGTGCTGTACCAGGTACATAATAACGAGGAGCGAATACATTCGCAATTAGCAATTATTTTACGGGAGTCCATTGTAAATAGGACCTACGGTATAAACGAAAACCTCTATATTTCCCTATTTTTACTATTAATAATGACATTTGGGCCTATATACTATGGTCCTCCGTAATAGACTGCTGTACGACCTACTATTGTAAGACCCAATTACCAATTGCGTGAACTGGCGAGTGAGGTTGCGTGAATGCGGATAGCGTACTTCGGGCGACTTGTATGCCGCCCAATACCCCCCCCCCATGTACTCGTACTACCGCTGCTGCTGTATAGGTAGTCGTACGCACGGGTGGTCGGATATGGACGGGCGGATACCGAGGGTGCACATGTGCCCCGTCAAACAATTTGTCCGTGGGTGAAATCGTCGAAATCGTTAGCAATTCCGCCCAGGGGGAGAGGGGGAGAGATTACCAAACTACGCTGGCCAGGCGCAAAGCGCAACCATAACTTCCATGCAGCCACTACTTATTATGCACGTGTGAGGTATACTACAAGTATTATTAGTAAGTTGTTCAGATAGCAGATGATGCAGATGATTGAATACCTGATACCTGATACCCGACTCTATTTACGACGACACTACAGCTTCAAAAGCTACGCCAACACCTATAGACGGCGACAGGCTCACGGAAACTCCAGCCGCCCGTCAGCGGGCTTCAAGGCCCTCACCAGTGACCCATCTGTCGGCAACACAGCTCGCGAAACAAGCCCAGCGACAAGCTTCAAAAGATACCCCCCCGCGCGCCTCCCCCCCGCCCCTTCTCCACAAGCGACACACTGCACAAAACGGAGAAACCCCAACAAAAGCCCCTTGCAGATGACAGGCGACACGCAAATAACAAATAACCCGGGACCTGCTTGCCTGTGCTTCTGCAACGCTGGACTTGGTGATCTGGCTCTCGTACGCGAACGTGAAGGCCGAATGGGAGAAGCCTGCAGGAGCACGGGGTCAGGGGTCAAGAGGGTCTGAGCTTTGCCACACCGGGCCACGGCTGCTCTACGTACACGCGGGAAACAAGAAGAATTGGCATGCACTTTGGTTTCATACTTGACCAGATGATAAGGATATTGAGATGATACTCTTTGCGAGCGCTACGACTACTGCTGTGAGTGCAGCAGTACGTAGCGATGGGACTCCTGGTCTGTTAGCCCCAACGAGGTGCAAACCATGAACTCAGCGGCATCGGAGCAATAACAAAAACCTTCCAGGAGGCAAGCAACAAATATTTGCACAGCGGAGGCGGGTGCGCTCGAGTCATATCCAGGCAATGGCGGCGCTGCTATCTCAACATATGTCGCGCAAACGCAAGACGTCTTCGCTGCTTGGGCTGCCCTCACCAGACTCCTGAAGGTAACGAAACACAAGAAAGTTGACCTCTTCGCTGCTGATAGCAGAACCATTTTCCTTCCACGGCTGCATGCCCAACCCGCTCTCCCAAACAAACCCCACAAGGCTCTCTCCGTCGTTGAAGTTTTTGCGCTACCTGGACCGGCGCGCACCTTTTGGCGCAACTCTCTCGTACGCTCGTGACGAAATGTGCATGGATTCCATCCCCTCATCCTTTTTAAAACAAGCCACATTATCTCTACGCACAGTTGGATTTGTGGTGATTTGTTCGCTACCACACACGCTCCCCAGACATCTTTGTTTTCAACGCCACCGGATCAGGTGAAGGGTAGTGCCGTTAGCTTACCGACTATAGTGTTCGTGAGTTGCTTCCTTAAGGTTGGGGATGGGCTAGCACAGACCGCTTGCTCGAAGAGGAACTAGGAGGTACCTCGCTTGGTAGCTCGACGTTTGTCACCTCTGTCTCAGAGCGTGTTCGAGCGTAGTATATGGTCTACATCCCTTGAGATGGTGCACTGTTGGACTGAGACTTGCTCCGTTCCGTCTTGTGCTGACCAGCCTCACTGGCGTTCTTGTTCGAGCAGAACACTGTTGAACGCCCCAGCATGCCGCACCGAGCTCTCGAAGTCGATGCATTATGTGTTCGCGATGTGTCCCTTGTGTAAACAGCAAGCTTTCTACAAGGAAGTTATGTACGAGTCTTTGTACTGATTTAAAGTGTAGGAAGTAGGAAAAGCTGCGATCGAGCTCTCTGAGCCTATCAAGCCCGCAGTGTGCAAGAGTTGTGCGAGTTGTGCCTACCAAGGTATCTGCGTTTATCCGCGTTTTCAGCTCGAAAGTGTGAGGGCGCGAGTGGGTACGTAGTAGACGTACTCGTAAGGGTGTTACTTCGCTGTTGTCGTATACAGCAACATCACCCCGTCCTCTGTTTTTCCTTGGCGTGCTTCGATAGCAATCTGCAATCTGCAATGTTCGGTGCCTGTCTCATTGACTATCATATAATTTCACTCCCGCCAAACGTATCCAACTCTCTACGTACGTACGTGACTCGAAATAGACTGCCCCCGGAAACGCTTCGCACGAGTGAATGAACGAGTACCCTTGCCGTATACCTACTGCCCATATGGCATGTTTGCTGTCCAACAAGTGTATGCTGACGCCTGGTGCTTTCTGTTGCTGCTGTTTCGCTGTTTTTGGCATTGCCTCGCTCCTCAGGTTACTGTAGAAGAATCATCTTCTGCACCTCGTCCGGCCGCTCTCTTTGTTAGCCAGTCCCCCCTTCAACCATGTCCGGTTACGCCAAGGTGAAGGGCCACGGCCAGGAGGAGGCGCGTGTGCACCGCATCCGCATCACCCTCACCTCCAAGAACGTCAAGAACCTCGAGAAGGGTAAGCTTACCCTCCGCCGTCGATGCGTTCATTTACACCGGACCTTTGCTCGCAGTACAGCAGTACGGGCCCTCTCACAAGAAACCTGAAATCGTAGGGCTCAGGCTGACTTTCTTATTCTGGGCACGCACGAAAGCACACGTTCTTATTTTTCGCGTTCTTATTTTGGTCCCGGAGAAGACGTTTTCCCTAGTATTGCGCAATGAAAGATGGCTTGGACCCAGGCCAGCCACGGGAAGGGGTCACTTTCTTGAAGCTTATGCACTGACTAGGCTGAGAGATTTCTTATTTTTTTCAATTTTTCAGGCTGACTTTCTTGTGAGTTGCGTTCTTATGAACGGGCCGGTACTTGTATACGATAACGAGTACCAGGTACACACTATGTGAGCGTGAGCATAAACAGCAGTATGGCGTGAAAAGCTGCGAGTTATTTCGTGTGTATTGGTCTTGGTACCAGCGGGTACCTTCGAACCTCTTCGTAGCGGGTAGCTCTGGATGCTGGTCCTTTCTTTGTCCTCGCCCGTCGTGCTCGTAACTCGTTGTTTTCCCCGAATTCGCGAGGCGGAGCTAGATCGTAGCCGTATTGGCCACCGTAGGACATCCCAGTGGGTTTCGTACTGATATGTAGGCATATATGCAATATGGGTACCTGCTGGGTTGTCACCACATCATGTTTACTCTGTCTTTTGGTACCTGCGTGTGCTTCTGCGAGTCCACCTATCTAGCCGGGTGTGCAGCGATACTGGCCCCAGACCCCTCCTGGGTTCAGGACTACCGGTATTACGCTTGGAGGTGGGGATCGGGATGGGGGTGGCTTCTTTGAGTGCACCATAACCTGCTGTTGCAGGGCGTAAGCTGTCGCAGGGTTAACACGAAATTGTTGTGTATCAAAAACTTGAAGTATCATGCGTGCCACGTGTACGGTTCACGTTGTGCATGCACATTCTATTACTGCGTGACCTTGTTCCGGCGCTGCTATTAATAGTCGTGGGCGTGAGAAGGCAACAAGCGGCTTGTGCCGAATGGGGGGTAGTTCAAACTATTCGACACTATAGGCTAGCGAATCTTGCGTACGAGACAAAACAGACTGCCCTAACCAACCCAGTGGAACTTCACTACTTGACCAATGAAACCTGAACCTTAGTGTTAATACCAGATATTTGGGCTTCCGAACAAGTCGGTAAGCTCTTCTTGCCGTATGTGGATAGCTGCCGATCAGGGCTTGGGTAAATGTCATAAATAGCATGGTTCACAATGTAGCATAGATAAGCACGCTCAAGTCACTTTCTTTGATTTGATTTGTATGATGTGCTTCAGTTATGATGGGGATGTGTACTGTGTGTACTGTTTTGTACCAGGTATTATTTTATTTTTTTCCCGAGGTATTATTTGCCCCGTGGCCGCCGTGGCCGCCAACTAGATTTTCGGCGATAAGGTAATGCGAGAACACACGTAGACCAAAAAACGTTTTGTGTTGCATGCTATAATATAATATACGTGTTGGCGGCCGTGTTGGCGGCCGTGTTGGCGGCAGTATTGGCCCTACAGCCTACAGTAGATATTTGTCCAGCGTTGGCAAGTCTGTTGAGTCTGGACACCAGTCACTGCATCTACCCTCCGCGTCGACGTCCTCCCGCACGCTTCAACCACCCCTGTACAACATCGGTGTCTGTTTTGCGTGTACAGTAGCGAAAAATATAAGATTGCTGTGAAAAATGAAGAATGATACCAGTACAATCGGATCTTGTGTTTTCGCTTTTAGACCCGATGCACAGGATATTCCAATGTATCGCCGTCTAGCCGCTCTCTCCACCTTCCTCAAACAAGAAATTACACAATGCTTTAATGTTTTATCTCGCATGACCGTTTCGTTTCCCTGCCCGTTGCCCTCTGAACTTGTTGCAGTTTGCGCGGACTTGAAGAAGGGTGCCGTGGACAAGGAGCTCAAGGTGTCCGGCCCCGTGCGCCTGCCCACCAAGAAGCTGAAGATCGTCACGCGTAAGTCCCCTTGCGGCGAGGGAACCAACACCTGGGACCGCTTCGAGATGCGCATCCACAAGCGCATCCTCGACCTGCACTCTCCCTCCGAGATCGTGAAGGAGATCACGTCCATCTCCATCGAGCCCGGAGTAGAGGTGGAGGTGACCATCGCGGACGCCGCCTTCTAAACGTAGCTGGGTTGCTAGCTATTGCTGGCACTTCTAGCTCAGGGTTAGATAGCGTGGCCTGAATAGCTTGATAGCTACTGCTGGGGCATTCCCCTAGCTTTGGTTGGATTGCGTGGCAGTCGGTGGCAAGCAATGGTGGTGGCGACGGTGGTGGTGGTTATCATACCGCCACCGCTGGCGGGTGGCTTTCAATGAGATGGCGCTGAGCTGAACATATATATTTTTTTCGGGCGCGGGTGCGCCCTGGTTTGCGGCTTGCTGCTACGTACAGCACAGACAGCAGATGGACCGGACCACCACTCTGTTGCTGCTGCTGAGTCTATATCATGTGTGCCATATTTGGTTTGTCCTCCAGTCTCATTCTGTCAACACGACCTCCTCGCGTTGCCGAGGAATGCTTGCACATTTTTAGCCGACACATGGCCACACGACGCCTTGTGCGTCCGAACGCGACCACACAACAGCAACAGCTGGTCATCACTGGAACTGCCTTGATGGAACAGCACCCGTGTGGACCGATGCCTTTCACCGCATGTCGCAAGACCCAACGTTGTTTTGGTTCGACGACCAAATAATCTATCCCGATGCCTGCTTAACTTTTGGGCGTCAACCACGACTGAGCGATTCTTCTCCTGTGTTGCGTGATTCAGAAGGATGACACATTTAACGCTTTCCTGCGCGCGCTTGGTCGTGGAGAAAAATGTAATTGAACTGGCGGGAGAAATTGTTCAAGCCGCAGGACCCCGAAGGCTCTCCTATTGCAGATATCTCCTCGAAACTCAAGCGTGCCCAACATATATACCTGGTACTATATACGAGGGCTGCTATCCAACATGCCCTTCGTACCTTTTTCACACTGAACTAGCACTCTACTCAGGGGGTATGGATAGCAACTACTCCTACCCGTGAACCTCAAAGGAATCTACGTACTGCATGTAGTGAAAAGAGACAGCAGTAGCACCATACCACGGACGGTGGTATACCATCCTGTATTACTCGCAAACCATGTAACAAAAAAAAAAAAATGTGCACCGTATCTACCCACACACGAAATTAGGCACCGTATGATACATGCCTGCACCCCAAAATAGTACACAAAGCTGTGTATGTACTGCACGAAGCAAACAATAAAAGCATGCGTTTTTGACGCCAATGCCGAGAACTCGGGGAAACGCTGTCGTTTGCCGGTGGTCCTATGTAGATGCTCAAACTGGTGTTACCGCGGTACGCGAAGACGCGTAATATGCCAGGGTCAGCAGTGATATCTTTTCCAAGCGTTACCCATTATTTTACCACTCGCAAACCAAATTAAGACAAGAAAAGAAAATAGTATGCCGTACTACGAGTACCTACACTCGAAAAAAGAGGAGTACGAGGTCAAAACTGCAGTACAAAAAAAGAAAAGAATGCCATGCTTTGGCACTGATCCCGAAAACCCGAGGAAACGTTGTTGCTTGCTACGAGTATTCCCTATTTATATGTCCAACTGGTGGACCAGCCAAAAAACGACAATATAAAGGGTAAAACAAACGTTACTCCCCAGTGTCTACTCCCAATATGTTGGACGTCCGTTCAGCCAGATCCGGCAGCCCGTTGTCTCTCATGAATCCAAGCAATCTCTCTGTGCCCTTTCCGATTCCCGATTGCAAGGCGAACGGCGCAACCGACTCTAGAGTCTTGGCGCCGGTTCTTCGGTCAAGAGGCACGGCTGTAACCAACTCAACCAGCCTTCTCGCCAGCGATGCCTGCTCCCTGGTCTGCTCCACAAGCGCCTGTGTCAAACGCGAGTGTATCACAGCAGTCGAGAGTCTCGGATGAGGTGGATTGGAAACACGTCACATACACAAAATATTATTAACCGAACGTGCCCGTTCGGTGTTGGTGAATAACTGACATGAGGTATCAAATATCAACAGCGGAATGTAAGCTTTTCCGAACCGTGTAATTCATACTACTCTGTCCCGAAATATGAGCACCCTTTTTATTGAATATCAATGTATACAAGGTGATTATATTTCGAGACAGAGTTCTACTACCACGGCACGAGATGGTTCTAGGTCACAGCAACATCCTGCGCCAGACAGAGCAGCGGATCCGACTATTAATATTAATAGAGCAACGGCGAGCATAGTTTCCGGCTCAACCAACTACGTCGCAACTACAACAAAAAAGTATCGCAAAACGAAGCTACTAACCGGTCGCCCCGGTGGTTTAGCGGTTAACCTCGAATGTACTACTATTATTGATACCAAGGGTTCGGCTCTCCATACGGAGTTTATAGTTATCGAAAGACTCTGTAACTGTCGAAAGCGCCTATGATAGCGTCGGCAAAGCACAATTTGACGCGAGTCGACAAGGGAACATAGTGCAGAACCCTTCTCGCGACAAAAGGGCAAGTCAATTACGGTAGTCTATACCCTGATAGGAGTCAAAAGTATCACACTCAGCTTGCAAATATGAGTTTCGACTAAATCCTCTATCTCACAGCTGTTGTTTTTATTTTATTTTTATAAATGGGAGAGGGGGAGCCTGCTATGAAATGTGACCCCGGGTCTGAGTTACCACGATATTGGGAGGGAGCAGGAGGAAGAAGGGCGAAGAAAACAAACGGGATGGGAAAAAAAAAACCATGTAAGAAGAAAACAAGTTTCCTTACGTACACGCAGCCGACTCACCGGGTCCACGTTCTTCTTGGTCATTTCCGCGCAAATGTCATCCACCGCTTCTTCAAGCGTCGCGTACTTCGCCAGCACCTATGATATCACATAAACAATTAATTGAGTACGACGGAAAACTGTGTTCAGGATTCAAGGGAAAAGCGCATTTTCCCTTGGCGCGGTTCATCAAACCTACCGATACCAAACTGTTACTAATAGTGCTATCGCTAAAATTGCGATGGGGATCGCGATTCATCAAGAAAACATAAGTCGACGCGAGACAACGAGGGAAGAAAGTGCCGAAGTCTCCTCGCGATAAAAAAGTGCGAGGCACCCGAACAGCAGTGGGGAGGGGCGAAGGACGGTCTGCTATGTGACCCCGGATTTGCGGACCTGAGACACGATGAGAGGAGGGAGAGAGAAAAGAAGGGCGAAGGAAACAAATTGGATTATTAAAAAAAATGTCACACAAAGGTCATCCTCACCTTGGCCGCCTTGACAGGCCCGTAACCGTTCACCCCGACAATGTCGTCGGATTTGTCGCCCGTTATCGCCAGGAAGTCCGCCAGCCTTCCCGGCGGGGCAAGGAACTTTGAAAGCACCTTCTCATCGCCCAAGACATATGTTGCAGCGAGGCGATCGGCAGAAAAACCGAAACCTTCGGTTAGTTGACTTTGCATCGGCAGCTGTCGTTTTATGCTTGTTTACAAGAAAAACACCAAAGATCCCCGCACGATAAGCGACTCAAACAGTATACCTCTCGGTCAGGTTACTTTTGCGATGGCAGATGCGGTCGAGCAATTGGATCTTTTGTGGCATGAGCTACCAAAATCAGTACGCCAAACGAAGCCTGTACGCTGCATATATATATATATATACCAGGCACTCTTTATGGTGTGCTAAGCAAAATAAGAATACAAAAAAACGCCGCTTTATGCAAACCCTCGACCTTGCTGTGTATAGAACCTCTGGTCAATCGGCGTCGTCATCTGGTCTCGTGACGTCACTTTCCGGCAAAATCAAAATATGACAATTCGGCCAGACATGTGGTGCCCGCACTTTTTCTATTGGTCAAGAAAAAAAAAAAAAAAAACTCTAGCTGCCAAGGGCACGAATCACGAAGGAGGCTTTTCCGTACCAACCTCAAGACCCACTCTGACCAAAAGCACGATGGCACTGAATGACGCTACGTACTCCAGGAGTAAAGAGCTCAGACAACCCAACGCTATCCTTGGGTGTGTGACTCGCCTCCTCTGGGCCCAGCCTCTCGTCTGTGTAAACGTTGAGCATGTTGACCCTGCGCGTGACAAGCTGCGCCAGGTCCTTGTCGGCGCTGGCGATGGTCACATTCGTGGCACCTGCTGTCACCGCCTGCAACCCCGACGCCCAACGAAAAAAGACGAACATTGGCGAGTAAGTACAGCACGTATACAGTTTTAGGATGTCGTGTATTTTGTGTATTTTGTTATTGACACTTTACCACTATGTCCCGAAATATAAGCGTCGTTTTTATTGAATATGAATGTTCAAAATGTGCTTATATTTAGGGACAGTGTGGTATACCGGATGGACAACGAATTAAGTAATGTTGTGCTTTTATATAGGAGTGCGGGTTGTTGTTCTTCTCACATTAACCCATCACCACAAGCAATGCAATTCCGTGGTCACAGAACAGACTCCGATAACTCTGGAGGGGAATACTGCCTCAGGAGGAGCACAAAAAAAAGGGGGGAAATAAAAATAGTGATAAAAGCTTCCGACGGGTCTAATGCCTAATATAGAGGCCTTGCCCGCCGAAACCTATTCGGGCACATTCGAAACGCCCTTCTCCGTGAGGTGGCAAGATGACAAAAACATAGTATACCCCGACCACGCTTAGGACCCTAGGTAGGACTCCAACTAAACAGCATGCTGAGCTGCTTTAGGACAAGCTTTGTTGGATGCATCGGGTCGATACCTTTCCATGTCACAAGAAAAGTCGTGCCCTGTAGACTATTGACTTCCGGATATTTACCGCCGTAGTTACTATTGGTTGTGCAACGACTCTCCTGTACTGACAGCTAACCGGAAATCAACGGTCACACGCACCTCCAACGCCAGGGAGGCAAGGACGTCATCCGCTTCGTAGCCGACCCCTTCAACAATGTCCAGGCCGTACGCCTCGCACGCGCTTCGAATCAAAGCGAACTGTGGCCTGCGCAGGCGAGACGGCGTCATCAGCGGACCAACTTTAGGCCAAGGACAAACGACCCCGCAAGCTTACGCGTGGAGCGCGATGCTGTACAGGACAGGACACCCAATAATAATCGGGAAAGTTGTTTCAAGTTGGATTTCTTAGTTGAAATGGGCGCGTTCTGCACTAACTTACTTCAGCATAACGACTACCGATTTTTTTTTCAAGTTTTCCTGTAAATACTAGCCTACCTTTCATATTGCTGGTTTTCCTATTTATGAATACGAGTAGTTGGCCTGTACTGTAGCTGGTTGGTGACACGGACAGGCATCGATATTGGCGGGGGCACATCCTTCACTGACCGGAGGTCCTCTGGAGCTTCTGCCCGGCTGGCCTTGTAGCCAGGGTGAAGCCCATGGCGGAAGTTATCCCCCACCGTGTCAAAGGCGACGACCACCTTCCTCCGCGGTTCGATGCCGTCTACCCAAGGCCGAAGCACCTGGTCCGGGTGGGTTACGTAGGTCCGGGCGGGTTACATTCGAGGTGGTAGACAGTCGAGGAGGTAAGGCTCCAAAAAAGATAACTATTAAGAGGATGCTGACGGAGAAATAAGTGCTCTGGTATCGTGGGAGCGTCCATGCATGCTTGTTTCGTGGATTTGTTTATCGCCACGATCCTAAACTGTGTATGGGCCGAAAAAAAGGAAAGCAGAGACTCGAGGCGGGGGAAACGGAGTGCTACGTATGTGGTAAAACCAATATCCGGTAAAGACTAAAGAAAATCGACGCATGTCGCGATACATTGCATGTCGCTACCGTACCACTGTATATGCGATATATACTATGGTATGTAATACCGCGTGTGCGATGTAGCAATTGGCCGATAACCCCCCCCCCCCAGTAGCCTTTTTTGCTCCGTCTCGAAAGGGATGCGTGGTCAATGGTCAAATGACTAAGGCAAGCAACAAATGAGTACGCCCCCCCCCCCCAGTAGCCTTTACCGTATCACAGATTGTTTATCTAGGATAACGTATAGTAGAAATCGGGGAATATTTTATTGTATGCCTTTTGGTGGGGTCGACCAATTTTTCCAACAACAAAAAAACGCCTGATTTTTTCGAGACAAAGCTCATAAGGGTCGGGGCGGGGTCGGGGTTGGGGTTAGGGTTAGGGTTAGTGTCTAAAGTAGTGTTTTCGGCGATTTTCATAGTAATCCTTCTCGTAACACTGGAACCACACGCGGGCCAAAACCAATTCCCCGATTTCTATCCTGGATAATAATTCAGAATTGCGGTAAAGGCGCCCCCCCCCCCCCCGTCTGCAAACTACAGCGGGGCTAAACGCTACCTCGTACCAACTTTCCACGAGTCGTAATGCTACCGCTAAACCTCATGCATCGACAAAAACAGCATAGCGTGTAGTAAGTACGAGTAGCACGTGCCGAGAGGGAAAATCGGCCACATGGCATGCGGTGAACGGCGCAGTGCACGCTCTTTTCAACAGCACCGTTGCAGAATCTCACCAGCTTATTGATGACGTTGCAGAACCCCAATAGAGCCCCCACCGGTGTCCCATCTGGCGCGGAGAGGTCTGGCATACCATGGAAGGACCGGTAGATGATGTAGTGCCCGTCGATGAGCAACACAGGTGCAGCGGAAGGGTCCGCCGCTAGCTCGTCATGGTCGGGGATGAGGCAGCTTGACCAGGCTGGCATGTCAGCAACCTTGGCACCTAAGAGCGCACCGGAGGGGTTGGTGTCATGAATTTCTCCGTGAAGCGGGCTTGGGGGGTCGTGGGTAGCACTGCGGGTAGCACTACGTAGTATTGTAGCATGAGACTTCTCTCTGGTGACCATCACAGGAATCCTGCTAAACTCCGTGCACAGTAGTGCCTAAAAGCCATTGAGTTAAGGCATTATACCAATAGTCAGCAGAAGCAGCAGCCCCTAAAACACTGAAAAGGAACCAACGCGCGGCATGCTCCTCACCGGAAGCTACGAACCCTCCTCGTTTGGGCACGGCCTCGGCATTCCGCCAATCGAGCACAAGCTGCACTAGCTCGCGCTTGAGGGTATTCTCCTCCCCTTTGAGTACCGCTTTCAGTGCCGTTGCAGACACCGACTTCGATTTGATGCGGCCCCCGGCGGTCCGGGTCTTGCTAGACGCCGGCGTTGCTTCGCTGCCTTGAGGGTCGAATACGCCAACCTCCTCGAAAAGCACCTTGTGCAGGGCACCAACGTTGGTCAGGGCGGCCAGATGAAGCAAGGGTCACGTGATACTCGGGATTGGGTAATTACGTCATTGCGGGATTGCACGAATGAACTGAAAAGGGTAAAGAGCATTCAAAGGTTATCGTGTTACACGCAGGACAGCCTACGCGTACGTACTGTATGGCAAAAGTGAAAACGTATCCAACAGTAAGTACTGCTAAAACGACACATACACACCAATTGTTGACAAAAAAAGCGACAAAACCTGGTATATGAGGTTTTCGGCGAACACGATGACGGCTGGAGATGGGTGGTGTGATAATGCTTACCTGGTATCATGTACGGGTACTGCTGTAGTAAGGGCGAGGAAGGTGGTACCGCTGATAATGTCCTTCATACTCTTTACGGGCCCGTCTGTGCCCCCCCCTGAACCCGGCCCCCTGTTCACGAATACTGGCAGCTTCAGTCAGTAGACAGTATACTGGGGCTGCGTCAACAGTCAGTATACTTCGACAGTGTCAGTACACCGGGTGCGAGTAACGCCGACTGAAGCGACTACATCACACACCTGGCCTGTCATTTTCGCCTCGCCCTAAATGCAGGAGCGGCCTGCAAAATAAAACTGCAGGTTGTTCGTGGTCAACTTCAATTTCAATCTCGCACGTCGGCCCAGGAACATCAACCCGACCAAACCCTGACCCCAACCTAATCCCTTTGGGGGGGCTCGAGGTCGGCAGGGGCGATCGCGCGGCTCCACTGTGTATCTTGGTGGCGTGTTCCACCAAAACAAACGTGCGGCCGAAAGTCCACCCTGAAGCAACCAGACCGACGACCGGCAGGAAGAAAAATCGCCGGTCGCTCCTACTGCATGCTTTTGTTAGGTCGCTACCTGGTACCTCATTTCTATGGTTTTCCATCGTATGTTCTGGCGTGATTCTTGGGAGTGTATATGAAATAGACTTACTTATCTTTGTATTTTTTTCCTGAGCGGGCTCAGTTGGGACATCCCTGTCCCTCTCAGAGCTCCCATTTGAACACCGCCTCCTTCTATTACTTGCGGATTCTTCCAGCTTTTCTTTGATTTCTTCGTTTTTTTTTGTTTTCGAAAAATCACACCCAGCTCAGCTTGGCCCAGCTCAACAGCGCAGCGCTAGCCCAGCAGTGCAGCGCAACTCAGTTCAGCCCAGCAGCGCAGCGCAGCGCCGTGTGGTGCCGTGGGGTTCCGTGCCCTGCCGTACGGTGTGGTGCGGTGCCGTGCTCTGCCGTGGTTGCTGTGCTTTCTCTTTCGTATCATATACCGGTACCAGGTAATACGAAGTGACTGCTGTATCACATAGTCACAAACAAGGCACACATCGCACCCAGCTCAGCTCAGCTCAGCAGCGCAGCGCCGTGTGGTGCTGTGCGGCGCCGTGCCCTGCCGTGTGGTGCGGTGCGGTGCCGTGCTGTGCTTTCTCTTTTGTCCTTATATTAAGTAAGTACTGTACAACTAGAACAACAAAAAAGGCACACTCTGCTCAGCTCAGCTCAGCTCGGCGCAGCAGCCCAGCCCAGTGCTTTCTCTTTCGTGCAGGTCGACAGATGAAAAGAAGTACCAGGTATGTACTCGTACGGAAACTTCGTGCGGCGTCCGGGTTGTTTTCCTGGATGGGGAATGGGGAATGGAGCTCTTGGCATTTGCAAGTTGCCTGTTTTACACCCAATATTTTGGGCCATCTGTTCCTTTCCATTCTTCCTCGTGAGCGAGCGTAGCGGGCGGAACCTTCGCGCCTTGTATGTATCTGGTACATTATCTGGTACATTATCTGGTACACACCAGTACCAGTACTGCAGCAAGCAGTAGGTGCCCAGAGGTATCAAACACTCTGACTGTAAATTCGTGGTAGGAATAGTAGGGGACCCCGTCGTACGGGCAGGGCAGGCCTCTCAACTCTAAATCGGCTCGTAAATTGTAAATTATCTACTGGCAGACTGAGTTATCTGGCAGTTTTAGCGGGGCTGCTGTCGTCTGTCGTCAGTGGGCAGTGCGCAGTTTGCCAATTGCCATGTTCCCGAGCTCAGACAGCAGAACCACCGCAGCTGCAAACTGCACACTGGCTCTATATCGACTTGCCAAATACCTGGTATTCGAGTAAACTCACTCAATTCAAATATGGAGTGGGTGCTTTGATTGGGCTGAAAAAACATGCGCTGCAGCACCCAGAGAGGCAACACGTGAGTGCAAGGGCCAACAAAAATACAAAAATACAAGCAGTACGTAGTAGCACCAACCTTGGCGAGAACAGAAGGCTTGCCGATTTCAAACTCCCTCCCCGCAAGCTGATAGATGCGCTCCGCTGGACTCACTGCACCAGCAGATCTGGAACCGGTACTGCGAGCTGCGGTACATGAAAGAGACTGCACTGCTGTTCGCCGATCCTTCAAATGCCTGCATGGGATGCCTACACGTGCACCTTGACCCACGAAAGCATAACGCTGCTGTCCGCCTGAAACACCATTCAGGGGCAGTGCTCTGGCAAAACGGAGACATGCGGTAAAGGCCATGATGGCTGCGGACAGGCAAGCACCGGTGACGAGCGACGGCATTGCCACAAGCAATGGCGTGGACAGCCTGTCCGCGCTGTCAGCTGTTCGCTGCTTGGCTGCGCGAGAGGAGAAAATGTCGATGTGCCCATCATTGTTCCGGCGTTCTTTATTAGGGATGCGGGGCTCAAACGTATGCGTGCATCAAGAATCAAGTGACACGTGTTTTTCCATGTTTTAACATCATCAGCAACCAGCAAGCGTGGTTCATTTCGGCACTCAGCTCACGCAGCCAGCACCTCGCGTCATTCCATAGAGGGCAGAGCTCTACCTGGCATATAAATATGGAGTCGTCAAGGGTATCTCTTTCCTTTGTCGCCGTTCTCATCAGCGTCTTGGCGCATCCGACATGTGTGGATGGCTTCTTCGTCCCAGCTCCGGCTTGCAGACCAACCGCTGCTGCGCTAGGAAGCCGAGCCATGGGAACCAGCGCCATCTCCAGCAGAGCCGACGCTGCACCACGGCGGATGCACGAGGTGTGGAGGCGGCAAGCTTCTATGTCTGCTCGCCAGCCGGGAGATGGGACACCGACGGGGTGAGTGGGCGGTTGCATGACGCTTGCCCCCATCATACATACTCTTGTTTCTCCACCAGACTCGTACTGATACTCGTTTCACCGCGACCGCAAGTACAGCTTGCAGGGTCGTGCATCACCTCTCCCCGACAAACGGTTGGGGCTGCTAGCTCCTTCCCGTTGTGGGTCGTGTACTGCGTGTGCTCCTCGGTGATGTGTCAGCGTTTCGTTCAGTGCTGGGTGCTGGGTATGCTGGCTATGCTGGTGTCCTCTTATTATGCAGCTGGTCGTTTTGTGTGTACCTAAATCCATCTCGAACTTCAATTTCATGATTTTCGTCAACAAACAGCCGCTGGAGAAACGGCCACGTGCAATCCTCCCAGAGCCCAGAGAGCACGCGGGAGAGTTGCAGCTGGGCCCCGCTCCGAGTGCTCGCAGTCCCCTGGCGGGGTGGGGTGGCGAGTCGTTACGGTACTGTCCGTATGGAACGGTGCTGGTTCGGTTGAGCCCTGCCACCCTGCCGTGTACATACGCAACCTTGCTTTGCAAGTTTCCCACTTGGCATGAACGGTCGCCACGTTTCCACGTCAAGCAGAACGTTTTCATATGATACCAGAAAATACAGAGTACGTACGTAGCAGAGTCAGCGCTTCAGCACCGCTCTATTCTCCATCGCTAAAAAAACGCCACGTACTTTCGTATGATAATAAGATGCCCTACGACTCGTAACCCTCTCTGGAGCTCACCCACACTGCTGCCGCTCGTGCATCAACACTAGCTAGCCAACACGCACACGCAATGCTGTTCTATCCTATGGGCAGTACTTACTACTGCTGCCTGTTGTACGTACGAGAGTGAGCCTTCCTCGCCATGTGGTATGCAGTAGGCAGTATAATACACCCTGCCACAACGTGTCCAAACAAATTCCAAATCCAAAATTGTATGATCGTCAATCGCCAACTCGTCATTCGATGTTCCCCTTGAAACTTGAAACGGTCAAACCCGTCTAAACGAACCAGATCTAGTCAAGACGATGGGGGCGGATCGACATCGCGCCTGTCGCGCATCTCGAGGCGCGTGAGGAAGATGATTCGGAAGGCCGTTATGGGCTACCTCCCGGAAGAGGAGATGTCGTACAAGCAGACAACAGCCAAGGCAGCGGCCGAGGCGGCGGCTTTGCGCGAGCAGTATGAGGTACGTACTCGTACTACTGCTGTACGTCTACGTACGTATATGTGAGGTGGCGATTCTTGGTGATCTTCGAGATTGAAACATTGAAACATTGAAACGCTTTATGTTCATGAAGTGAAACGTTATTATTGAAGTACGCACGACCAGACGGGTACGGGCTCTTAGACTTACGGTTTACGGTAGGTTCTGATTATATTGTCATGTACCAGGTACTGCTGGCTGTATAAGATCTACTGCTATGGATCTGTCTCTGCAACTCTGCGAAACCACCACACTTTTTGGTGCACCAAAGGATACAGATATGAGTATGTTCCACAGGTGCCCAGCGATGCCATTTGAACGTTACAACAGCAGTAGGTACGAAGTTCGTACCACAGGTAAACAATAATGGTACAGCAGTATCAATCAGTCGAACTCACAGCTGACGCAAGGCTGACGTACTTAATTTTATTAAGCAGTACCAGGTACGGCGAGGGTACACGTACAAGCAAAAGGTGTTTGGTCATACTTTTCTCACTCGTAGACTAATACCAGGTACTTAGGTAGATTAATGACTGCTGTTACCTCCAAGGCCAATGTTATTATTAACATTAACCTATTATGCTAACCCATTAATAGCCGCTACACGTATGTACAACAAAAGTAAGGCGTGGCGAGAGGCCAGGGGATGGTGCGCCCGCCGCTCGCCACCGCCGCGCATCTCGGGCGAGCTACTATTGATGCTTCCAAGTACTTCGTATACAGTATTAATAGTGGTGTTGTATAATATGTACGTAGCGTTGACCTTCGTTGTAACCCGTCTCGGCCTTAACCCCTTGAGGTATTTGGGGACAAACTACTTGGAATTAGTGTGGGATAACTGTTTTTCAGTTATGAATGGGTTAAGGACTGCAGTTCCGTTGAGGGGACAAAACACTTGGAATTAGAGTCAGATTAAGGCATACACGTGTACAAGACAGTGTAGAATTGATAGTGACAGGGTTGAAGCGTTTGAACGAGCCCGATATGTCGGACGGTTTTAAGTTAAGGCGTCGCTGGCACCAATATCACCACCTTGTAACCCAATCACCATGTAACTAAAACTATTTCATAAAGCATAGTGGGCTTTTGCCTCGCCAGATGAACGTCTGAAGTAACGCTAAACGTAAATTGCTCGCTCAGTCCCGACACGCCCCCGGCCCTCCGCAGCAAGTTATCGATATGTCAGTATGCTACGGCTCCTGGTTATGCCCCATACTGCCCAATCACCCTACCACGAACGTTCCCGCATTTTGAGTACAAAGTACCTGGCATGTCCTACGGTATGGTGCTGTGGTGTACCGTACTCGGGGGCGCATGATACGACATAAACAACGTGCCGTGATTTGGTTTTTGGTGGCAATTTTTACCATGCAATCGTTCTCTACTGCTGTCCATAGTATTGCCCCACTATGGAGAAGTCTACAGGTCTACCGTGGTAATCGCCTTGCCACCGCCCGGCTCGAAAAGACAGAACCATCGAACGCTAATTCGCCGCTACGTAGTGGAGTTTGCACTGACTTTGCCACTACTCGTACACCGATTGGCTCGTACCCCCCCCCCCCCCCGTGCAATTCCGTCCCATTGAACCGGCTCGTGCTGTGTGATGATATATCTGGGTGCATGAAGGTTGCCGACCCGCGGCTGCAGGGAGACGGTCTCAAGGCACAGGAAGCGGCAGCTGAAGCGGTCGATAACTTTGAGGATGAGGACGATATTCTAGGCCAGGGCTTCGTGCGGCTCAACATCGGGGACCAAACCCCAAAGGTACATACGTATGCTATGAATACGCGGCGTACAGTACAGGCCAGCTATTAAGAAACAGGAAACCTGGTTCGGGTTGGATTTCTTATTGAAGAGAGGGTGTTTTCCACACTAAATTCAAGATAACGACTCCTGGATTTATGATTTTACTCTAAATCTCAGCCTGCATTTGTTATTAGCCTGTTTCTTATTACAGTACGTAGGTGTCCTGTACTGTAGTCGTACAGCTTTTTTTGGCTTTTGGCACTTAACAGGGAAATTGTGATGCAAAAAAAAAAGAAGGATCCCAGCATCGACATCGGCCCCTGCTTGGATGATGGATTATTTTTCGGGTCAGAATGACAAGGCAAAGGCCATGCAAAGGAACAGCAGCAGTAGTATAACACGGGCGCAGGCGGCGTGATCCCTACGTGTAAGAGGCTGCGCCCGTCACACTACTTGTGGACGGTTGCGTAGACCAAACTTGAAAAAAACTACTGTTTGTTGGCATTCGATGGCTCCCCCAAAGTCATATTTAGATTTCGTATATAGCAGTGGTTAAAGTGACCTCCTAGCGCTCTCGGGACTTGAGAGGAGAAAATTTAATTACACAAAGTGACGGTTACAGCAGTAATAGTAGTAACGGCCAGTGCGTGATTGGTGGATGATATGATACAATGGTTGGAATTGGTGTCCGAGTTACAATGGTTGATGCAATGCAAGGAATCGTATACAGCACGGGCGCAATATTACCCTATCATACCCGTAGTGCTGGGCACTCACCCACACCACACTACCGGCCCTCTCATATGAAAGTGCCCCACAAGAAACTCAGCCTAAACATTACGGGGGAAATAAGTCGACAGCTATTATACTGAAGTTAGTGTGGGACACACCCCTTTCTCAAGTAAGAAAAGTCAGCCTAAGCCCGATTTCTGGTTTCGTATGAGCGGGCCGGTACTGTAGAGTAGACGGTTGATAACACAAAAAGTCATCGTTTTTTTTTTAATCGCTGTCTCGGGGTTGACAAACATTGATGGGCTTTTTTTTGGTAGTCGTGCTGTCTCGGGTTCATTCACACAAAGGTTAATGGGCTATTTTTTTATGAGTCGTGCTGACGTTTTGTGTTTTGTGCCGTCGCTGCTGTGTCCCTTCCCCCTTTTGACCGCCTCGTGCGTGCCGATTGTTCGGTGTGCAGGACGCTGAGGACGCGATGATGAGCTTGCGAAAGAGGCTGGAGCAGCAGCTCCCGCCAGACACGGACAAGGAGCAGGCGGAGAAGCGGCGAATCGCGATGCAGAACCAGCAGAAAGCCAAGGAGAACCCGCTAAAGCCACCAAGGTTAGTTTTGTCTGTACTTAGTAAATTTCAGTCTTCCAAGGATGTCTGTCTAGTAGGTTGTATAGTATTTTAAGGATTCGGGGCACCGGGTACCAAAACCTGGTTGTTTTGGTCATACTCGGGTATGTACCCGGGTACCTTTTGGTCAAACTCAGGTATGTATCATATGTACCCGGGTACATTTTGGTCATACTCAGGTGTGTACACGGGTATCATACCTGGTTGTTTTGGGCATACTCTGGGGTACGCGGGTACCAAACCTGGTGGTTTTGGTCATAGTCGGGTATGTACCCGGGTACCAAACCTGGTCGTTTTGGTCATTCTCGGGTATGTACCCGGGTACCCCCAAAGTATCTACCCTACTAAACACACCTTTGCAGTATTTGGCTTTTCTTCGAGCGACCCTGCGTATACAGTTGAAAGTATATACCACTTTGACCCGAAATATAGGCACCATTTAAATTACATGTTAATATACAAACGGTTCTTACATTACGGGTCAGAGTGGTACCCGACCCTCGTGGAACTGACGTGGATGGTCGGTGGGGATAGTAACATGTGCTTTCGTATTAGACGTGTACTTGAGAATATACACCAAACGTGCGTGTCCCACAAGTGGCGTGCACAAGTGTTTACGCTAACAAAGCAGAGTGTTTGTTGAAAGCTGTCGTTGTGTGCTGTTTGGTGCCTACCGCTGTCGTTTCTAGTCTTGAGCTATATACGTACCCCATGCGCGAGTCATGTTTTTTTTTTGCGTCGAACTGCTTCACGTACCCCATGCGCGAATCATGTTTTTTTTTGCGTCGAACTGCTTTTGACGTCGAAGGTATCGGTCGAAAGTTAATGAGCGCCCCAAGTGTTGGAGGTATCTCTATTAGGATTAGGAACGGTGCTCCGTCTCGAAAGGGATGCGTGGTCAATGGTCAAATGACTAAGGCAAGCAACAAATGAGTACGCCCCCCCCCCCCCTCCCATTTTTCTTATTTGCGCCCTGCCCTGTGTCCGCCGCGATCGTTTTTGTGTTTTGTCTCGTCTCAGCTTTGACGGAGACACCGCTGTCGCCGAGCGTCCCTCACCGACGGACGACGCGCGACAGTCCCAACAGGTGCGTTTCAAGGCCAATTATTATAACAAGGTTGCAACAAAAATACAAGGGCAATTACTGTATTCATAGTAGGCCGAACAAACGGAGTAAAGGAAGGTAAAGGCGTGTTCCAGTGATATCGTACACGCGTAGGGAACGTGGAGCAGGGATTGGGCGAGAGTTCTGATGTTGCGTACATCTGTTCTGTCACCTTAAGGGACACCGGTGCCGTATACGGTATGTAATAAATACAATAATATAACACACTCTTGAGATGAATTTCAGCACAGAATTTCTCCGAAACCAGAGGGGCGAACCTGACGAAACATTAGCGGTTTTGGTGGTTTTGGAAAGTTATCGTCGACATTTTGTTTCCCCCCGAAAAATACGTATTTGGTACGGTTATGTTGCAGATTTATCGCCACGTTGCCGACCAAAGGCAACATCCAAATATAGACCAGGCGCGGCTACTGTTAGGGCAGCACTCTGATTGACCTGGCACGGCTATTATTACGCGGGACCATAGTAAATAGGACCTACGGGACACACAAAAACCCATATATTTCCCGACTTTTACTAACAAAATTTGGTCCTATTTACTATGGACCTCCGTAATAGTTGGGTAGCATCCTAATAGACCTGACGGGTCCCCTCGTAGGGCAGCGGCTACGTACCATGAATATGTTGAGCAGACAACACGACAAAGCCCATAAATGTATTTTAGTAGTACTGACATGTAGAACAGTCAACAAAGCAAGCACAAAAATGTGTCGGTACCACCGCCCCTTGGGTGGTTGCTGGGCGCGACAGGAGGTGTCGGGTTGGTAATCACGGATTGAAACAGGTATAAAACGACACCAACGAACCGAAACGCGTGTGTGCAAGCGTAATCCTTGTGCTGGAACCACACTCCCAAATTTGGCGTACATCGTTGAGATTGGACCTCTTCCCCCTTTGCTCGAACGTCATGGCCTCGCGGTATTGTATATATTATACGTTGCGCTATTCGACGTATGCCGTATACATACATCGTCACGATGTGAGAGGGGAACGGCTTTTGTTCTCGCGTGTTTTCCGCTAACTAACTGACTTGTGATGTGATTGTTTCCCCTTGACGTGCGTCGTTGACTTGACTTGATGCCCACACGCTTGTGTCACAGGATACGCCGAGTCCAAGTGAGACGCCCAAGCTAGCCTCCGCGGAAGACGTCGAGCGTCTCAACCGTATGTTCGGGTCCATGGGCGGCGAGCCTTTGCGCTAGATCGCTGCGATATCATCATTGCAGTAGCATGCAGACGTGGCACCTAAAAGCTCTGACCACACCACACCGTTTGATCACACTCCTCTGATCATCACACACACTTTGAGAGCTTTGTGCCGTCCCCGTGTGGTGTCTGCTTTGGCGGGTCTCTGAATCACACCGCCGAGGTTGAATCAAGTTTGTGTGGTGTTTTGCTTCGGCGGACCACTCGAAATCACAAAATGATAATGTTCTGTGTTGTGTGATTTTGGCAGAGGACGCTGCATCACAAGTGACAAAATGTCATGTGGGGTGTGCTTCGGCTCATCCCTTGAGCGCACTCCAGAAGTTATGGCATGTCGCGTGGTTGGTGTTTGTTTGGAGGATCACTGATCACAACGCAGGGGCTAACGCTTTGCCGTGTGCTGTGTGTTTTGGCGGCTATGCCAAAGAGGGCGTGTGAGGTACCTGGTACCACTCTGTCCATAAATATAAGCACCGTTCTTACATTATATTCAATAAAAAGGTGCTTAAATTTCTGGACAGGGTGGTAGATTTTCGTGAGCACCACCTGAGAGGCCACGTGGTACTCCCATTTCTTGGAATTAGTGCACTATCAAAAACTAAACTCAAAACTGTCGTGTATGAAAAGAGTCGGTCTATTTCTTGGAATTAGGGCATGATCAAAAAATAAAGTTAAAACTATCGGATGTGGGGGGGGGGGAATTGAACGCGCGAAGGTCGAAAGGGCATACCGAGTAAAATTCACACCCCACGAAGTTAAAAAGGTGTAGACGCCTAAAAAGAGAGGAGAGGAGAGGAGAGCAGAGCATTCAGCGCGGTTGACGCAATTGTGCTACGTATCACAAACGCACGGTCGTCGACCTCGCCTTCACAAAAGTATTTTTGTATGTGTGGGGCTGGGTACTGGGTGTGACTGCTTGTTGTGCTCGTTCGAGCGAACCGTTGGAAGGCTTGATTGATATCGAGGCTACGATATAGTGTCTTTGTCGTTCCCCCGGAAAAAAGGCAACTATGCAATGGTACAATGAATGTGTGCAGTAGTCTGAATGGTCGTTTGAACCCGCCACAACGAAGAAAAAAGTTGGTCCAGCGGGGCCACTTGCAGTAGGGCTCTGATATGCTGAAAATCGAGGCCATAGTTGCTGTTCCTGCAAGCAGGGTGTGCTTTTGCGGGGAGAGTTGCGTTTTTTTTTTTGTGCTGCGCCAGCTTTTTCTTTTTCGACAAATCTGTAGAGGGTTGGGCTCCATTTTTTCGCGCCACGAGAAACGCTCGAGTTACTGCATGCAGGGGAGAAGGTTGGAAGTGTTTTCTTTGTGCTGCGACAGTTTTTTTTTTCTTGTGTTTTTTCAACGAACCACAACAGGGACACGGGCGTTCGCGGTAGCCCGGCAGTTGTTGAGCTAGGCTCCAATTTTCGCGCGTCACGAGAAACGTTCGGGTTATACGAGTACTGCATGATGTGGGTGGGGTCGAGGTATGTATATCGCTTTATTTAGACGGGTGTGCTTCAAGAAACGGTGGACGCGGATGGATAGACAACAAATGAGAGGGGTATTTGGTCTCTCTCCTGGGGGGGGGGGGTTGCATGCATGCATACCCGGTAATGCGCCCTCGCTTCTCGGTTCGTGCGTAGAGAGCTAGCTATACGGGAGACACGCAGCACGTGCTCCATCCATCTATCTATCCGCCTTGTGTTGTTGGTGTTTTTCTTTGTTCGCTGCGCTGTGGGCACGCATTGGAGTTTTGCCATACGTAGGCTGGTGCTTCGCTTGATGTTTTGATGTTTTTGTTATTTTACTGCGAGCAGTAGTAGTAGTGGGAAGCTCTGCAGCGCTGACGGACGGGGGGGGAGGGGGTGATGAAAAATTAGGATTCGGCGATGTACCTCCAAATCAAGGGTACTAACGGCAGGGTAAGATACATGAACGACGTGGACACACGAAAAAGCAGGGTTTTTGACACCGTGGTTCAGAAATGATGACATAACATGCGGAGAGAAAAGACATTTTGTGCTTGCAATTTTCTGGCTGGTCAATTTGAGGGCATCGCGCGGTACTACGGGTATTATTGCTGTGCTCATCTAAAAAATCGTGACGATGTGTTCTCCGTGCCCCGTGATTGTGTGGTCAATCTAATAGTGTGCACGCGACGGTTGGTGATGTGCAGCAGCAGTATATAGGGGCTCATTCAGCATGTATCATGCGTGCTCCCAATATCTTACCATCATTCGACAACGTCTAAAATATGTTTCGCATGATCAAGTGTTCCATCAGAGACCAATACTCGTACCTTTTAGGGGCGGTGCCTTACTCTCTCGAGTTCCTCACACAAAGAGCTTCGTGCGTACTATTAGTAACTCACCCTAACCATGACTTGAAAAAGTTTCTTCGCGCGACCCTATATACCAAGTGTTTCATGCGCATTATAGTTCCAAAACAAAAACACCAGAAGTAAAACGATCACATCATACCAGCGTATAGCTCTGCGTCTCTGGGCGGGGGCGAAATATCGACCAAAAACAACGACAACTTTTCGGTGATATAAAACCGCCTAAAGGCAGCGCGCGAGTGAGCGCCCAGCAGTAGTACGGGTAGGACCATGTTCCGCCCGTGCCGATGAAAAAAATGCCGTGGGTGGAGCCTTCTTCGGACCAGGGACACGTGCTACGGTAGAGGTAGCACTTTTTGGAGAACGATCGGGCTCCTTAACCCAAATTCATCGGACTTTCATTTTTGTGACGAAATGTGTTTCAGAGTATACTTCGGTCATGATATTTCTCAGCCGGCAGCTCTCCGGGGGAACGACAAAGACACTATATCGTAGCCTCGATATCAATCAAGCCTTCCAACGGTTCGCTCGAACGAGCACAACAAGCAGTCACACCCAGTACCCAGCCCCACACATACAAAAATACCACTACTTTTGTGAAGGCGAGGTCGACGACCGTGCGTTTGTGATACGTAGCACAATTGCGTCAACCGCGCTGAATGCTCTGCTCTCCTCTCCTCTCCTCTCTTTTTAGGCGTCTACACCTTTTTAACTTCGTGGGGTGTGAATTTTACTCGGTATGCCCTTTCGACCTTCGCGCGTTCAATTCCCCCCCCCCCACACCCGATAGTTTTAACTTTATTTTTGATCATGCCCTAATTCCAAGAAATAGACCGACTCTTTTCATACACGACAGTTTTGAGCTTAGTTTTTGATTGTGCACTAATTCCAAGAAAGGGGAGTACCACGTGGCCTCTCAGGTGGGGCTCACGAAAATCTACCACCCTGTCCAGAAATTTAAGCACCTTTTTATTGAATATAATGTAAGAACGGTGCTTATATTTATGGACAGAGTGGTACCAGGTAACTCACACGCCCTCTTTGGCATAGCCGCCAAAACACACAGCACACGGCAAATCGTTAGCCCCTGCGTTGTGATCAGTGATCCTCCAAACAAACACCAACCACGCGACATGCCATAACTTCTGGAGTGCGCTCAAGGGATGAGCCGAAGCACACCCCACATGACATTTTGTCACTTGTGATGCAGCGTCCTCTGCCAAAATCACACAACACAGAACATTATCATTTTGTGATTTCGAGTGGTCCGCCGAAGCAAAACACCACACAAACTTGATTCAACCTCGGCGGTGTGATTCAGAGACCCGCCAAAGCAGACACCACACGGGGACGGCACAAAGCTCTCAAAGTGTGTGTGATGATCAGAGGAGTGTGATCAAACGGTGTGGTGTGGTCAGAGCTTTTAGGTGCCACGTCTGCATGCTACTGCAATGATGATATCGCAGCGATCTAGCGCAAAGGCTCGCCGCCCATGGACCCGAACATACGGTTGAGACGCTCGACGTCTTCCGCGGAGGCTAGCTTGGGCGTCTCACTTGGACTCGGCGCATCCTGTGACACAAGCGTGTGGGCATCAAGTCAAGTCAACGACGCACGTCAAGGGGAAACAATCACATCACAAGTCAGTTAGTTAGCGGAAAACACGCGAGAACAAAAGCCGTTCCCCTCTCACATCGTGACGATGTATGTATACGGCATACGTCGAATAGCGCAACGTATGATATATACAATACCGCGAGGCCATGACGTTCGAGCAAAGGGGGAAGAGGTCCAATCTCAACGATGTACGCCAAATTTGGGAGTGTGGTTCCAGCACAAGGATTACGCTTGCACACACGCGTTTCGGTTCGTTGGTGTCGTTTTATACCTGTTTCAATCCGTGATTACCAACCCGACACCTCCTGTCGCGCCCAGCAACCACCCAAGGGGCGGTGGTACCGACACATTTTTGTGCTTGCTTTGTTGACTGTTCTACATGTCAGTACTACTAAAATACATTTATGGGCTTTGTCGTGTTGTCTGCTCAACATATTCATGGTACGTAGCCGCTGCCCTACGAGGGGACCCGTCAGGTCTATTAGGATGCTACCCAACTATTACGGAGGTCCATAGTAAATAGGACCAAATTTTGTTAGTAAAAGTCGGGAAATATATGGGTTTTTGTGTGTCCCGTAGGTCCTATTTACTATGGTCCCGCGTAATAATAGCCGTGCCAGGTCAATCAGAGTGCTGCCCTAACAGTAGCCGCGCCTGGTCTATATTTGGATGTTGCCTTTGGTCGGCAACATAGCGATAAATCTGCAACATAACCGTACCAAATACGTATTTTTCGGGGGGAAACAAAATGCCGACGATAACTTTCCAAAACCACCAAAACCGCTAATGTTTCGTCAGGTTCGCCCCTCTGGTTTCGGAGAAATTCTGTGCTGAAATTCATCTCAAGAGTGTGTTATATTATTGTATTTATTACATACCGTATACGGCACCGGTGTCCCTTAAGGTGACAGAACAGATGTACGCAACATCAGAACTCTCGCCCAATCCCTGCTCCACGTTCCCTACGCGTGTACGATATCACTGGAACACGCCTTTACCTTCCTTTACTCCGTTTGTTCGGCCTACTATGAATACAGTAATTGCCCTTGTATTTTTGTTGCAACCTTGTTATAATAATTGGCCTTGAAACGCACCTGTTGGGACTGTCGCGCGTCGTCCGTCGGTGAGGGACGCTCGGCGACAGCGGTGTCTCCGTCAAAGCTGAGACGAGACAAAACACAACAACGATCGCGGCGGACACAGGGCAGGGCGCAAATAAGAAAAATGGGAGGGGGGGGGGGGGCGTACTCATTTGTTGCTTGCCTTAGTCATTTGACCATTGACCACGCATCCCTTTCGAGACGGAGCACCGTTCCTAATCCTAATAGAGATACCTCCAACACTTGGGGCGCTCATTAACTTTCGACCGATACCTTCGACGTCAAAAGCAGTTCGACGCAAAAAAAAACATGATTCGCGCATGGGGTACGTGAAGCAGTTCGACGCAAAAAAAAAACATGACTCGCGCATGGGGTACGTATATAGCTCAAGACTAGAAACGACAGCGGTAGGCACCAAACAGCACACAACGACAGCTTTCAACAAACACTCTGCTTTGTTAGCGTAAACACTTGTGCACGCCACTTGTGGGACACGCACGTTTGGTGTATATTCTCAAGTACACGTCTAATACGAAAGCACATGTTACTATCCCCACCGACCATCCACGTCAGTTCCACGAGGGTCGGGTACCACTCTGACCCGTAATGTAAGAACCGTTTGTATATTAACATGTAATTTAAATGGTGCCTATATTTCGGGTCAAAGTGGTATATACTTTCAACTGTATACGCAGGGTCGCTCGAAGAAAAGCCAAATACTGCAAAGGTGTGTTTAGTAGGGTAGATACTTTGGGGGTACCCGGGTACATACCCGAGAATGACCAAAACGACCAGGTTTGGTACCCGGGTACATACCCGACTATGACCAAAACCACCAGGTTTGGTACCCGCGTACCCCAGAGTATGCCCAAAACAACCAGGTATGATACCCGTGTACACACCTGAGTATGACCAAAATGTACCCGGGTACATATGATACATACCTGAGTTTGACCAAAAGGTACCCGGGTACATACCCGAGTATGACCAAAACAACCAGGTTTTGGTACCCGGTGCCCCGGATCCTTAAAATACTATACAACCTACTAGACAGACATCCTTGGAAGACTGAAATTTACTAAGTACAGACAAAACTAACCTTGGTGGCTTTAGCGGGTTCTCCTTGGCTTTCTGCTGGTTCTGCATCGCGATTCGCCGCTTCTCCGCCTGCTCCTTGTCCGTGTCTGGCGGGAGCTGCTGCTCCAGCCTCTTTCGCAAGCTCATCATCGCGTCCTCAGCGTCCTGCACACCGAACAATCGGCACGCGCGAGGCGGTCAAAAGGGGGAAGGGACACAGCAGCGACGGCACAAAACACAAAACGTCAGCACGACTCATCAATAATAGCCCATTAACCTTTGTGTGAATGAACCCGAGACAGCACGACTACCAAATAAAAGCCCATCAATGTTTGTCAACCCCGAGACAGCGATAAAAAAAAAACGATGACTTTTTGTGTTATCAACCGTCTACTCTACAGTACCGGCCCGCTCATAAGAAACCAGAAATCGGGCTTAGGCTGACTTTCTTATTTGAGAAAGGGGTGTGTCCCACACTAACTTCAGTATAATAGCTGTCGACTTTCTTATTTCCCCCGTAATGTTTAGGCTGAGTTTCTTGTGGGGCACTTTCTTATGAGAGGGTCGGTAGTGTAGTGTGGGTGAGTGCCCAGCACTACGGGTATGATAGGGTAATATTGCGCCCGTGCTGTATACGACTCCTTGCATTGCATCAACCATTAAAAAAGGCAACTATGCAATGGTACAATGAATGTGTGCAGTAGTCTGAATGGTCGTTTGAACCCGCCACAACGAAGAAAAAAGTTGGTCCAGCGGGGCCACTTGCAGTAGGGCTCTGATATGCTGAAAATCGAGGCCATAGTTGCTGTTCCTGCAAGCAGGGTGTGCTTTTGCGGGGAGAGTTGCGTTTTTTTTTTTGTGCTGCGCCAGCTTTTTCTTTTTCGACAAATCTGTAGAGGGTTGGGCTCCATTTTTTCGCGCCACGAGAAACGCTCGAGTTACTGCATGCAGGGGAGAAGGTTGGAAGTGTTTTCTTTGTGCTGCGACAGTTTTTTTTTTCTTGTGTTTTTTCAACGAACCACAACAGGGACACGGGCGTTCGCGGTAGCCCGGCAGTTGTTGAGCTAGGCTCCAATTTTCGCGCGTCACGAGAAACGTTCGGGTTATACGAGTACTGCATGATGTGGGTGGGGTCGAGGTATGTATATCGCTTTATTTAGACGGGTGTGCTTCAAGAAACGGTGGACGCGGATGGATAGACAACAAATGAGAGGGGTCTTTGGTCTCTCTCCTGGGGGGGGGGGTTGCATGCATGCATACCCGGTAATGCGCCCTCGCTTCTCGGTTCGCGCGCAGAGAGCTAGCTATACGGGAGACACGCAGCACGTGCTCCATCCATCTATCTATCCGTCTTGTGTTGTTGTTGGTGTTTTTCTTTGTTCGCTGCGCTGTGGGCACGCATTGGAGTTTGCCATACGTAGGCTGGTGCTTCGCTTGATGTTTTTATGTTCTTGTTATTTTACTGCGAGCGGTAGTAGTAGTGGAAGCTCTGCAGCGCTGACGGGGGGGGGAGAGGGGGTGATGAAAAATTAGGATTCGGCGATGTACCTCCAAATCAAGGGTACTAACGGCAGGGTAAGATACATGGACGACGTGGACACACGAAAGGCAGGGTTTTTGACACCGTGGTTAAGAATGATGACATAACATGCAGAGAGAGAGAAAAGACATTTTGTGCTTGCAATTTTCTGGCTGGTCAATTTGAGGGCATCGCGCGGTACTACGGGTATTATTGCTGTGCTCATCTCAAAAATCGTAACGATGTGTTCTCCGTGCCTCGTGATTGTGTGGTCAATCTAATAGTATGCACGCGATGGTTGATGATGTGCAGCGGCAGCAGTACATAGGGGCTTCATTCAGCATGCATCACAGGTGCTCCCAGCATCTTACCATCATTCGACAACGACTAAAACATGTTTCGCATGATTTAAGTGTTCCATCAGAGACCAATGCCTTTTAGGGGCGGTGCCTTATTCTCTCGAGTTCCTCACACAAGGAGCTTCATATACGTACTAATAGTGAGTCACCCGAACCATCATGACTTGGAAAAAAAATATTTGCGCAAACCCTACCAAGTGTTGTATGCGCTATATAGTTCTAAAACAAAAACACCAGAAGTAAAACGATCACATCATGCCAGCGGATAGCTCTGCGTCTTTGGAGGGCCCCGAAATATCTACCAAAACAACGACAACTTCGGTGCTATAAAACCGTCTAAAGGCAGCGCGCGAGTGAGCGCCCAGCAGTAGTACGTACATGGGTAGGGGGCCATGTTCCGCCCGTGCCGATGAAAAAAATGCCGTGGGTGGAGCCTTCTTCGGACCAGGGACACGTGCTACGGTAGAGGTAGCACGTTTTGGCTGAACCGTTTTCTGAACGATCGGGCTCCTTAACCCAAATTCGCCGTTTTTTCATTTTTGTGACGAAATATGTTTCAGAGTATACTTCGGTCAGGATATTTCTCAGCCGGCAGCTCTTTTCTTTTCCTCCAAAACCATTTTTTCGGTGAGGTATGCCGCTCCTTAAGTGAGGAGCTCAGGAAAAACATGGTGCACCTCTATCGTAGCACGCGTCCTGGGGTCAGACAGACAGGTTTGGAGTTTCCGACATAGATAACTCTAGGTGAACCTAGGGAATTTGCTTTTAGAACTACGAGCGCTGGGGAGGTTTTGGTCGGGCTCCGCGAACAAACATATCTTCGAAATATTTTTTCGGGCGAGAAGCTGTTTAACTTTAGTACTGCAGTACCGTTGTGGGGACAAAATACTTGGGATTTGACTGAAATGTTTGGTTATGTACAGTGCAGTACTAAAAGGGTTAAGCTCCTCATGAGAGGAACTCAGAAAATAAGCCACCAACCCTAAAAGGCACTATTAATACTCAATGTCGCCTTCTTTTAACCCAAGCAAGCAACGCGTGCACGTGCACTTCCAGTGGTCACCATCTTCGGACTGCGCACTGTGATGCTGTGTACTGCCGAGCCGAAGCAGGCATGACAAGATATTTAATATTTACGTAGAAGAGTCTTGTTTTTTTTTGTTATCGGGGACATTCTCCTAATTCAGAAGCTCAAAAGAAGACGAGCAGGGTGCCCGCGTTTTTTTATCGCCGGCACAACAAACAGCATGCAGTACGTACCAGGTATTATTACATGATTTCCCTTCCGACAATGTTGCCGAGGGCATTATTCATTCAGAATGAAAAACCTGACACAATTCGTCGATTACCACCAGTATCATCCATCCAATAATTCATCACGTTCCGCGCGACCGTGCCGTGCGCGAGATACTACTAGAATGCATCCCCCCTACCAACAGGCAAGCAAGGTGCCTACGGCAAAAAGCTACGGGGGGGGGGGGGGGGCAGGTACAACTCATGTCGGGCAATGCACCATGTTCGTAGAACTAACGCACGGCTAAACCAGGCCATCATCAGAAAGTGCGTCTAACGCACCAAAGAGGCAAGCCGAAAACAAATGCCCCCCCCCCACTAATTCCAAGTCATTTGGCTCCAAAACGTGAGCGGGTGCGATTCTAGAGCATCCGCGTTCTAGGGGGAAAACTATTTGGAATTAGACTACAAAAAAATGTTCAGCGGGAAGTCGGTTAGGGCGCCGCCTACAGCAGTATAAGGCAAAAGGCAAAAAGCGCGTTCAGCACTCGAAAGGCACGGGTCACACGTTGATCAACCACACACGAGAAAAAAAAAGGTGCTGCTTGTGTGAAACACGGACACGGACGTCTTTTACGGGACTACTCAGAGCGCGCATACCCACACCACCCGGATTTGATTCTAGCGAGAACCATCCGAATCTGCCAGTACTCCGCAGCAGGCGCCAACTCCTTCACTTCTCGTAGACCCACAGCCTCCCACCTCGCTGCCGCGCTAGGCTCGACCTCGCCCACGCCTTCTCTGGTTGTCTCTCCAACTTTTCCAGCATCCGCACCCACACCCAGCCCTTCCCCTCGCGAATGCCCCGAAGAGTTTTGCCGAGACATGCCATCCGTCATGACACAATCAAGGCCGTGTGAAGTGCCGCTACTCGCGAGCATCCGCTGCCTCTTCCCCAAAGTCTCAGTGGGGGCGACCGGTGTTCTAGCGTTGCCTGCGCCGTCAGCGGTTGCAGGTATCGCCCCGGCTGGGCGACATCCGCATGTTCTGTTTGCTTGGGCTCCATCGTGTGGTGTGCTGGCCTGCGCACTACTGGTGCTGCTGGTGCTGCTGCTGGTGCTGCTGCTGGTGCTAGTGCTGCTGCTGCCGTCTGGTAAAGCGTGTTCTGCATGCGCGTCCTCCGGTGCTGTCGCCGCTACAGCCTCTACTGCCTTTGCTGCTTCCTCTTTTGCTGGTGTTGATGCTGCTGCTGATGCTTCTGCTACTGTTGCTGGTGCTGTTCCTGCTGTTGCTGTTCCTGCTGCTGCTCCTTCTGACGTAGCTATAGCTGCTGCTTTTGAATCCGCTACCGCTACGAGGGCTTTCACGATTTCCTTCTCTGTGTCGGAAGCAATATCGATCCGCTTCCAGTCGTACGGCAAGCCCGCTTCGATGCAGTCTGCCGAGGGTGCATGAACGGTAAGGGTGAATAGGGGCGCATGAGGATGAACGGGGTTGCATGCGGGCGAGGAGAATCGGCACTATCCCGAGGGTGGTGCCATTAAAAAAAGACGAGTTTAAGCCATAAGGGCCCGTTTTAACGAAGAAGAAAAAAATTCAGTTTGGAAAAAAATATATTCAAATCCGCTTTTCGTTGGTCAACACACGCACCAGCACCAAATATTAGGATCTTGGGGCATAATATTTGGTGCTGGTGCGTGTGTTGACCAATGAAAAGCGAATTTGAATTTTATTTTTTCCAAATTGAATTTATTTTATACTCGTTAATTCGGGCCCTAACGAGGAGGGAAACAGAGCTGTGAACAGCTCCGATTAAAAAAGCAACATCATCATTACATTACCTTTCAAGGCCATTACCTTTCAAGGCGAACTATTTCCCAAAAACATGTTCGTACTCCATGTTCCATTACATGTATGAGTACGTACTGATGATGTGAGTTTCTTCAGGTTGTCGTACTTCGAAGTATCTGTTTGTGTTACCGGGGGAACATAGTAATCACACCCAAATATGGTTGGGTAAACATAGGCGGGTACCTGGTGTTATGGCCCATCGTGGGATCTGAATACCATTTTATTACAACAGCCCACCCAGAAATACTGTAGTATACTGTAGTATGTTTCTGAGTTGCCTTATTCCTCACCAGAACCCTTTTGAGCCTGTTTTGTGACCGTGGGATCAAAAGTGGCGATGAGCTATAATATATACCATATACGGTATAAAATACCGTGAGACCAACAAATCTATGACCGCGTATCACGGAATGCACAGCAGGATACATCAGTCGGCGGCGGCCAACAGAGCAGATGCGGGAAAGAACGACCGAACAAGAGCAACACCTCTATTTCTAAAATCAATACACGTAAGTCAGCTGTGAGTTCGAGCGATTGAGCGGTTCATACTCAACTCTGTAAGCTGCGCGATAGGTACACCAGGCGCGTTTTGTCTTTGGAGAAGCGCGCACACTCTACTCTTGGCTCTGGCCCTCATGCCCTCAGGAACCAACATGGGCGCAAAACATCAAATACATAATTCCCGCCGCTACTCTAGCCCACAGCGACACGTGAACGCGCACATCCAGAAAGGTTTCCAAATTTTATTGCGTGAAAAAAAAACAAAGGATTGTCTATTCAGTGTTCGACGTAGCGCATACATACTCTGGGGATACCCAGCTACCGACCCGTATGTGACCAAAACAACCAGGTTTGGTACCCGGGTACCTAACAGATAATGACCCGAACAACCAGGTTGGGTACGGGGTACCTACCTTAGTATACCCAAAACAACCAGGTTTGGTACCCGGGTCCTACCCGAGTATGACCAAAACAACCAGGTTGGGTACCGGGGTACCTAACCGAGTATGACCAAACCAAGCAGAATTGGTACCCGGATACATACCCGAGTATGACCAAAACAACCAGGTTTGGCACCCGGGTACCCTAGATGATTATACCCACCAACTCATACACACACCCCTTAAAAACAACAATCTGTATAGTAGGTTACTCACCGGCAAGGTATCCCAAGATGGTGGAAGTCTTGTTGCGCCTTGCCTCCGCTACAGCCTCGACCGACAAACCGTGCTCGTACCACATGCGATGGGTCTCCATCTTCGACAGCGGCAATCGAGCTCGTCGGGCAGGCCTGCCGCTGCCAGGTCCTGACCGAGCTGACCAAGCGAATGAGAAAACGGGGGGGGGGGGGCATTTCAAGAGAACTACCGCGAAAAAACACAAGTTGTAAACCTTCCCTTACAAGGAAATACCTGGTATAGAGCATAAACAAGGGGGGGGGGGGAAGTGTTATTATGTGTTTTACCGGCGTACGTAAGAAGCGCGTGGGTGGGTGCGCAGGAAGCAAGCAAGCAGCCAAACAAACAAAACTCGTCCGCTGTTGTCGAACCCCGGTACATATATATAATTTCGTACATTCGAACCCTGTAATACATCGCGTCTCACCCCGATAAACATCGTTTCGTAAATGATTACGAGTATTACATCTATGCTGACATGTGGTAAGCGATTAAAAAACGTTGGGCTTGGGTGATGACCCAAAATAAAATATGTCAGTTGACGGTCTACTTCGTTTTTGTCCGTCAAAACAAATACTAACACGTAATACGTAACCAGCAGCAGTGTGATTAATTACTGTAGTGTGAGGGCTGTTCGTCAAGCGGCCGTCCGTCAAGTCCGTCAAGGGCAAGAATTGACGCCAACCGGCATGTTTGAGCAAAAGTGGCGTACACATATAGCTCTCACCAACTCCTACCGTTCTTTACCTCTGTTTGTCCTCACATTACGCCACAAGACCTTTATTTTCCTCGTCAACCAACCGACACATTTGAGCAAAAAGAAGCGTTGCTCCCATGAAGTCCTACCCCCCCCCCCCCCCCTTGTCCTTACACCACCATACCTTTAGCTTCCTCGTCAAGAGGCAAGAAAGCCGTCAACGGACATATTCGAGCAAAAGTGACGTTGCCCCCCACTACAGTATGTCCTACCGTCCCTCCCCTCCACCTGTGCGTACGGCACCACTCACACCATCACCCCACCAATCATACCTTTGTTTTCCTCGTCGGTAGCAACGGCTGCAGGTCGTCGTGTGCTCCCCTCACCACCTGTGTCAGCACCAGAGACACCACCAGCGTCACCACCTACTGACCCCTGCCCCACGCCTCCGGACTGGAAACCCCCGCCGTTGCTCGGAGGACACGGTCGCTGGATCGTCAAGTCCGGCATCGCTTGCATCACCTGTATGTGCGGAAAACCGTCATGGGAGGGAAACAAGAACACCAAATAAAAAATGAGGCCTTGCGCGTTTCGGATATACTCAACGCTTGACACAACACGCGCGCAGTATGATACTGCTCGTACTGCTGTGCACGTCGCACCAGTATTAGATTGTTATTAGACCGCACTTCTCATTTATGTGGTCGCAACAAGCTTCAATAGGGCTATTAATACTGACATTGCTACAGTACGTAGTACAAGTAGGCGGTTGATTACCGGGAAGATGGGAGCTATATCGCACAGGGGGGGGGTGCGATCTCAGCGCTCGTTTTCTCGACAACGGTAAGGGTGCCAATAAATACCGAACCTTACATTTTCGGAATGGCTCTCGACCAGATATTTCCGAAAAACACTTTGTTCGGTATCAGCACCCTCACCAGTGTCGAGAAATCGAGAGCCGGAAAAAACGACCCCCGTCCCGGCATTGTAGGGATGCGAGGGTCTATGGTCATATGACTACGGCCGTGCACGACATGAGTACACCCCCCCCCCCCCCCTGTGCCATAACTCGCATCCTTACGGTACACCGCACTCGACGTATTTTTTGTGGTCGCAATACTTGGGTCTCGCAACGGTGACGAGGCCACCAGCCATTCGCCGAGACCCACCTGCCATAGCCTCAAGCCAGCGTACGCATCTGCCGCGGCGTAGAAGAGCTGGTCCACGTTGAGGGGGCGCTTTTCCCAGCTGCCCCTCCTCAAGGCGTCCGGCTTCGCCAGGTCTAGGCCCAACACCTGAGCGCACAGGTCAGCCAATGACCACATACCCCGTCGTCGCAAGTCCGGGTCCTCCTGCTCGCGCACCCCAAAAAAAAAAGGCGCATTGGAATAGTGGGGAAGATTGTTGGTAACCCCTTAACCCCTTAACCCCTAGAGAACTGGTCCCACGAATTTGGGGACAAACTACTTGGAATTAGTGTGGGATGTTTTTTTTTAGTTCTGAATGGGTTAAGAACTGGTCCCACGTAACGAATTTGGGAACAAACTACTTGGAATTAGTGTGGGATGTTTTTTTTTAGTTCTGAATGGGTTAAGAACTGGTCCCACGTAACGAATTTGGGAATAAACTACTTGGAATTAGTGTGGGATGTTTTTTTTTAGTCCTGAATGGGTTAAGAACTGGTCCCACGTAACGAATTTGGGAACAAACTACTTGGAATTAGTGTGAGATGTTTTTTGTTTTAGTTCTGAATGGGTTAAGAACTGGTCCCACGTATTTGGGGACAAACTACTTGGAGTTAGTGCGGGATAAAAGTGTTTCAGTTCTGAAAGGGTCAAGAATGCCTTTCGTTTTTCGGGCTGTGTATGTAAACTTCAATTTTTCGTTTTTTTTTGTTCAGCTGCACAAAAGCGTCATCGGATGTTTTTACCTTGCGTCACCCCACTCGTCACCCCGAGTTCGAATGCCTCCGAAGGGAAGGAAACCTTGTCGATGATAGGTACGGGGTTGTGCGGTGGGATTTCGATGTCTCACAGTAGTGTGGGGGTTGATGTTATTGTAGTTGTTGTTGTAGTTGTCGTTGTTGTTGTTGTTGTAGCTGTAGTTGTTTTGTTGTTGTTGTAGTTGTTGTTGTTGGTGGTGGTGTTTGGAACGTAACAATTAAATTGTTTTTTGGGGGGAGGACTGAATTGAGCACCAATACAAAAAACACTCTACACAAGCACCAACAATGTGATTAGTCGAACTTTGCTTGTGGCGCATGACTATCGATCGTACTACTGTACTACTGTACACGCTAGCTGTGAACAACTAAAGAGGCGCCGGCAAGGCGACAAGAGTACAGTGAGTGAGGGCCACATGGAGCAATAAAGAGCGAGCGGGAACAGCTTAGGACAAGCCACGTATTATACAAAATGTAGAACCTCTGTGTCGTGGTTTTGTCACCACTTATCATAGCTTGTATTTCTCTTATCTTGGACGAGGAACCGGCACGGACACTGGGTTTGTATGCTGGAAGTTCACGAGCGGAAATAACGGTTAAATGGGAACAACACACACTACATAACACCAGATTACACAGGAAGATCAATAGCTGAAAATAAACGGACGACCATAAGAAACCTGCGCGATGCATCACACGAATATATATGTATATATACGAAGACCGGAACCAGCTCTGATAAGGGACGTCGGTATATAAGGGACCTCCAACCCCGAACGCACTATAAGGCACCTTAAAACAATAACACGAGACACAGGAAGATCAATAGCCGAAACAAAACGGACGACCATAAGAAATCAGCGCGATGCATCACACGAGTATATATTTATATTTATATATATGTATATTTTATATATATATATACTCGTATACCTTTACCTTCATATTGGCCATCTGGGACAGATCGACAACCCCGTTCACACCAAGCGCTCTGAGCTGCCCGTACTCCTTCTCCAGCCGGCAAACGTCGCCGCTCACCCCGACCCCAGCCAGCAACACGCCTGGGTCCGAGAGCACTCGCACCAAAGACTCCGGCAAGGACACCGAACACCGAGAGCCCTCGGTGGCGAGCCCCTTATCGTCCACGCGTTCCACCGACGACCCGCAGTTGGAAGGCGTTTCGCTCGAAGGATGCCCCCGCCCCCGCATGTGGAAGAGGTGGAAGATGAACGCCGTGCCCCACACTGGTGATGATTTTACGGAGGCCGGAGCGGTAGCTTCGGGGTGTTCTGGAGCGCACAGCTGGAGCGTGGCCGTCGGGGCAGGCGCCTTAAAAGTTCCAGGTCCACAGCGCGCGGTGACATCGGGCAGGGCGGGAGGGGGGACGTACATTTTGCATGTGGTGGTCAAATAAACCATTCAATCGGTCGTACTCACAACTGACGTATGTATTTGTACATATACTACCAGTTTTATAAAACACCATGGCGTTCTTGCGCTCGAAAGCTACCGGTGCAGCCTACGTTGTTCCATATGCAGCGGAGGTGGTAGTACTCGTTGCTCACCCTGTTAATTAAATGACGCGTGCTATATACGACAAAGGTATACCTTTTTTTGGCTGAAACGTTTTCTGAATGATCGGGCTCCTTAACCCAAATTCGTCCGACCTGCATTATTATGTTACACTATTTGGCGCTGTATACTTAGGTCATGGGGTTTTCGTCAGGTAGCACTTTTGTTTTCGTCCAAAATCCTTGTTTGGGGTGAGGTATAGAGCTCCTTAAGTGACCACCCTTATAAGGCAAAAACATGCGCAATCGTATGAAGAACCAACAGATGCCCATCCATGGCTGCGAGATCGAGCGCGGTAGCTCAGCACCTGGAGAGCTGCGCTGGAATCGGTGGCCTGTATGATTTAATGATTCGATCGAGGTAGTAGTTACACGTTCGTGTATACCTCGTACAGTAGTGGCCTCTCTACAGTGCCGATATGAGCCGGCCAACAGTACCGGCACTATGGCGGCAACCTGCATTACTCCGCACGCTGCCACACTGTCAATCCCATATGTGCCAACCGATTCCACAGGCACTTTAAGCGGGCAGCCGGCCGGCACTATACAGGGACCACTACTGTACCTGGTATAGTCTAAAGTATGCGTTAAATCATTACAAATTACAAAAAACTCTTGCGCGAAGTCGAATATCGACCTACTCGGGAGCGCTCGCACCTGACGTGCATTGCATCAACATCTAAGTACCACGTGCAGCAATAGCAACACGTATCAGCCGTTTATCTGTGCCATTCAACCATGTGCATCGGACGTACGTCTATCTGCTGCCGCCGCCAGTGAAAACTTAAACTTCCACGTATACACTACCAGGTATCTGGGTGCGCTTCTATCTATCATAGAGAAACAGCACTGCTGATGCCGTTGAACTCACGAAAACCGGCGTGCGTCCGAGTACAACGAGCTACTGCTAGGTTTCGAAGCATACAGCTGCTGCAGCAGTACTCACGCAAAAATGACACCACTCCTAGCGGTGTTGGCAAACTACAACTATGTCGTGCACTCCAATGCTAGAAAAAATGCAATGAGCAGTGATGGTAAAACAAAATAGGGGAAGTATACGGGGGGGGGGGGGGTGGCTTACCTGCCCCTTGACGAAGGAAACCTGCCACTCAATATCGAAACCCAGTATGCCAGGTCGTGCGGCCTCAAGAGCCCGGCCTGCTTGATCCGCCGCTTCCCATGTCTGCGTGAACGGAGTTACGGGAGTTACGGATTGGTCCGAACATCAACGAGACTCTGGGACTGCTGCTGTGTACGTAGAGGCCCCGTAGCAAGATTTGGCAGGTGATACTGGCTGTACCATTCGATCAATACATCGCTGTTGCTACGTACGTACTCTTGCACAAACAAATGCAGCCTTTGCGCTTCAACACATACATGCATACATACATGCATGCATACATATATACATAAACACATACATAAAAACATACGTACCAGTACCAGGTTTGTACGTGTGGACAATATGTGAAAAGCGTACCGGTAATATCGGTCATTATGGAGGTGGGGTTGCAGGGAAACGCAAAATTATCATACACTCTACCAAGTACACAGTATGCAAAGGCCCTTTTGAAGGGACCCGATAGTGCGTTCTGGATTGGAGGTCCCTTATATACCGACGTCCCTTATCAGAGTTGGTACCGGCCCCTTATTACAATCAATAATGGGCTAAAACGGTCGGCAGAAATATTAGGTCCCTTATATACCGCTTTCCCTTATCACCGAGTCCCTTAAAAAGGGGCCATAGGGCCTACCTACTGTATACCTGGTATCTGGTTTGCATGCATGGACCACCCCATTCATTGCATCCGGATATGACAACTGCGCTCTCCCAGGCCACTTGTTTCTACGAAGCGTTACGTGCGCGTTTTCCATGATGCATAACTGGCCAGCAAAGGGCCTCCCGGGGCATTTGATGACGCGCCGCGATGAGGACCAGGACAACCGAAAATAAACAGCGTCGAGTTCGCACAGGGGGGGGGTTGCGACCTCAGCGCTCGTTTTCTCGACAACGGTGTAAGGGTGCTACTAATACTAAATGTCGAACATTCTATGTATTTTCGGAAGGCGTTCGACCAGATATATTTCCGAAAACACCCTTGTTCGGTATGTTGGCAAAAACCTCCCCTTTCTGGAAAAATCGAGCGCTGAAAAAAACGATCGCACCCCCTGTGCGAACTCAACGCTCTTTACCTCTTTATACGGTATACCGTACGTACCCGCTTCGAATACACGTCCAGGGTACCTGGTATCTACAAAAAAAAACGATAAAGTCACGAGGGTTGCTCACCACGTATTCGAGAAAATGGCTGATACACACCACTGTGCACGAGACGAATATAACTAACCCTAGCCCTGACCTTAAGCCAATCAGATCAAGCCTAGCCCTGACCCTAAGTCAATCAGACCAACCCTATCATAGCCCTGACTAAGCCAATAAGAGCAACCCTAGCCCTGACCCTAAGCCAATACGACCAAATCTAGCCCTGACCCTAAGTCAATCAGACCAATCCTAGCCCTGGCTAAGCCAATAAGAGCAACCCTAGCCCTGACCCTAAGCCAATCACACCAAATCTATCCCTGACCCTAAGCCAATCAGACCAAATCTAGCCTTGGCCTTAAGCCGATCAAACCAACCCTAGCCCTGACCCTGAGGCAATCAGACCAATCCTAACCCTGACCTTAAGGGCCGTTCCTAACGAACAAAAAAAAATCACGATTCGTGACGTTTTGGCATGACAAAATATCACGATTCGTGATGTTTCTTTCCTAACGAAAATAGGTGCTTTTTCGTCACGTTTCGTGATATTTCAAATAATCAAAAATCCGATATTTTCAAATCCAACGGTATTTGAGGGTGGGGCCAACTCTCCCAGGTAGGTCACGGCCAGGCCGTGCTGGGCCGACCGCGCCCGACCCCGTTCGTGATTCAAACCATGGGCAGAGGCCCGACACGGTCTGTGATATTCCAACCTCACGCGCCGTCGGCCAAGCCAGGTCCGCGCGAGGTTCCAATCTCGCTGACATGTCGTCTGCTCTGCCTGACCCATGAGATTTTCAGATTATTTTAGCTTTTTCTTCACGCTGTGTCTCCTCCTCCTCGAGATTTCGAGGTCACAGCGTGCTCGTTAGCCCGCACCCAGCAGTGTATTTAGGCAGCCGCTCGCTGTCCACAACCGGCGTACGAAGCAGGGCCTGACATGCCCCTCTACCGGCCATCGTATACCGTTGGTGTGGGGTGGGTTACGTAGTGCCTTGATCAGGCGTATTTTGAGCCACGACAAATGTCGTGAATCGTGATTTTGTTTGTTTTTAGGAAATTGTAAAAAAAAATGGCGTCATGAATCGTGAGGTTTTTGTCGTGAATCATGACAAAAAAAATCACGATTCACGACAAAAACCTCACGAATCGTGATTTTTTTCGTTCGTTAGGCTAATTCTTATGCAGTCGGAAACATGGATCGAAAAAGCCGGTTTCCGATTGGGGACCCAATCGGGCTTTCTTATACTGTTGAAAAAGAGCTTTTTCGATCCCGACTTTTTCGATTGAGAAATCCAATCCACGAATCCCGTCGAAAAACTCGAGTTTTTCGACGGGATTCGTGGATTGGATTTCTCAATCGAAAAAAAAATTGAAGCTCACCGCATCTATCTCCACCCCTCCAAACACACGGTCACACCACCCAGCAGCAGCCTAAACACCTCTCCGATGCTGAGTTGACTGATCTACTGCTGCTGCTCTCTACTGCTGATGTTGCTGCTTGCAGCGCAGCACCTCCTAAAACCCGCGAGCAGGACACGAAGCAGTTTTCAACTCTCGTATCAACCGCCCCCAGGAAGAACACAAAAAACTGCAAAATCAATCCGATTGACGATAGGAAAGGCATCCAGACACACCCCGTCGAATTTAAAAAGGATCGGAAACCGGCTTTTTCGATCCAACTTTTCCGACTGCATAAGAATTAGCCTTAGGAATGGCCCTAAGCCAACCAGACCAAATCTAGAAAAAAGTGGTAAGCTCTACTGACAGTCACACAGGCTGCCGATTTCAGCGCAGCTCACCATGCACGCACCATTTTAGATACCTGACACCCGGCACAGACAGTTGTAGGGTACAGTTCTAGGGTATGACATGAACGACCGGTGCTCGGTTTCGCAGCCACGGGCCCCTGCATGAAGAGCTGTTAGAGCTACATGAGCTATGCACACGTTTGCCGGGCGTGTGATACTGCTGTTGAATACCGGTGTTATAGTTCTGCACATATATACTCGTACACGTTTGCCGGGGGTGAGCTGTTAGGAATATTATAGCTCTTCTGCCCAAAACTCCAATGAGTGATCTGTATAAGTCACATGAGCTACCAAATGGTTGCCGGAAGTAATCTCGGGGGTGATCTGTACAGTAAGAGCTACATGAGCTATGCACACATGGATACCGGGTGTGATCTGTAAGAGGTCGTAGCTCTTTTGCACATGTTGCGGTGGGGTGGCAGGGTGGATTACGGCGGGTACATACTCGTAGCTCATCCGCGCATTTCCCGCTAGTAGCTATATACACGAGCAAACATTTGACAGCTCCGCTTCGCATGTTTGCCAGGTGTAAGCTGTAGGAAACAGATCCATGAGGGAATATTTGACAGCTCCTCTTTGTTTGCTAGGTATGAGCTGTAGGAGACAGATCCTATACGAGGTAATAATGTGTGATATCCGTTCAAATTTAAATTTGCAAATTCGCAAATTAGTCCGCGGGCAGGAGTCGATTTCTTCAAAACCCGAAAACTTCAACGGCAAAGGTCGCGGGTTCTCTCGGCACTGCAAAGGTAAAACAGGATGTAAAGAGGGTAGAGCATGTACCTGGATGTATTCGATGTTTCCATTGAACACCAGCGAAGACAGCGAAGATGGCCTGGTCTTGGGCTGAGGCGCAGTCGGCTTCGAAGGCAGCACCCTGCTCGCCTTTGTTTGCTTGGCTGCTGAATCTCGCCCATCAGTCTCGCTTTTCCCATAGGTTGGCACAAAAAGGCCAAGGGCACTCATGGGCGACGAAGGCGGCTTGCCACCCACTGCAAGGAACACGCTGTCGTACAGCTGTTTGCGTTGTCGCCTTCGATCGTGGCAGAGGGGTATGCTAAAGGTGTTGAGGTTTGAGTTTGAGGAGGTGGGAAAAAATACGGAGTTCCAACGATAATAGTTGGCGTTCCCGAGGGAGGGGTGATTTGCCCGTTCGGTTTCTCGCGCAGTCAGGTCTGACATGGAGAACGAGACACGGCACGGTGGTACAGGTGCAAGGGGTATGATGCTTGCCAGAAAAGGAAGGAGCATGCGCGTAGTGTATGGGCCTTTACAACAGATACCTCACCCACCGCCGCACGGCGTTACAGAGCGTCATTTGAGCAAAAAATACTGATACCTGTACGAAACAACAACGTGCGTGCTTTTAGCGCTTGGCAACCATACTGCGTGTCTCCGCCTTACATCTGTCCAGAAGTGAATGGCCAAGGGAACATGAGGCGTACCCTACAGTACCAGCGTTACGTGCGCGTATGGATATCAGAGCAGAAAATCAGGACGGATCTTGCACATATAGAGTCGAGAGAATGCGAAACGGATTAAAGATCCTCGTATCTTCACGATCTTCACGAACGATCTCTCGTACCCGTTACAAGTTCCAAGGTAACACAGCCTTGCAACCGTGCACCACTACACTGAGCGTAGTATCTCTGTGTCGTAGTTTTGTGACCACAGAACTGGTACCTTTTTAGGATGAAGAATCGGCACGGACACTGGGTGCGCTGGATGTCGACGGGTAGAAAGGAGGTTTAATGTGAAGAACACACACACACACGAGAGCGAAAGACGAAACAAAAATTAAGGTGTACGAGCACTCTTCTTGAGGTTTATCCGTGTACGAGGGGCGTACGTGTAGCGGCAGAAACATATACTAGAGTAACGACAATTTGTCGTACTTCGAAGTACCGGTACATAAACGGCCTTGATATGTCTACGGGGATGAGACGCGGCCACATATACATATATTCGGGCCAAATCGGAACTCCGTCGCTGCCCCAACCCAATTTCGCACCCACGAAGCTGTTACTTGGTCCTGCGCCGACACAGTGGGGGTCACATGTTGATGGAGGGGGCTCATGGGCCGCGGTTGCATTCCAGCCGTGAGAGAGTAACTTAAGGACGGGGGAACAACGCAGGGTAGGGGGATAGAAAGCTGAAGGGGCGAGGGTGGATGGGATGCAACCTCACTATTCCAAGTCGTCGTGTTCCTCCCTGGGGCCGCGTTCAATAACACCGCACCATGGCTCTATGCCTGATTCAAAAACCCATCAATGTGTGCCGTGAACGAGTGGCAAATGCACGAGGTGTTGGTCCACATCGTTCATCTATTCAGAGTCGGAAGAAACCCGAACTCTTCTCGATCGCGCTGAATCTCACACCACAAAAAAAAGCGCAAAGGGCACGCGCCAAAACCTGAGAGGACCGTCGAGCTCTAGCCTGCTCGGAAACTGAAACCCTGGTGCCAGGCACGTGCAGGAAAATTCATTCACCACCGACCGAGTGACGCGTTTACTTGCTGTCTGACGACACGAGCTAAAGTAGTAGTACGTTAGGGGGCAACCACTCGTTTTTTTTCTGGGGTTCCTAACTTGACCAGCTCTGTAACTCACCCAGCTGACCTCGAGAAAAAAATCATGAGAGTGTAACCCGATGGACTAATAGGTATACAACACATATTATACCGTGTGAAACAACAAAATGTGTCCCAAAGATGTTGGGTTGAGTCCCTCAGTACCCTTAAGAAGATACCCAGCAGTCAAGACATATTAAGCCATATGCCTTACAAGGCAAAACAAATGCTATAAAGGCGTGCCCTATCGTAGCACGCATCGAATCGAATTTTCCGTGCGTCCGACCGCCATCTATAAGGGGACGACGAAAAATGACACATTTTGCCGCATGGGCCACTCGCGATGACAGAAAAAAACAAAAAGTCGAAGGGAATATCCGAACGAGGGCTCACTAAGCTGGCAGATACAAAATCTAACAAGGGCTGTATCTCCCAATATCTACTTGGATGGATGGATGCCCTCGTTATCACCACGAACTCCCAAGGTAACAACTTGGCGGCCACTCCTTGGAAGCCAGCTCCTCCTTGTACAAACAGGCCACAGAACGGAACGCTCTCATGTCGCCTGCCCTGACCATGTTCCCTGTGACCCAAGAGAAAAAGCGGTCGGTTTCGTTAGGGAATGGTGCCAGAGCCGCGATGGGGTTGCTCCAGAGCAGCAACAGGCGAAAGAGTTCGCCATCAAGGCATCGGTGTTTCAAATTTGATGGACCCACATAAACCCAAAGTCCGAGTATTCAGAGTAGTAGTGGTCCCTATATAGTGCCGGTTGACGAGGAGTGACGGTTACCCGCTGTATATAGTGCCTGTGGAATCGCTTGGCACAGATGGGATTCACCAGTGTGACAGTGTGCGGAGTAATAGTGCCGGTTACCGCTATAGTGCCGGTATTGTGGGCTGCTGGCGCATACCGGCACTATAGAGGGACCACTACTGTACCACATACCTGCCGGCTGATGCATACCGGCGCCATAGAGGGGACCACTACTGTACCATATATAATATACTGCAATCAAGATAAAACGCCCTGGGGTGCATTGCCGAGCCGACTTTCTCCAAAACAAGACAACGAAAGTGGCGGTGCTGGAAAGGCCTGCACGATGATACTTCCATACACGCATCGTTGTGCGTTTTTAGACTCTCTCCTAAGTCGAGAAAATCAGCTTAACCGCATTTAGAACTGAAAACGTTATCCCACACTACTTCCAAGTAGTTTGACCTAAAAAAACGGGGGGTCGGTTTTTAAGCGGTTAAGACGTCCATTCCTCGAAGGCGGGGGGGGGGGGTGCTTGCTAATACTATAGCACCCGTGTGTTTTCTTGATTACAGTATACGGTAACCAACCGTGAATTGCTGATACACCCAGCCACACGTTTCATCACTCGCACGGTAGAACCACCACCCAGACAGACACCAGCCAGAGCCATACCCTTTGAACACCTCTAGAAGCTACGACAGCGGAGTGCGGCGGTCACGAAGAAACCGCGAGAGACACACCGGCTTTCGAGTTGGAGGTATTGTTCAGACAAGCGGCCCCCTTTTTGTGGGCTCTATGGACAGTAGACCGCCTCCCAACTTCGTGTTCCTACGTACATCATCGAGGTGAAAAATGGCGCTGACCTGCATCGCAGTTGAGAGGGCTGTCGGCCTCCGGGTGGGCGAGAAGAGCCAGGATCGCCCTGCAGGCACCCTGCACAGAAGCAAAAGGAGAAAAACAGGTCGGCAACGCAAGTTAGATTCGTGGTACATTATGAGGGGGGGGGCATACAGTAGAAATACATATTAAAACTAGTATATAATCAGAACCTAAGATGGACCCAAAACCTTATATCCCCCTATGTCTACACAAAAGTATTTGGATATTATTACGTACTGTGTTCCCCCGTGATAGCTGTTGTTAGGAACTCGCGCAGCAGGATGTTCGGCAAATGTTGTCGACTTGTGGGCGTTGGATCCTGGCCGGCCGGTCGGTCGGTCGGTCGGTCGGTCGGTCGGTTCGTCGGTCGGTCGTTTCAACATATTTCGTGGTGATACGTATAGCACTATCCGTTACCTTACCTGGTTACACGTACAGCACTATCCGTTAGTTTACCCGGTCAACTCACGCTAGACTGCATAGTCACCGTTAAAGCCAACGGGATGCTTACTGCTGTGATGGAAACATTGAAGCAAAGCACCGAGAGCAAGGCGCCGTAGAAGCAAACTTGGGGGTGCCCACAAAAGCAAAACACAACAAACAACACACAAGGAATCGGCACCTACGGTTCAAAACACGTTAAGTGCTCCAAAGACGCGTGCTAGATACGGTAGAGGTAGAGGTATATACCGTTTTTTGGCTGAAATGGTTTCTGAAGGATCGGACTCACCTCAACCCAAAATTGTCCGACTTCTCATTCTTGTGTGGCAATATTGTTCATTGTATATACGCTCAGGCCATGATATTGTCAATCGGGTAGCTCTTTCACTTTCCTCCAAAAATATAATTTAGGGTGAGAGAGGTATAGAGCTCCTATACTCTATACTATATAAAATCAAGTCGCCACCCTCAGAAGGCAAAAATGGTGCGCCTCTATCGTAGCATGCGTCCAAAAGGAACACAAAGTTGGGCCGCGGAGGAGGCGCTCAACCGTGACAAAAATGCTACCAGTACATGATACTACAGTACGCGTACGTAGGAGACAGCGGTTTCCCCCCCCCCGTGCCTTGACTGACCTCCCCTGCACTAAAACCAGAATAAAACAGCTGAACTCTTTTAGTACAGCATGTGCCCGCCGACAAGGAACGCCTACTAGGAGCAAACCTCGAAACCTCATTTACCACACCACCCTTCAGCGACCTTGCGCATAGGATATTTATTCTTCGGTAGGATGCCGTGTGGCGCTTGCCGTTGAGCTTGGTTAACTATTTCCAACTTTCTCACGCGTCCCCAAAAACTCGAACCATATACAAATATACGTACGTTCTTGTTACGTAAGTAATTTGTTGTTCGTGGGCTTATACTTACACTGCTGTACTCCAAAAACGTACCCAGAGACTTACTGCAAATTCGAGCAGCTTGTCCCAAAAAAAGCGTAGGTGAAGTTTCTCAAGGGGAGGAAGAGACCCTGACAAGAAAAAAAAAGGAAAAAAAACCCGGTCTCCTCCTCCGGCATCTTTAACCCTTTTAGAACTGCAGTCCCGTTATGGGGACACATTACTCATAATTAGAGTGGTTTGTCCCCATAACGGGACTGCAGTTCTAAAAGGGTTAACCCCATGTCAGGATTCCCCATTGATATTAGAGTCGCACCTGGAGGCTCCAGGCAGGAGACCACTCCTTCTTCAGGATGTTGAGGCAGATCTCGCCAGTCTGGTGGATCAACGGGGAAAGAAAAAAGGGGGGGAGGGGAGAGGAGAAGGCGCCGGCGAGGGTCAATTACGCGGGTCGTCCGCGGCCGTGGCGAACCAATAATACAGCCGGCAAGGTTGCTGAGCGGGTTAGAAACATGCCTGCTGTTCTATAGCATACCTGGTGCCTGGCAGTAAACACCATCTACCACCATCACTGGGGACTATTACGGGGCAACGTATCATAGAAATCATAACCTAATACGGCGTATAAACATACGGTGTGATATAATATGGGTTCTGGGTCCATCGCGGTTTCTGATTGTGTACTACTAATAGTATAGAAGTAGTATTACTATTGGGTCCCCCGTAATACAAGCACCATGCCCAATTTGGATGATATCATGCATAAGAAGCGCCAATTGTGGCAGGAATTGGATTGAACAGCTGCAAGCGACTACGTGGGGGGCAGCCTGTCCCGCGGTCTGCCGTGCTCCTGCTTGGCCTACGTACACAGCGCGCAAATATGTACATAAGGACAGATCAGAAGTAGTGTTCCAGTAGCAGCCCCCTTACAACAAGTCCAAGTAATCTTTGAAAAAACATTACCACAACAACACGCGTATCTTTACACGTCTGAAAAAAGCGGGGGGGTGATGTGGATACCAGGTCCTATCCCCTAGACCGTACCGCCTAATTGTCACTGTAATCCTTCAAGCCCATCCTGGCTCCTCGGGGGCACTATGAGATTACCTCGAGTTGCTGACGCCCCGAGAGTGTTGTAACGCCACACAGCCCACCTCACTGCTGTGTCTCCACACCAAAGACGAAGAAAGAGATAACCTGCTGCGGGACTACCGCCGTCCCACAGTTTGTACATTAATATTCAACTAAAATGATCCTTATATATTGAGACAGAGTGGTATACAGCATCAGCTGTAAGACCGAAAAAACCCTCCCGAAACTCATACATATCTCAAGTTGTGTTTGATGCTTCGATTGGACGCATGGTACGGTAGAGGTGCAACACCATGTTTTTGCCTTCTGAGGGTGGTCACTTGGGGAGCTCTATACTAACAGTAAGTCAAAAACTGATTTTGGAGGAAAATAAAAGTGCTACGTACACACCCGATGAACAAAATCATGGCCTAACTGCACAATGAAAAATATTGCGACATAAGAATGAAAGACAGACGGTTTTGAGTTAAGGGCCCGTTTTAACGAAGAAGAAAAAACCAATTTGGAAAATATATATATTCAAATCCGCGTTTCATTGGTCAACACACGCACCCGCACCAAACATTATACCCCAAGATCCTAATCTTTGGTGCTGGTGCGTGTGTTGACCAATGAAAAGCGGATTTGAATACATATTTTTCCAAATTGTTTTTTTTTTCTTCTTCGTTAAAACGGGCCCTAAGGGGCCCGATCGTTCAGAAAAACAATCAACCAAAAATTGCTACTTCTATCGTAGCACGGGTGACACTAAAACCTATATATATTTATACTGCGGGGCGTGCGCTTTCCCATGGAAGTACGCGGGGCTCACGCTGAAGTGAATGTTGGGGTGGAAGATCTTGGTGACGAACATCATTGACGGGGGCACCATGGGGTAGTGCTGCCCCACGGTAATCTTGAGCTCGTAGACGCCTGCCATACAGTAGGTGCACGGGATGCATGTATGCGGGTTGTTGGGCGAATCGGAACAAAAGAACGTGTACGTTTCAGCTTGGATAGGATACAATATATATACAATACAGTACGCGACAGATGTTGAGAATCTGATCATTAAGAAACTTGAGACTGAGATTTTGGGGGGAAAACGTAAGGATGCGACTTCTTTGTATTGAAAATAGTGCGGAATACACCGAGTCTTGTATAAGAATTCCAGTCCGGCCAAAAATAAGAGATTCTTAACATCTGTCGCGTACAACAGTACCTCGTGTTAGGCATATGGCATGATGGCATGGCAGCGCACCCCCCTCGGACAAATGTGCCATTTTTAAAGCTGATTTTATCGAAAACGGTGGGTATGTAGCGCGACCACCGAGGGATGCGTCTATGAGAGGGTCTCGACCAGATATTTCCAAAAGCCGCCATTCTGGTTACGTGTGCCCCCCCTCCTTGTTTGGAAGAAAATCGGCTTTAGAAATACATGCGTCCTAGGGTGTGTTCTATCTTATTGTCTTGAATACAGTATACGGTAAGACATTGTGAAAGGTTGCAGCACACCTCGGAAATATCATGACATAGATCATCTACAGATAGATCATGATCTACTGTAGATCATCTCGCCTGCCGTTGTTATATCTTGTGCAGGATCTGGATATTGCACAGATCCAACCCAAGGAACATGTGCTACGAGTATAGAGCATGCAGATCATACGGTTCCCACCCTAAAACAACATGACCTTACTGCTGTAGATCATATATACAAGATCGGGAATAGATACGTAGATGCCTTGAAATATCTAGATCATGGCGTGGGAATGATCTATACATCATGTGTCCGAGGTGCGAAGGATTAAAGGCCGCCGTTCGATTGCTTACCTCCCTAAAACAACATGACCTGCTGTAGATCATGCAAGATCGGGAATAAATAGATGCCTTGAAATATCTAGATCATGGAGTTGTTGTTGTTGTTGTTGTCTTCACATTAAAAACCGTGCCGGTCTCTCTATCCAGTACCTCCATCTGTCCGTACTAATCCAACACTTGACACGGTCGATTCCCGTGGTCACAGGCTAACTTACCCAAAAAAGGTATACTGAATGGGAATTATCTATATGATCTATATGATCTGTCCGAAGTGCCAAGGATTAAAGGCCGCCGTTCGAATGCTCACCTCCCGCAAACGGTGTATCCGGCGGGCCCCTAATGTGTGCCTTCCATTGCCGAAAGTCGTCCTCGTCTGCGCACAAGCGGATGTCTTCGTCCGGCGGGGAGGTCTGCAGCTTGTGCATCTCTTTCCTCAATCGCTTCGCGCAGGTCAGCGCCATTCTCTGACGTGTCCGATGAGTTTAGCCCGCGATCGAGTCGCCGACTTTCCGACGGCAAACCTTCTTCGACGCGGACGGTAGATGCCGGTACACCTGGAGGTAGGAGCATATGGACATCATGGCGGTATGGTATACCGGTGTTTGTTACCGTATGGTTTAGCAAACTGGTGAGAGCCTAGTCTACAGCAGTAATATAGTTTTCTGTACAGCGCCCTCCGCAAAAGAGCGTGAAAGCGGCGAAATCTGGACTGAACTGCTGTACCGGTAGGACGAAGAAACGAAGATATTGGAAGCAACTGAACAACGATGGGGGGGGCGGGGCGGGGTTTGTACGATGTATGCGGCGATACAGCAGTCGTACAGTCGTCATCCACATGATGGACTGTTCAAGGCGGGGTCAGCGGATAGATACAATTGAAGCTGGAACGCTTGGCATACGGGCAGTCGCACCTCAGATCGCAACTGCTTGGGAGGGGGTGGGGGGGGGGGCGTACTCATTTGTTGCTTGCCTTAGTCATTTAACCGTTGACCACGCATCCCTTTCGAGACGGAGCACCTAATAGAGACACCTCCAACATTTCGGCGCTCATTGCGTTGTTTCCATGTATTACAAAGTTTTTTTTTGCTAATCCTATCCCCATCCTGTTTCGCCGCCTTTGGCCACCATCTATCTCCTAAGATAGCGATTGTTTTCTCCTGGGAGGGGTAGGGTTCGGACTATTGCTACGATTAACCGGACTGACTCGGTCACATCAGCAAACACAATCGAGACGTGGTTACGCGTTGGTAGTTCATATTTAACGGAGGTTTTGTGCTTGGTGCCTAAAGCCGACCCTCCGACCCACACCCGAACCCTAACCCTATACCGGTGACCAGTGCGTGGGTGTCCGTGGATGCTGTGCTGGGTAAGGCTCTATTGATATCATACCACTATGTCCCTAAATATAATAACTTTTTATATATTACTATGTAATCCAAACGTTTATTATATTTGGGACATAGTGGTAGGTTGTTTCGGCCGGATCGAGATGCTGTGGCTTGAAAATACTCTCAGGTTGATTGAGCCACTTAAAAATATACCTGGTACCCCTTACGCCAACCAGAGTGCGTGGCTATTATATCTACATTTAGGAAAATCCATTATCAATATGCAACTAATACTGATATAAAGTACGAATTGTCTTGTCTGTCGGCTGCAAAAAAAGCGGTATATATGCAGAAGTCTGCAACAACAAAAAAAATTGCGGAGACTGAAAAACTGCCTGCTGCTACTATTACACGGGCGGTGCTACCGTATTAGACACCACCCTCCTCTTATCACAGGAAACCACCCCCGGTGATAAAAAAAGCAAAGCTTAAAAAAAATGTGACTGGTGTTTTATCGGGGTACGTTAGATACCACCCCCCTGGGCCGATAGGCCTTCCAAACAAAGCAAAATGTAATGTCACCGGTGGTCCACACAAAAGTAGTACGGTCAGCTTTCGGCACCGAACATCATGGAGAGCAACAGCAACATTGAACAGGGGCAGAGCCCTTCCGCACGGGTGCCCCATGACTACCGTGTGTTAGGTTAAGCAGGGTGGGACACTTTGTATCCCTTGCCAGGTTTATCAATTGAGCAGGTCCTCGTTGTTACTCACGTGTGTTGATTGCTCAGAGATAGACGAAGTACCGGCATATACAGTAGGTAGTTCTATTCCTTTGTCATACACGAAGGAGACTGGAAAAGCTCAAGGCGCGTTGCCTCGCCTGGGAAACCCCTGGTTTTCCATCTAAGACAGGCCTCCCAAGTACTACAAATACGATATCGATACCTGTACCCAGGTAATTACCGGCATTTCCACGCCATCTAAGGCGATACCATAACACGCGCACAAACGCGTCTGTCTGTGGCCCCTGGGAAGCCTTCTGCCCCGACTCGGTCTGCTGACATGCCCCTAGCCACGAGCGGGGCCGCGATCGCTTCGTTCTTCGTCCGTCCTCAAACCATCCCTGCTGCACCTGCGCCTCAAGCTCCGACTCCAGCACTAGACGAGCCAGCCTCGACAACGCGTGCCACGCCAGCCACAGCAGCGAGTGCTGCGCCAGCCACAGCAGCAGTGTCTGCGGTCCCGGCACAGCTCGTCGCGCCTCAGGCTCCGGCACTGGGGTTTATGCCCCCCCCCGTCAGTACCGGCTGCGGTATCACCCCGCTTTTGTTATACAGTACAGGACACCTAATAAGAAACAGGCTAATGAGAAAGCCAGGCTGAGATTTTGAGTAAACTAAGAAATTCCGAAGTCGTTATATTGAAGTTAGTGTAAAAAGCACCCTCTCTCAAATAAGAAATTCAGCCTGAACCGGATTTCCTGTTTCTTGTTAGGTGTCCTGTACTGTAACCCTCCGTGGTGATAACATGGAAGCGTCGAAAGGTGCCAATTGTCGCGGGTTGCGATATCAACCCCCTTATTATTCTTATTATCACCCCCCGCTGCGGCCTGGGTGGGTGTGCCAAGCGTACCAAACCTCACTCATCGTACTGCTACCACCCCCCGCCGATATCACCCCGCACGAGAGACCACCCCCCGGTGATTACAAACGCAAAACTGCCATGTCCATTATCACGATATTGGTAGGTACCACGGTACCACCCCGGGTGGTACACAAGCAAAACGCGAAGTAATTATCATCCAGGGTGGTTTCTCATGTCAAATACGGATGCTGCTGCTGTATACCGGCTTCACGTGTACATATACGCACGGTATGAGACGTCGTCTAGGGTCTGACCGTCGAGGGCTATGGTATGAAACAAGTACGCGTACGATTATTGTACGAGTATTGTGCATGGTACGAGTATGACGTGACGCATACCCGATGCTACTTTTACTCGTACCCGCCGGGACTACGTTGGACATCGTAAGAGGCTGATATACCCCGTGGCCCGTGGCACGGGCACGCAGCAGAAGTAAGATGCAGATCGATGAACTACGTAAGAGCAGCCTTGTCGCGAGCACCCGTGACCGAATCAATTGGCAACCAGCAACCAGCGGAAGGTGTCGGACGTGGGCCCGTGACTCAACAGAGGTTACACTGCAGTTGTCATACTGCTGTTGGACTACAGCAGGTACCACCAGGTACAGCAGGTAGGAGTACAATTTGGGTGGAAATATAAGCACCGTTTGGTATTTAAATATAAGATAATACGAGTATTATATTTACGTTCGTAGGCTACGTACAGTCGCCACAGCAGAGACGTAGTGTTGCTGCTGCTGTTCAAGTGATCCAACTTGCAAAAGTTGAACTGCGAAGCTCACCACAGAAAGCTCGCCACTGCTTTTTCTTCTCTCCTGCTGCTGAAACTCGATGCCAGCACTCCAGCACGGTGCAGCACGTGCGTACGTGTTCGGGGCGCTGAGGCGGGGACGGGGGTGCGGAACTGCTCCAAAAGCGACAAGTGGCACCAGTTCACCAGCACGAGGTAGGCAAGAATGCGGCGCAATTACGATAAAATGTGAAACATTTCTCCCTCTTTTTTTTGTTCTAATCTCACGCTTCACGCGCCCCCTCATATCCTGCTGCATGATGCCGGCACGCCGTCATGCCGTCCTCATATATAACACGCAGAGATAGTCGCCTACCTACCTGTGGTGTGACGCTATCGCATTTTCCTTGAGAGTGCAATGTCAAGCTTCATTCAGAAGAAGGGGTGCGTGCAAGCTTTTTTCGAATTGCGGGTAAAATTATTGCAAAAATCGGGCGCGCCTCGGTTTTGTTTGGGGGACGAACTACTTGAAAATAGTGTTGGAAACAAATTACAGTTGTTAACTCTGGCGATGTTTCCGATGTTTCCGAAGGAGTGTGGGACAACCGCGAGCGCGAGGAAGGTCCTCAATAGTCAGTCGCCTTCACCGCTTTTTTTTTTTTTTTCATTTTGTCATGCTTTTGTTTGGTTGCTTGATTGTTGATTTGCTTCAGTATGTTTACTTTCTATTATTTTTCCTTTTCGCTTTTTTCTTTCTTTTCTCTTTTTTTTCTCTTGCATGCACCTGGATTGCTAGCAGGGTAGGTCTTGCCTGTCGCATATGGCATTGCATTGTCTGCTCTGCTTACTGCACTGAGTGTAGTATCTCTGTGTCGTAGTTTTGTGACCACAGAACTGGTACCTTTTTAGGATGATGAATCGGCACGGACACTGGGTGTGCTGGATGTCGACGGGTAGAAAGGAAGGTTTAATGTGAAGAACACACACACACTAAGGGTCGGGGCGGGGACGGGGTTGGGGTTAGGGTTAGGGTTAGGGTTAGGGTTAGGGTCTAAAGTAGTGTTTTCGGCGTTTTTCTAAATTTTCGGTATCATAACACTGGAACCACACGCGGGCCACAACCAAGTCCCCGATTTCTATACTGTAAATCTATATATATTAGTTCGCTTATCACATATGCACATCCTTAGGTCTGCGGATATCTCCAGCCTCTGATCGCCTTTCCGCGCGATTTCTTCGCTGAGGCGTACCCCCGCCTCGCCTGCAACCGCCGGCTTAGTTGATCCGCCCGCTCGGCGCCGTAGCGCGCGCGCGAGGCCTCGACGTCGAGCTCTACGACGAGATCTCCGAAAAATCGTGCCCTGTGAGACGTTTGGTTCGTAGTCTGCATACAGGGCTCATGTCTTCGCGTGTTTTCTTCGGTACGTGTTCTCTGACCTCCGACCCGTGGGGGGAGTCGATTACGTGGCCGGCGTCGCCATTGTGAAGGCCACTGAGCGAGGTTTGTGCTAGGATCTGGGGAAGAGTTTGTAATCCCGAGACACTGCCACCCAGGCCTCGTGGAGAACGCGCAACTCTCAATATTTTCAAGGCTTATCACGGTATTTTGGCGGGACGGTAACGACGGTAACGGCGGGACGGGACGGTTAAACCGTCGTTAAACTGTTCCCGTCGTCCCGTCAAATCCCGTCTCGTCCCGTCCCGCCAACAAATCTCCAACCGTTGAAATTTACCGTCCCGTCCCGTCATCGAAATCTGCCCCGTTGAACTTTACCGTCCCGTCCCGTCGAAAATCGCTCCGTAATTACTGCTCAGATAGTAATTTACCGTCCCGTCCCGTCATGCGCCGTTGTCTTTACCGTCCCGTCCCGCCGACAAAACTTGTCTCTCCCGCCAAGATTCACACCTGCCCGTTGTCTCTTCCCGTCATTCCCACCAAGAATCTACGAATTTACAAAATTTGTTTTTTCACACTGGTAATACATTAAAATTAAATTTAAGTGATACGAATTTACGAATTTACGGAATTACGAAATACGAAAATTCCGAAATATGAAACATCAAAATATCAAAATATGAAATAATGAAATAACAAAAATTTGAATTTACGAATTTACGATGGATGTACATACAGTAGTAGACGTGGTAGTGTCGGCTCGCTGGCCACATGTCGGACTGTTGGCTCGACTGTACCTGGGGATCGACACCACCAGTTGTCAAGCAGAAAGGAACAACTTATCTGCTCTTTCGGCAGTCGTTAGCCAACTGCGCACCTCCCTTGGGACTGACAAAATCGAAACGATGATGCTGCTCAAGCTCAACTCGCACTTGATCCCCGGGCTAGCGAAAGTTCTCCAGGATGTAGCGGCGTTAAAGGCTAACTGCGACGTGGAGGCTGCCGCATCAGTCACTGTTCAAAACGCTGCGGCTGGCAAGGTTATTTCTGTGGACGAAGCATGATGAGGATTGCTCTGTACTATTATGTAAATATATACGAGTTCGTAGCGTAATTTGTAAATTGCAAGGTAATTCGGTGTGATTTCGCCGTGCCGGTATATAATTTATTATGGGAATACGCATTTCAAGATGGCTTTCTGTTTACGTACGATTCGTACGAGTGTTTCTTTTCTTTTGTTCCTCTGGAGCAACAACAACTGTTCTGATCCAATGATCCCGTGCCGTCTCTTCCCGCCGTCAAGAAAAATATTTACCGTCCCGTCCCGTCTGAAAAATTATTTTTACCGTCCCGTCCCGTCGTGAAAAATTTACGTCCCCGTCGTGAAATTTATACCGTCCCGTCCCGTCGTGGAAAAACAATCCGTTGAATTTTACCGTCCCGTCCCGTCGTGAAAATCTACCCCGTTGAAATTACCGTCCCGTCCCGTTGAGAAATTGTACACCAACCGTCCCGTCCCGTCCCGTCTCAAAAACCTGTTTGGTCGTCATTTTACCGTCCCGTCCCGTCCCGTCTTCATTTTTTTTCCCGCCAAACAAGTAAAAACAGTACCGTCCCGTCCCGTCTCGATTATCGAGTACCGTGATAAGCCTTGATATTTTTGCCCGGGTACGGGTAGTCTACAGCAGCACGTATATGCTGTATGTACATAATGTACAGCAGCAGCTGAAGCTGCTATGATGAGCCTGCAGCATCACGAAGCTACACATGGTATATGCACAGCAGCATCACGGAGCTACAAATGGTATATGCACGATTTCGCGTCTCGCCGTCACGTGCACGTAGAGGGAGCACGGTCAAGCAAAGAGAGGTCGAGAGCTTGAAATTTACAGTTTTGCATGACTTTGGCAGCACTCTGGACGGAAAAATAAGAACTGTTTTAATATACATATCAAGTCTAAACGGTCCCTACATTTGCGCCCAGAGTGGTGCCAACTCCAATCATAGATTACGAAATGAGTCCCCGTGTCGGTGACTCGCCGAACGAGCTCAAATGGCGTGCCCGTCAAGCGCGCCCGGAGACGACTTGGCTCTCTGAGACAGAGAGGACGGAGAGTCTCGGTACGCTTGAATCGGAGACGTGTCGGCGAAGGAAGGACGATCGGGGATACGAGGCTATCGAGAGCATCGCCTCAAAAAAAAAATCTCCTCATCATGCTCAATATACGTTGAGGGTTTCAAAAAAAAAAATGGCATTTACAAACGGGGATGGGGAAACGTTTTTTTTAAACGTTTTTTTACGTTTTTGTTTTTTGTTCTTTGGTCTTGCTTTGGCGGAGGGGGCGCGTAGATGTATACGTGCATCGGGTATATATCGAAGACGCGTGTGTGGAGTGTACCAGTACTCTGAAATACTGCTGTACTACAACAGTACCTATCACGAGCTGTGTGAGCAGTACGTAGGTTGGATATGTATCATGACCAGTATCAAAGATACACGCACGTCGTATCAGTTGTTGTTTTGTTCCTGTTGTCGCCGTTGTTCGCCTGTTTCGAAGATGTGTAGACCCACAGGCCCACACAGCAGTAGTAGTAGGCAGAACTGTACAGCAAACAATGTGCACGTGTCAGGTGTGTGACCAAGATACATACGCGCACACACGTATGAGTACAGCAGCAGCAGGATCACATTTATTACGAGTGATACGGTTGACACTCTCCGTGGGCAGTGTGCAGAGCACTCTCACAACTCTTGGCAGTACGTCTGATTTTCTAAGCTTTATTTTGACCCATCCGCCGGAGGATATAAAAAAAAAAAAAACTCTGATTTTCATCCTTCGACACAATGCTGCTCTGCTAACGTGTGTAACTCTTGGCATTACGCCTGACCCCTATCCTTAGCCACAATGCTGCTAACATTCCCGGTATCACGCAAGGCTGCGACCGGCGGCCGTCCAGGCCGCCGGCGAAGCCCCTTGTAAATCTATATATCTTAGTTCGCTTATCACATATGCACATCCTTAGGTCTGCGGATATCTCCAGCCTCTGATCGCCTTTCCGCGCGATTTCTTCGCTGAGGCGTACCCCCGCCTCGCCTGCAACCGCCGGCTTAGTGATCCGCCCGCTCGGCGCCGTAGCGCGCGCGCGAGGCCTCGACGTCGAGTCTACGACGAGATCTCCGAAAAATCGTGCCCTGTGAGACGTTTGGTTCGTAGTCTGCATACAGGGCTCATGTCTTCGCGTGTTTTCTTCGGTACGTGTTCTCTGACCTCCGACCCGTGGGGGGAGTCGATTACGTGGCCGGCGTCGCCATTGTGAAGGCCACTGAGCGAGGTTTGTGCTAGGATCTGGGGAAGAGTTTGTAATCCCCGAGAACACGTGCCACCCAGGCCTCGTGGAGAACTGCGAACTCTCAATATTTTTCAAGGCTTATCACGGTATTTTGGCGGGACGGTAACGACGGTAACGGCGGGACGGGACGGTTAAACCGTCGTTAAACTGTTCCCGTCGTCCCGTCAAATCCCGTCCCGTCCCGTCCCGCCAACAAATCTCCAACCGTTGAAATTTACCGTCCCGTCCCGTCATCGAAATGCCGTGATTTCCGTCCCGTCCGTGAATTCCTTAATTACCGTCCCGTCCCGTCGAGATAATGTAATTTACCGTCCCGTCCCGTCATGCGCCGTTGTCTTTACCGTCCCGTCCCGCCGACAAAACTTGTCTCTCCCGCCAAGATTCACATTTGCCCGTTGTCTCTTCCCGTCATTCCCACCAAGAATCTACGAATTTACAAAATTTGTTTTTTCACACTGGTAATACATTAAAATTAAATTTAAGTGATACGAATTTACGAATTTACGGAATTACGAAATACGAAAATTCCGAAATATGAAACATCAAAATATCAAAATATGAAATAATGAAACAACAAAAATTTGAATTTACGAATTTACGATGGATGTACATACAGTAGTACAAGACGGGGGTGGTAGTGTCGGCTCGCTGGCCACATGTCGGACTGTTGGCTCGACTGTACCTGGGGATCGACCACCAGTTGTCAAGCAGAAAGGAACAACTTATCTGCTCTTTCGGCAGTCGTTAGCCAACTGCGCACCTCCCTTGGGACTGACAAAATCGAAACGATGATGCTGCTCAAGCTCAACTCGCACTTGATCCCCGGGCTAGCGAAAGTTCTCCAGGATGTAGCGGCGTTAAAGGCTAACTGCGACGTGGAGGCTGCCGCATCAGTCACTGTTCAAAACGCTGCGGCTGGCAAGGTTATTTCTGTGGACGAAGCATGATGAGGATTGCTCTGTACTATTATGTAAATATTACGAGTTCGTAGCGTAATTTGTAAATTGCAAGGTAATTCGGTGTGATTTCGCCGTGCCGGTATATAATTTATTATGGGAATACGCATTTCAAGATGGCTTTCTGCTTACGTACGATTCGTACGAGTGTTTCTTTTCTTTTGTTCCTCTGGAGCAACAACAACTGTTCTGATCCAATGATCCCGTGCCGTCTCTTCCCGCCGTCAAGAAAAATATTTACCGTCCCGTCCCGTCGTGAAAAAGTTATTTTTACCGTCCCGTCCCGTCGTGAAAAATTATATTTACCGTCCCGTCCCGTCGTGGAAAAACAATCCGTTGAATTTTACCGTCCCGTCCCGTCGTGAAAATCTACCCCGTTGAAATTACCGTCCCGTCCCGTTGAGAAATTGTACACCAACCGTCCCGTCCCGTCCCGTCTCAAAAACCTGTTTGGTCGTCATTTTACCGTCCCGTCCCGTCCCGTCTTCATTTTTTTTCCCGCCAAACAAGTAAAAACAGTACCGTCCCGTCCCGTCTCGATTATCGAGTACCGTGATAAGCCTTGATATTTTTGAACCCCGGGTAGCGGGTAGTCTACAGCAGCACGTATATGCTGTATGTACATAATGTACAGCAGCAGCTGAAGCTGCTATGATGAGCCTGCAGCATCACGAAGCTACACATGGTATATGCACAGCAGCATCACGGAGCTACAAATGGTATATGCACGATTTCGCGTCTCGCCGTCACGTGCACGTAGAGGGAGCACGGTCAAGCAAAGAGAGGTCGAGAGCTTGAAATTTACAGTTTTGCATGACTTTGGCAGCACTCTGGACGGAAAAATAAGAACTGTTTTAATATACATATCAAGTCTAAACGGTCCCTACATTTGCGCCCAGAGTGGTGCCAACTCCAATCATAGATACGAAATGAGTCCCCGTGTCGGTGACTCGTCGAACGAGCTCAAATGGCGTGCCCGTCAAGCGCGCCCGGAGACGACGGGGCTCTCTGAGATAGAGAGGACGGAGAGTCTCGGTACGCTTGAATCGGAGACGTGTCGGCGAAGGAAGGACGATCGGGGATACGAGGCTATCGAGAGCATCGCCTCAAAAAAAAAATCTCCTCATCATGCTCAATATACGTTGAGGGTTTCAAAATAAAAAAATGGCATTTACAAACGGGGATGGGGAAACACGTTTTTTTTAAACGTTTTTTTACGTTTTTGTTTTTTGTTCTTTGGTCTTGCTTTGGCGGAGGGGGCGCGTAGATGTATACGTGCATCGGGTATATATCGAAGACGCGTGTGTGGAGTGTACCAGTACTCTGAAATACTGCTGTACTACAACAGTACCTATCACGAGCTGTGTGAGCAGTACGTAGGTTGGATATGTATCATGACCAGTATCAAAGATACACGCACGTCGTATCAGTTGTTGTTTTGTTCCTGTTGTCGCCGTTGTTCGCCTGTTTCGAAGATGTGTAGACCCACAGGCCCACACAGCAGTAGTAGTAGGCAGAACTGTACAGCAAACAATGTGCACGTGTCAGGTGTGTGACCAAGATACATACGCGCACACACGTATGAGTACAGCAGCAGCAGGATCACATTTATTACGAGTGATACGGTTGACACTCTCCGTGGGCAGTGTGCAGAGCACTCTCACAACTCTTGGCAGTACGTCTGATTTTCTAAGCTTTATTTTGACCCATCCGCCGGAGGATATATTAAAAAAAAAAACTCTGATTTTCATCCTTCGACACAATGCTGCTCTGCTAACGTGTGTAACTCTTGGCATTACGCCTGACCCCTATCCTTAGCCACAATGCTGCTAACATTCCCGGTATCACGCAAGGCTGCGACCGGCGGCCGTCCAGGCCGCCGGCGAAGCCCCTTGTATCATCTATATATAAATCAGAAATGCTGGTGTGTGTTGAGCTTTGTCTCGAAAAAATCAGGCGTTTTTTTTTTTGTTGAAAAATTGGTCGACTACACTAAAAGGTATATAATAAAATAGTCCCCGATTTCCATACTTTATCCTAGATAATAATTCAGTGGTGCGGTAAAGGCTACTGTCAATAGTATTAATAGTAGTTGATACATCATCAGTGTCACTTTCACCAAATCAATCCAAAGTTCAGTTCGACTACTGAATGAAATATTTGGTTATGAGTCCCCTTATCAAGTACCTGATGCCTGGTATATATAGCATAGCATATCATAGCATAGGCTCCCACAATGGAGCAATACGAAGAATAGCAGTATATTATTGCAGCAGCTGTAGTATAGCTACTGTTACAATGTAGTACGAGTGGTGGCAGTTACAACATGTTTTATATACGAGTACTCGTTTGTCCATCGAATCGACCGTTTCAGCTTGTGGAGTTCCCGCCCCTCTCCTCATCACCAACCAACCATTCATTGGGGGGGGGGGTCCCCCCTCTTCCCCTCTCCCCCATCGACCAAACCAATTGGGGAGGAGCCCCCTTTTTGCGACGCACAATGGAATCAGTGATGAAACATATTTCCTTCCTTCCTGGGGTTTTATCCCCACCGATGACGAGGCAGGCATGCGGTGAAAAAAAGATGGCACCCCCCCTCAAGGGATAAGTTTCAGAGCCAATTTCCTCCAAAGCAAAGTCAAAAGAAGGGTGGCACACACAACGAAAGTGGAGTGAGTGGATTTATTTGGCGAGATCTAGACTTTCCTTATTATAGATGTACGAGGAGACGCGTCAGTCACTCGGCGTTGTTTGCACTCTCTGCGTTTTTATCGTATCGTTGTATCGAGTAAAACCAGATTGGAAATTTGCCCGAGAGGATGATGTGTGTATTGTATACGGTACCCAGACAGACGTAATCCTTTACTGCTGGCTGTACTACTACTACTACTACTACTACTACTACTACTACTACTACTACTACTACTACTACTACTACTACTACTACTACAACAACAACAACAACAACAACAACAGTAGTAGTTGTACACCCTCAAAACCCCACGAATCGTATTTTTATGTAAAAACACTTGTGTTTTGCTACGTGCTGCCGCGCTTGTACTGCAAAAAAACGTACCTGGTAATGGTGCTTTTTTTTCATGTCAAAAGTATAATTTTGTCCCCGAAATTGTGGATGGGCTACTTATTATGTTCTTGTGTAGTGGTGGTGGTGGGCATGGACTGCCTTTAGTGAGAAGGTTTTGGTACTGCAACAATAGGCGAATGTTGCCATTACGCTTCGACACGACGAATCCTGACGACGCCGCCCAAAAGAGAGGCACACCACCAGCAGTTAGAAGAGCAGAAAGAAAGGCTAAGCATCACTTACACTCGTACTACTGTAAAGTCTTACAGTCAGTATACAACAGACAATAAGGGTCATACACGCTCGGTCACTCCAGGGTAACAGCGAGCACTACTTTTTGATATAGAGCCCGAAAGAGCAGACCATTTGGTTTTGCGGCAAACACGAAAGGCGCCCATCCAACCGAAACATAGCCCAACCAATCCAATAATACCCGCGAAGACGAAACCAATATGCCTGACCCCCAGTGGAAACCCAAACCCTCCCTCTATGATATACGTACCCATCCATGTGACTCCAATTTCCCGAACGCGGACCCGCGAGCTCTGCAGAATTATGGCCGAACGAGTCGATGATCACACTCAGCTTTGGGCTAGCATCAGTGACACACCCGAGCTACTCGTAGGTGATCATCCAGAAGAGAAAATTTATGAGAGATACAATATTGAACACTTATTTAGTTATGTACTGCATGTAGAGCATGCTGCTTTCAAGTTTTTTTTGGCGACCGCTGTGTGCGATGTTCTACTACAGCAAGCAGCATCAGCAGTAGTATCCGTTATACCCACTGCATGATACATGTATATATATATGTGTATCCACCTCCTACGAAACCCGGGGATGCAACTAGGGTGTCCCCTGACAACCACAAACCTCAACTCCACCCACAGAGTACTACTAATTATGTGTAATAATGCGTACCAACAGCAGCAGCACCTCCTACAACAATGACGAAACATAGCAAGCCAACACGCACCAACGCCCCTTCCGTACACACAAACTATACAGCCCTAACCACACCGGTGAGAAACGCCATAATCTCACAACGAGATCCCCGACCCGCGGAGGCCAAATTCTTAAGACTCAACAATAATACGTACCTACATCCAACCGCTTACTAGATTTATGAATGGCGGAAGCCCTTGCCTAATACGAAACCACGCGTGAAACACACCGAAGCGAATCACACGTGAGATGTATCTATATACTATTCAATAGTATCGCGCACTCGGTGTGCTGATCTTCGATGGGAAATACACGTATTTCCACACGTGTTTTTCACTCTGCTTGCAACTACTATTAATACTATATAAAGGGAAATCAACTCGACCTCCTCCTATCCATAAAATCCAGCACATCTACCCCTTAAAAAACTTTGGCCAATAGGAATGAAGACCGCGGGAAACGTTTCGCTACCATGCCAGTACCACCACGCTTCGCCCCTATGCCTATCACCGCGGTTCCCTCGAGGCTCATATGTTCATTTTTCCTGCCTGAATTGTTACGTGTGACGACAAACAACTCAAGCAACCACCTCGTCCATGAACGCTGGAATAAGCCCCAGAAGAGCGCCCGCCCAAGGTACAAATTATCTGCCTTCTTTGGGCGTTGGCTTGTGCCACCTGACGCACTCCGCCGAAGGGTATACAAACGGTACTATGGCAACTGCAACAGACTAGGGCGATACAATACTACCGTAGCAGCACTGCCTGCGACAGACGCGCCCTTCAGCTCCATGCTAAGCGTGCGGTACAAATAAATAAAAAGCCGCCATCTACTACACCGCCTGCCACGATGCGTCTAGTGCCTGGAGCGGAAAGGCATTTGTTTTCCGCAGCTATGTTAAGAGAGACCACGACAACATCAACCCCCCCCCCCCCCAAATGTTGGAGGTGTCTCTACTAGGAGTAGGAACGGTGCTCCGTCTCGATAGGGATGCGTGGTCAATGGTCAAAAGACTAAGGCAAGCAACAAATGAGTACGCCTCCCCACCCCCCCTCCCCCCCACTGCGGGTCAACCTCAATCGTCTTCCTCGCTGCCAACATATCCGGTGCATCCAGGAAATACGAAAAAAAAATGCGAAAAAAAAAACATGGAACCACAACCAAATGGCGTTCGGCACACTTAACCCCTACACCACGACACCAACATTCTTGGAGACATACTACTTGGAATTAGTGTGAGATAAAAGTTTGCAACAGCAAAAGGGGCATAACTGCAGCGAGAACCGTGTACGTAGCTTGCTTCGATCCGCTTTTGATAAGACGCTGCAAAGCGGGGGGGGTAAGCAGCGAACTACCTTACGATCGGCCTGCTTGAGAAGACGCTGTTTTAAGGCAACGGACTATAGTAGGAGCGACCTGCTGTGAGAAGAGGGGGTGCCCTAGTTGTCGCTGTGGCGGTCGTGATCGCGATCGCCACCGCCATCGCTGTCACGGCGAGAGTGGCCGTGGCCACCGCCGTTCATGGGCGGGCTGCTGTCACGGTGGTCGCGATACTTCGCGCCGCCATCGTTGTTCCTGTCGTCCTGAAGAGTTGCCCAAAAGCGAGAGGAGCAAGAGGGGATAAATAGGCCGTTCCCGTCAAGCGGTGCGCGTGATCACTATCTATGTATGGCTTTGACTGTGCATATCTGCATGCATGGCGGGGTCCTAAGCTCGCAGCTATGAATAGTATACCAGAGAGTAAAACACACATATTAGCTGTGAGATCGAGGATTTCGTCGAAACTCACATTTGTCAGCTGCGTATGATACTTCGATGCTGTGGGTTTTGTATTGTCTCATGAAGGATATATTCCTTATTGGGGGCGCTTCATAAACACCAGGCACGAGTATATCGGAGCGCAGTTGAATCATTGCCGGGGTACAACTTTCACTACTCGTATACATTTGAGTTACCCTTAGAACGCTGTACAGCGGAGGCCAACAGAAACCACCTAAAAATGATAAGTCGAGACCGGGTTGACCGGGCATATGCGGTCGAACCAAACGCTCAAAACCGAACGTTCAAAACCAAACCATGAAAAAACCGAACGCTCGAAACCAAACCATCGAAACCGAACGCCCGAAAACCAAAACTAAACCACCAAAACCGAACGCTCGAAAACCAACGCTCAAAAACCAAAACCCTACAGCGGTACACCCGCTGAAAAACAAAAACGCTATGCTAAACCACCAAACAAAACACAACCGCAACGCCACCTTAACCCATTCAGAACTGAAAAACTGATCCCACACTAATTCCAAGTAGTCTGTCCCCAAATACGTGGGACCAGTTTTTGAGGGGTTTGAAGACTCACCTCGTCCCTGTCCCCGCGGCCACCCCTGCCGCCGCCACCACCACCATCTACGCTGGAATCGCGGCGAGAGCGGGTGGGGGCATCCTTGGCCCTCTTGCCGCCGCCGCCGTCATCTGCGCTGGAGTCGCGGCGCTTGCGGTCCCGGCGGGGCGAGGGGCTGCGGCTCTTGGAACGGTGCCCGCGGCGGGCGACGGGAGAGTGGGAGCGCGAGCGGCGGCGCGGCGGCGGGGAGTGGGTCCTGTTCTCATGATGCCGTGCGGGTGCAGGAGGAAACATCAACGGTTTATGGTGCGGTGCACGAGTCGCGGGGGTGGGAAGGGGGAGGGGTGGGGGGTCGGTCGTTGCATTGAGGACTATTAATAGTAACCATTGTACGAAGTGTTACGCCAAGGGGAAGATATGTTTTGGTCATCATGTTGGACAACGGAATGGCCTGATCACTACTGCTGATATACTTGGATCTATCAGACCGAGCACTACAGTAGCCATGAACGTTATAGCTACCAGGTATACCGTAATTGATCATGCAAAGGTACCGGTACAACCCCCACTTCCCACTATAATAGCGGCACACGCCAGTGTTGAGTACTGGTATTCATAAGAGACGCCTTCGTGGCAACTCCAGGTAAAAGTTACAAACAAAAAGTTCTCAGATTTGCAAGCAAAGCTCGAACCGTTCTGCAGAAGCGGTAACATGAACCCTTTTAGAACTGCAGTCCCGTTTTGGGGACAAATTACTTGGAATTAGAATGGTTTGTCCCCATAACGGGACTGCAGTTCTGAAAGGGTTAACAAAATGTAATGATGACACCGTTTTGCAGGAACACTGGACACAAATGTTCCCAAATATAGCGCCGCTTCAGCCCAATTGCGCTACAATACACTCCGGCCTCAACTTGACGCGACACCCACGCCACCAACATCGGCAGCGTTTGACGCCATGCTCGAGCGCCACCTCTACCAAGATTGCAAGGGTGTGTCTACAGTAATAGGGTACGTGCTATGGGGGTACCCGGGTACCTACCCCAGTACGACCAAAACAACCAAGTTTGGTACTCGGGTATCTACCCGAGGATGACCAAAACAGCCAGGTTTGGTACCCGCGTACCTGAGTATGATAAAAAAAAACAAGTTTAGTACTTGGGTATCTACCCGAGTATGACCGAAACAACCAGGTTTGGTACCCGCATACCTCAGTATGACCAAAATAACCAAGTTTAGTACATGGGTATCTACCCGAGTACGACCGAAACAACCAAGATTAGTACCCGGGTACCTAACCGAATATGACCGAAACAACCAATTTTAGTACCCGGGTATCTACTCGAGTACCAGGTATGACACAAGACAACCAGGTTTGGTAATCGGGTACCTCAAGAGTACACGGTAACATACCCTACAAATACTACTGTAAACACAACCTTGGAAGGGAGATTTCTCACCTGGAGCGGCGTCCTCGAGAGCGGCTGCGGCTGCGGCGGCGGCGGTGGCTGTCATCACGCCTATCATCACGCCTGTCATCACGCCTGTCATCACGCCTGTCGTCGCGTCTGTCATCGCGCCTGTCATCACGTCCACCGTAGCGCCCTCCGCCGCCGCCACCACCCCCATACCCGCCTCCATACCCACCTCCATACCCGCCTCCACCCCCGTGCCCACCCCCATACCCACCCCCACCGCCGCCGCCGCCGCCACCCCCGCCCGCGCTGAATTCAGGCCTCCTGCGCTTGGCGTACTGTCGGAATAGCGTGGCGGCCGCGGTAGTGCCGAGCGAGAGTGTATACATACAGCGTTAGGGTCAGTATGAGGCAGGAGGTTGAGACTGGCTCAGGTAAAAGCGAACAGGTTGCTTCCGAGTATTTTTTACCGCGATGTAAAAACAAAAAGCACAGCATATGCATGGATACGAAGCTCACGGGCCTCTATAAGTGCAACGGCTCGACAAGAGTGATCAAAACGATTTCGTGGCTGGGAAAAAAAACACACACACACACAAACACACCACATCATCATACCTGGATACGAAGCTCACGGCCTGCGAAGAACTCCCCATCGAGACGGTCGATGGCGTCGTCGGCATCCCTTTGGTCCATAAAGCGCACAAACGCGAACCCCCTCGGCTCGCCGCTGCGAAGGTCCCTGGGCATGTAGACATCACCAAGCTCACCGTATCTGAATTGGTGCGAAAGAGGGCAGCACAAGAGGGCGGCAGGCGATTGCGGCACAGGGAGGTAGCTCTTAGGGTGCGTGGTCGGGCAAGAGCGAGCACACCTAATGGCACCAATGGCGCCAGAATGCAAGCGGTGTGCTGTTGGCAAGCAGCGAAGGGTAGGCGGCGGCACACGACACGAAGACCAAAAACACACCTCACTCACCATGAAGACATAAAAAAACTCTAATACCAGCTATTAATATGTCCCAGGTATGTATCATGCAGGAGAGATAATGACATGCGTATACTTGCGAACTACTGGGAGGGGGGTGTACTCAATATCATGCATTGCCGTAGTCGTCAGACCATAGACCCTCCCATCCCTACAGTGCCGGGACGGGGCACTAAGGGTTTTCACTCACCAGGCAAGACATCGCTAGCGCCAAGCGCGAAACGCCGTGAGCTATTCAGCGAGTCGCATCAAGGGTGAGCTGCACCCTACTAAGAACCGCTTGTGAGGCGGCCTTTCTTACATATATATATATACATGACAGCGTTGAATGAGGCGAGCTACCGGGGGGGGGGGGCAGCCCTTCCACTAGCCTCAAGGGATCGTTGTCTCAATAGTCGAGGCATGGTGTCCACATTTACAGCCTCGAACGTCATGGTGGTGTCCCCAAATGAACCCAAAGGGCACGTTACCACGATGCCGTACACAGGTCGTCACGCAACCGTTTAAATTCATAAAGCGTACTGGTATCAGGTTTAACAGTATTCATAGTTATCTCATCCCCATTCGTGCAAATTTCTATACAAAAAAGACAAAAACCACAAGTAGGTATACCTATGCCTTTTGAGCCATTTATAGGTACACGAAATATTGCACTCGGGAAAAGGCTCCCTGGCCCTCCCTCTGATAGGTCAGCGCCTGATCGCACCTCTTGTAAATACGTAGTATACTTATAAATGGCTCAATTGGCATAGGTGTATCTATATAGGTGTATCGATTGTTGGCTTTCGCCCAGTAATAAAACGTGTGACACACGGGAGAACAGCACGCGAAAGTCATTTTTTCATTCGAGGGCAGCACAGCATGAAGCAGCGTATCAGATTAACCAGGTTTACTAAGTAACGCACACGCAACCTCTCTACGTACTCCTTATTTAGCCTCTGCACTTTACCTCGGCCAGAGGACACACCACTGCAGGCAGTCATCACGACCCTTCATCACCGCTCACGAAACCATCATCACCATCACCATCACCATCACGACCCTTCACCGCGACGACGCGTGTCTGTACTCGGAACGCGACGCACTCGTATTCCATCCGCACCGCTCGAGCCGGCCGGCCGGTCTGTCTCTTTCTTTCTGTCTGTCTGTTTGCTTGCTCGTCAGGTCAGGATCAGGGTCCGCCTGTCGCGAACGCTCTGTCTGTCTGTCTGTCTGCCTGCCTGCCTGCTCTCTCAGCATGCTCGCCGTCCTTATTTCCTGCTCGCTTGCCGAACGCCGTGGGGTCTTTAAATCGCTTCCGGGCTGCATGCACCTCCCGCCCTCCCTCTCGCGCAATGCCTGCCCTCGTACAAAAACCCCTCTCGCCACCCGGCCACCCTTCTCAAGGTCAGCATCGCCCATATACAAGCCACACCAACACAACACGCTCTGGGAGCACGCTCGCCCGCACCGATCGACTTTCGGCCGGTACATCGTGGCAGAGGACTGTCCGTACTCGTAGCAGATCAGGGCAGGACAGGTCAGGGCAGGACAGGACAGAACAGGACATCATGGCAGGCGCGCCTGATCGCCTCTCCTATATATCGACATGATGGAGCAGTAAAGTACAGCAGTACAGTACGTGCGGAGCGAGCGGGCGAGGCTGAGGGGCTGTGACAATTTCGTTCGTCGATCGAAACCGTGAAGCTTTGGGTGTGTGTGGGGGGGGAGTGTACTTAATATTCATGCATGGTCATAGTCGTATGACCATAGACCCTCGCATCCCTACAATGCCGGGACGGAGCATGTCGGGTTTTCACCGACCAGGCAGACATTGCTAGCACCAAGCGCGAAGCGCCGTGAGGTGTTGGGCGAGTCGCAAGAAGGGCGAGCTGCATCCTACTAAGAACCGCTTGTGAGGCGGACTTGGGGGGGGGGGGGGGGTCATTTACTGCTTGCCCTAGTAATTTAAACTATTGACTACGGATCTCTTTCGAAACGGAGCACCGTTCCTACTCTTGTTAGAGGGGGGGGGGGTGTACTCATGTCGTGCACGGCCGTAGTCGTATGACCATATAGAGGGGGGGGGGCGGAAACACGTCTCTTACAAATAGTTGTCCTATGCTTAGACTAACCTTTTTACAGCATAAAAAATAACAATCAATGCTCCACTCAAGTGTTTTAAGTACCATCTCCCCGGAACGTGCGCCCAGATAATTCCAAACGGGTTATAAGCAACGTGAACGATCCCACACGTCGAACAGATCATGTGCAGATAGATCAGATAGATCATTCCCACGTTTGCTGATCTAGATCTTCCAGGGAAGATGTATCCCTGATCTGTATGATCTGTATGATCTGTATGATCTAGCTCATGTTGCCGGGTGGGACCCGTACAAATCTGCATGATCTAGCACACGTTTCCTGGGTTGGATCTGTACTATGCAGATCCTGCACAACCTCTGACAACGGCAGGCGAGATGATCTAGATCATGATATACAAGTATCTGTAGATCATGATATATCTGTAGATGATCGAGATCATGATCTGTCCGAGGTGTAAACGATTTGCGAACGCATTGCACATTATTTACTCGTGCACTTCCCCCCCTAGCCTTTGGACAACGCGTGGACTACACGGCAGCAGCAGGACCGGTGGGCGGAACCCTTTGCGCTCCTCTACCACTGTGTCCGAAAATATAATCACCGTTTCGGTATTACTTAAACCTGGTATTATTGTTATATAAGTATTAATAATGCTGTATGTCAATATCTGAACGGCCCTTAAATTCCAGGACAGAGTGGTATAATGTATGCTATCATATACGCTAACCTCCTCGATACAATCGCTACACACGGCATACGACACTCATGATGGGTTTGCGCGATTCCATGCCTGGCCCGCAGGCGAGGCGGGTATTATCTATTAGGTATCGTGTACCACCTCTGGTCGGACACGCAAGGACCGGTTGGGTATTCCCGTTGTGATGTATATGAATACCCAAAACAGTCATTACATTTCCTTGGCAGAGTGGTACATAGGTGTGGAAAAAAATAATACATAAACACTTCGTACATAGCAGGGTACCAGGTACGATAATACTGCTGTATACTTCGGGTAAACGCAGAAAACAAAGCAGGTTTTTATTCATACGTACGTCCGACATGGTGCAGACCACAGGGGCTACCAGTACAGCCTGTGCTGCTGCTGTACGTTTATTCTACTGCTATTGATTATAATATTCACAACTATTACTATATACGTATACCAAGTACCCTGGTATGCCATACGAAGTATATGTCAAGTGTACAGAAAGGCAATTCGTTCCGCCGTCAGCAGTCAGTATTCGACGTACTATGCCATATGATAATGTACCCGGGAGCAACTACGAGGAGGCTGTTCGTACCACAACTGGGGCCGCCGACAAAGCAACCAGCCTTTACTTGAGAACCACTGCTGCCTGCTACATCGCATCATCCCACTTGCACCGAGACATACAGTAGCTGGCAATGTTGAAGAAGCAGCAGCAGCAGCAAACAACAGTAAATACCTGCGACACAGTCAGCAGTAGTCAGCACAACATGACACAATTCTGTCCGTAAACATAAGAACCGTTGGACCACTATAACGAATATCCAAACGGTCCTTACATTTCCGGGCAGAAAGATACGAAGCTATTATTAATAAAATAAAAACAACTGCTGGGCTGGTTGGATAGGCGGGTGTCGATCTACTTTCAGCAATAACTCACTTTTCGAACGTCCGGCGAAGGTCCTCGATGCTGGAGTTGTAAGGCACGTTGTCCACCTTCAGCGTCACCATGCCCTCGATGTTGGGAGGTCCATTTCTGTGGCCGTATGATGGCGTGACGTGACGTGGAGAGAGAGGCATGGCGTGGCATCGGCGGCAACATCAAAGAGAAACGGGACAGGTTGATTAATCCCTCTTGGGGACGTAATTTAACCCTTTGAGGCATGCGGCTTATTAGGACCGCACTCCCACTGTGAGGACAAAAACACTTGGAATGAGTCCCACAGTGGGGACAAAAAACTTGGAATGAGAGTCAGATTTAGGTGTATGACATGCACAGTATGATAGTGCACTTTTACGGGGGATCACACCAGTAAATAGGACCTACGGCAGACACAAAAACCTATATATTTCCCTATTTTTACTACTGTAACAGTATTTGGTCCAATTTGCAATGGTCCTCCGTAATATTACGGGGTGGGCTAATGTAGTAAATAGGACCTACGGTACACGCAAAAAATAGTATATTTCCCTATTTTTACTAACAATATTTAGTCCTATTTACTATGGTCCCCCGTATTTCCCTATTTTTACTAACAATATTTAGTCCTATTTACTACGAGTGGTCCCCCGTATTTCCCTATTTTTACTAACAATATTTATACTATTTACTATGGTCCCCCGTGCCAACATCAATTTGGAGTTGGACCTAAAGCCTACAGCCCGAGCTCGGTCGAACCCAGCGGTGCCGAACGCCAAGGTTGCAGCGTGTGATATAGCATCATTAACCTGCATAACAACAATGGAACACTGAGTGTCGACTTGCATAACAACACGACTGTATGCTGCTGTTTAGTCTTACAGGCCTGCGTCGATCATGCCGCCCGAAATACTAATACGCTCGAAACCTGCTTTTCGAGGCATGACCTGGTACCATGCTCTACAGCTCAGGCAAATAGCAATGCTACTGTCTATTCTCGTAGTCGTGGGGGTGTGTACGTAGCGGCAAACCTGTCGAGCATGACCGGCCACAGGTAGTAGTGACCGGAATACGCACAGGGCATGTTTCATGCTGCTACTGCTACTGCTGCTACTGCTGCTGCTGTCAAATATTACTATTTAATAGTGCCGTGGGCGGAGCCGCGGCCATAGCGCTAGATATACTATTATATCTACACCGCAGCACAAAGCAGTGACGAACTACGTTCTGTGTTGTTCCGCAACTACAATACTATCTTGTTGTAACGTTAAAATTGTCACGTTAAAACAGCCAACAGTAAAAGAAAAGTATCACCCTTGACACCCACGTGTAAGCGACTTACGTACTGTAAAACAAAAACGGCCTCATCAAGCGTCCATTAATAGCAAGAACGTGCAACAAAACAAGTGCCATCATGCTGGGTGCTTGTGTCGTACATCCCCCTACCTTACACTTAGGACACATCCCCTGTCCCCTACCCCAGCAGCATGCCTCCTTATGCTGCTTCGGGTGGCCGGTGCCGTAAGTAATAATCATGATGCTTTGGCCACTACCCCCCACCTCAATCCCCAAAGGATTTCCCTAAAATGAACCCACAACAAATTGTACGTAATTTGGGCCCCAAAAAAGTCCGTGTACTTCTAAAGGGGCTACAGGAGAGGGCATCCATTAGGGCTTTGACTGACGCCTGGCGCACAAGGCGTAACAGGCGTAGAAGGGCGCAACCCGCCTGTCGCGCGTATTGCGCGCCGCAGGCGCGTAGCCCCCCACAGGGGGGCCCGGAGGGTCAAACTTTTACAATACCCTCGAAAAAGTAACTTGGTCCCAAAAGCGTTCGTGTACTCGAAAAGGGTAAAGGGTCTATCAATATACAGCAGTATCGCAGAAAAAAAAACTGTCCTACTCCACATATATACTCGTACGTAGGTCCACGTTGTTTGTGCCCAAACACGTATGTACCAGGTACCACAATAGGTGCAGTTCTACGAGTACGTGGAGTGCTTACCCTCTCAGCCCGGGATCCCCAAAGAACGTGCCGTCTCGGCGACCACTCATGTCTTGCCTCGTGCTTCGTGAGACCTTGGGCGAAAACCAACGGGGCGAATGGAGCGCGGGCCGAATGCTCTCGTGTGCCTGTGCGTGTGGTGGGTGTGCGGGCGGTAAGAAGTACAGCAGTAAGTGGCGTCTGAGGGAAGTGGCGTCTGAGAGAAGTGGCGTCTGAGGGCCAAGGGCGAAAAAGGGGGGAGATTGAAGATCCGAGCGAGGTTCGTGACGTAAGCAAGGGCTAGAATACAGATTTAGATTGCCACACCGGGCACCGGTACACCGGCGTTGTGGCAGTGATCTACTGCTGGAAATACGAGACGAAAGAACCGGGCGGGGGGGGGGGGCTTGCTGTAAGTGGCACATCGAATAACGATGTGGTGGCATTTTTGGCCGGTGGAAAATCCGACTTCCTTCGTTTTTCAAAACTCACGAAAAATATACATTGCACGAGAGTCGGCTGACCTTGATATCTTGATATCTTGATACATACTGGTATTAATAGTAACTGCTGTTTGTTGAGTCGAGCGGGTAAGACACGGATCGAATCGAATCGCATGGAGCCTGGATTCTGGACCGTCTCTGCTCTCAATGTTCTTGGGGAACGTCGTCTACATCAAGTTTTCAACGTTTCAAACAACAGCAGCAGTAGTACTCTGTACCAGGCATCATGTGTGTACCAGGTATATAACACCCTACACTGTATTCAAGATAACACACACCCCTGGAACGGATTTCCGAGGAGAGTTTCTCAAAACTCAAGGGGGACACATACAACACATACTATACGATGAAAACGGTGGCTTGAAAAAAAAAACGACGATATAGACATATAGGCATATATATGTACCAGGTATTTATTAAAAAAAATAAAAAAAACAACAGCTGTGAGCTTGAGGATTTCGTCGAAGCTCATTTTCGCTAGCTGAGTGTACTAATACTTCATTTATTATAGCTATGAACTCGTTTGGGCTGGTCGGCGTTACTTGCCGCGTGGGTAGGTATGAATTATGTACGTGCTCGTACTTCTTTTTTCTTTAGCTTTCAAGAGTTTTTTCATGTTATTCGTCCTTGCCCGGTGGCTACGTACGATTATCATAGCTGGTACGAGAGGAACGAACGCCTGCTGCTGTGCTGTGTTCTCCGTTTTCAGCTTGCGACACTTCCGGGATTTTAAGTCAACCACAATGCCGAACGGGAACCTTGTATTTGAAGAAAAAAAAACGCGTCACTCAGCGTGCGTTTGCACCTTCCCCTCCGGTCGACAAAAAGCAGCATCGAAATTCGTCCGAGGGGGTGTTATCTTACTATAATACAAGGTTCCCCTCCGGGACGTGCCTAGGGGAGTGGCGCAAGGACAAATCGAAAATCTACTATTAATACAAAAACATGCGATATTGTATCATACGCATAGTATCATATTGCATACTGGTAGTACATAAGTACGACGTTATGAAATATCTGCGTAGTACTATACATAAAATCAGACGTTTAAAAAACTGTACCTGCATTTTTGAGGATAAAACATACTCGGAAATATGATGGAACCATTAATATTGACTCGACCGTTAGAGTTTTGTTAAGGATGCCGCCAAAATTTGTATTAAAAATAAACTAAGAAACACGTATTATATTAAAATTTGTCAATATTTTATTGTTGTGGCGCTCAAGGTCAGGATACCGCACACGCACGCACGCGTGACATATGGGACACAGCAGTTCTCGTACAACAGTAGTAGTGGTGGGATATTATTTGCAGAAGAAGTAGAAAAGGATGCACCGAAGAAGGGGCTGAAACTCTCGACCAAACCTGCCTACGTAAAAAAATCCACTTGGTTTTTGTTTGCTGTCTGTCTTATATATGTGGGGTCTGGGTTATATTATACGCACAAATAATACAAAAAAAAAATTAAAAAAATGCATCGCTATGAGGATCGAACTCAAGCCTTCACATTCAAAATCGGACATGGTGACCATTTGACTATATGACCAAAAATGATTTGCCCAAATACCGGTACAGTATTATTTGTCGCGACTCGCGCCAGGCGCACGACACATACATCATGCAAGCACAGGCAGGCAGCAGACAGCAGCGCACAAGAGAGAGAGGTGTGGTGTGATTGCTGATGACGGATGTGCAAGCCCCCGATGAAGTAACCACTAACAGCTACAGCAGCAGTACCCGGCGAACCTGCCACAGGAACGCCTGCTGCTGCTTGTGCTTCTAGGCGGGGCTGTGACCTCGTTTGTGTTCGTTGCGTGTTGTCTGATGTCTCGTAGATTTCTGGGGTGAGCTTCAGTATACTCCAAGATCCTACTCGTATGATATTGGATTAAAGAGGCCATTACATTTTCGGCTAGCTAGCGTGAGCGTGAGTCAGTCGCACACATCAGGACAACTGAAAGAGGTAGATGGTGGATTACGGGGCAGGCTCCGATAGACACAGCTAAGCCACAGCAGAACAGCGCAGATGGGTGTGTCGCCCACGCACGGTGTTACCTGCTGGTGTTTATTAGGCAGAGTTGTAACGTTGTGCTCTCTGCACATGTTATGTTGCCTATCTGTGTCTGGGCTCTCCTGTGTGCTCATGATCAGCCCGTGAAAGCAGGGCAAACAACAGGACATTACGGTATTATTTACTGGCACGTACGTACGAAACACGGCCTCATGCAGAAAGCCCGGGAAATCGGCTTATCCACTCCCGCGGGAAAAAAAACTTCGAGCGCCCGCCACGCGAGCCACAGAGCTCGGATCGAGCCCAAACCTCGACCAATGTGTCCGGGCGGGCTTGCTGTGTCGGGGTACTTAGCGTTTTGCCGAAAAGTGCTCGTACGAAGAGAAAAGTTGCGAAAAGTGCGAAAATTTCACAAACATAACTATACATATTAATGGTATCACCAAGGGTGCACAAAAAAAAAAGTTATCGATACCACCCCCCCCCCCCTATATTGGAGGGAAGAAACCGGACCGTTGTGATCCCAGAAAACAATAAGTCAAGTTTTTTTTTAATTACCCCCCCCCCGACCCCCGACCAGCGAAAAAAAAATAGGGGGGGTCTCTAAAACCAAGTAAAAAAAAGGGAACAAAAAACAAAAAAAAAATGCTGTTTGCTCATTTCGTCCTGTGATCACAGCGATCCGGTTTGTTTTTCATTCTGACCTTCCTAGGTGTGTGGTGTCGTTTTCTTTTTTTTTTGTGCACCCTTGGTATCACACGGTATGTTGCATACTTGGTATTTTAAACCTATATACCAGGTACAGCAGTAGTGGGGCCTGTATAAGGCAGCACGAGTAAGGCGGCCACTCGATATAAGGCGGTCAAAATCGGCCGCCATGACCGGACAATTGTGTGTGTGTTGTCTTCACATTAAACCCGTTCTTTCTACCCAACCACATCAGTACACCCAGTGCCTGTCCTGATTCCTAATCCTAGAGAGATACAAATTATGTGGTCACAGACTGTGAAACAGAGAAGAACCAAAACAAAATAAACGCAAATTAATGGGCAAGGCAAGTGAGATGCTAACGTACCGGGTACGAGAATACAACGACACGAGCCGAACCGAAAAATAAGAACAAAAAGACAAATAAAAAACGAATTATGAAACGAAACAGAATATAAATGACGCAGGGAGACAGAAGCGCCCCTATTGCACCATCATATTAATGACACGATGGAATTAATAAGGCGGCCACGCGATATGAAGCGGTCAAAAGATCGGTGCACTACTATATACTACCACCGCCTTATATAGCCCCCCCACCACTTCTGCGTGTATTAAGGTATGTACGTTCTGTGTAAAACTTGACGGGGGCTCTGGGCACGGCGGCTGTAAACTCTGCTGCAAGGCGGTTCGTAACGTGTACGAAGGCCTCGCGCCCTCGCTCCGCTATCACTCACCATTTTTCAAAATTGATAGTTCACCAAAACACACTCCTCGGACAGATCATGATCTACATGATCTACAGATAGATCATCTAGTTCCACACCTGCCGTTGTGATAGGTTGTGCAGGATCTGCGTTTTTTTTTCTCTTCATCCCACTTATTATCTTCGCCCTTCTTTTCTCTCTCCCTCTTATTAATAGTCGTAACTCAGATCCGGGGTCACTACTCGTGCGTATTAATAAGTAGGCTTTTCTCCCTCCCTCCCCACTTCGTAAGGTACGCGCCTTGCATTTTTATCGCGAGAAGATTTCAGCACCTGTTTCCCTCGTCGATTATCGTCGAACTGTGCTGACCGACGCCGTTATAGGCACTCTCGACAGCAGTTGGTGTTAATGAGGGGTGGGCGAAGGGTGATAGTGGATCTTTAAAATGGGGTTTTTGTCTGGGTAGCAGTATGTTGACCCTCAGATCGAACCCTAACCCTAACCCGAACCCTATGCCAGTGGTCAGTGCTTGCTTGGCCAATCAGAGTGCCTAATTAGCTACCTTAGGAAGATCCACTAACAGCAGTGTTTGTCCAATACTGGGTGTTAATAGAGAATATAAATCTCCATAATACGGAGACACGAATCCCCGACTTCAACCTTAGCATTCTTCGTGGTTAACCGCTATCAATACGAGTAGACCACCGGGGCGACCGGCATAGCACAGATCCAAGTGACCCAGGAAACACGTGCTATCATATCATACGTGTACTGCTGCACCAGCCGTATAATTGCACGTACGTGCTGTGGGCTGTTAGAACTGCACGTACTTTTGCACCATCTTTACCCTTGCTCCAACCCGGACCTGATCCCACCCGGATCTGATCCCATTTGGCACCCTGCTCCCACCCACAAGGTGCAGAAATATAATCAACCCTCCGCAGGAGCCGCCGGAGGCCCACCTGGCACCTCGAACCTCGATCCCATTTGGTACCCATGTAGGCCATACATATCTACAACAACTCCTGCTATACATATAACCGTATTGAATGTACGTGCAGATTCGTTAGACTCGGACGTACGTGCAAGTTCTCCGGAGCCGGTACTGCTGGTGTATGTACTCGTAGATCGTGCAGACTATGCGGGTCCCACCCGGCAACATGAGCTAGATCATACAGATCATCAGATCATACAGATCATCAGATCATACAGATCATACAGATCATACAGACCAGGATTATATCTTGATTTTTGGGAAACCAAAGTCACGAGATGATATTAAAAATTGGGGAGGCAGGTTGGGGTGGTGGATGTAATATACTAAAATTAGAGTTAATTATTATACTTTCTGAATTCGGGGAGACGAAATATATGTATGCCTTGCCTTTGGGAAGATCTATTACGTACGTACTCGTACGACGTAGTAGCATGCAGTGGGAATCCGAAGATCTGTCTTGAGTTTTGAGGTGTGAAATGCATCTCTCTCTCCGCTTTCCGCCCGCTCTTCCCTTCGACTTCGACAGCGAAAAACATTCGTACACGTACTCTTACGATTTCGTATCGTATACCAGACACTTTATTACTACTCGTACAGCCAGGTGACTACAGCAGTACAGCAGTGCGAGTACGTACGTAGTACGACCAAGTATTTAACTCTTCTGCTGGTATACCTGTCACGTACGACAGCAGTACGAGCAGTGTCCACGATCAAATAAAACATGCACCACCCCGCCACCCCGCAACCGATCTGTATCCTACGACTGCCGTAAATACCAACACTTTTTACACACAGCAGCTCAGCAGCAGCAGCAGCAGCAGCAGCAGCAGCAGCAGCTCCGACTGGATCAAAGCTCGTTCTGTAGAGAACACGGTACCTGGTATATACGAGGCAACCCGCGGGGAAATACAGGAAAAAAAGGAAAAATACAACAGCCGACACAGCAGCAGAAGCAGCAGCAACAGCAGCAGAGGAACGCACCATCGGTGTTGTACCCGCCATTGCTTGCTGTTCGAGTACGTCGGGCCGACATTTCAGTGGCCACCCCAACAACGCAATAACGCAACACAACCCACACACTGGTACCATGTGAGACTTGAAGACCCCGAGGTCATACCAGTGCTGTATGTATGACGAGCTGCACCGCCCCCCCTCGAGGCTCGAGGCGATCACACACAGCAGCAGTGTATCGTCGGGCGTGTGTGTCCACATCTACGGAAAGTTGATCTTTGTTCTACCAAAAGGGGGGACACCGAGATCCCACAAACGGAAAAGCGTTTTTCGTACAAACTCTCAGAAAGAGACTAGCTCCCCTCGCTCCTTCGCCCCCCCTCCGCCCTCTCTTCCCTTGTCCTCCCACCTTCGATTCGGTGCCTGAGAGTGCTGGGCTGTTTTGGTGTGGGGGGGCTCGCGGAAAACAGGGGGAAGATATATTTTGTATGAATGCCTCTTATCATCTGTGGAAACCCCGTGTCGAGAATTCCGACGTAATGCAACTTTCCCGGGGGTGCAGATAGTGGTAGCATGGCCATGTCCAAGGCGTCCACTGGGGACATCATTCTGCAGGGAGGGCGTAAGGTAGACCTCCGAGACAGGAGTTTGTCCAGCCTGGACGTGGCTTCCTTGGCAAAGTTGATCAGCACTTCCACCATCGTGGAAGCCTTGAGCCTTTACAATGTCAGGCTTTCCTCTGATGTGAGTCCAAGAGTGCAACAAGAACAACAGCTCTCTCTGTGGGCAAGCTTACGTAGAGCAGGCATATTATTACGTGACCGAGGTTGATTACGAATCGCGAGCACACTACCGCACTGCTGTTGCCTCTGCAGTGCTGTGATGTACAAGCCTACTCGGGGATGTGCCCTGTGCTGTCAGGTACAGTAGTATGCGTACAAGACCATTACCTGTCTTAGTATCTACAGTATTTTAAAAAGGACTACCTGGTACCTGGTATAAAACAACCTCAGATTCGTATTGAAAATCCGAAATCTGCACTCCTTTCTGTTGTCGTACATTTCGATTGCGTTGACAACCAGGACGCTGTGTTCCTCGCACGGTCGCTGGAGTTCAACGACACGCTGGCCACTCTAAACTTCACGCACAATCCCATCGGCGAGGTGAGCAAAGGAGTGAGGGATGAGATACTGCTGTGCGTCCCGTGTTGTCAGCGTACACAAACGGCAGCCACAGCTACGAACCGCCCAGGGAATATATATCCGTGACCGATGAATGTCAAGTCAACAATGTTGGTTGGCCCGTAGCATATCGTACGTATACCGTCGGCTATGACATCAGATTACCAGGGACCCAGACGTCAGCAGCAGTAGGACAGCAGCAGCAGCAGCAGCAGCAGCAGCAGCCAGGCAGCAGCAGCAGGAATGAAGGTACATGATGATACATACCAGGTACCTTAATGCCAGTATTACTGCTGTACTGGCATGTACGAGGTATCACCAATAGCATCACCGCACGATTGCACAGTAGCAGTATTGATCGTCGTAAGCCGTACCAGGTACCTGGTAAAAGCCATAATAAGCGCAATTGTCAGGTAATATTCTCCTGTTCCTTCGTCCTCCGAGGCCACTGGCTGTTGTTTCGTCCTGCTTCTGCTGCTGCTGATGCTTGTCAGCTTGTCACGGCTTCTACCGGTATTCGTAACATTGCGTATCACATCATGTGATACGTATGATATGATGCCATGCTGCTCCTGCAGCTTATCATGCTCCAAGTGTCTTATCTCCATCTTTAAAAGCGTGCACCGACAAGACTACGTTTGTCGGTTTACCAATTCCCGATAAATATCACCAGGGCAATTTGCGGCTCTTCGCCCCGGTTCGGTTCGATTCGATTCGGTTCGTTTCGGTTCGGTTTGGTTCGACTGGATTCGGTTCGGTTCGGTCCGGTTCGGTTCGGCTGGATTCGATTCGGTTCGGTTCGATTCGGCTCCAATCGAATCGGTTCCAATCGAATCGGTACGTTCGGTTCGGTTCGGTTCGGTTCGATTCGGTTGGAATCGAATCGGTGTGTTCGGTTCTGTTCTGTTCGATTCCGGCCCGGTTCCGCGGGGCCGAACCGGACCGGACCGAGTCGAAGTTAGGATGTTCTGTCGGAAAAAGTAACATATTCGAACCGTGTATATAGGAATATTGATAGTATGTGCGGTTCCGAACCGAACCGATTGGTGATAATTCCCTCTCCTGAGGAGCCGCGGTTCCGAACCGCGCAATGAACTTTTACTAGAATCAAGTTTTAATAATGACGAAAGAGCCATAAGGGGTTTTCATAAGGTTCGGTGCGGTTCTGCTCGGCTCCGTCGGCGCCGAACCGAACCGTAAGATTTTGGGCTTGCGCGGCCGGGACTGAACCGAACCGGAGGGGTTCGAAATGACGAGATCCGAACCGAACCTATCCGTAGAAATGTGCAAGGAGAGATAACCGAATCACGGTGCAGTTCGGAACCGTGAAAAACCCTGAAAATCACAAGTTCGACGCGTTGTGCTTTACCTAGACTCTTAGGTACCACCTGGCACCAACATAGTACCTGGTATCACACCCCAGGCGTTCATATGTTATGAACATGAAAAAATCTAAAGTTTCGGTTTCGAAGCACGGTTCTCCCGTCCATCCGTGCAGCAGCAGCGAACACTTTGAAAGTTATCACAAAACGTAACTACTCGTGCCTCGGGCCATAATTTGATAACTTGTTGCTGCTGTAATACGTAATCCCTCGAGTATCGAAGTTCTGATGTATTACTCGTACGTGTGGTATTCACCAGGTAGTACTTTTTTTACACGATGCGCGCATTCGCCGGAGTTTTGGCTTCGTGTAATTACTTTTGGGCGTTTTTTGGAAGCTTCTGGCTTCCGAGTCGACCGATGGGTGTGTTTCGACTTTAGTTCGTGGTACTTCTATATATGTACGAGCTGGTTCAAGTTGAACGAACCATTTTTTGCCAGACGCGAATAATGCCGCTTGCAATATCTACCGAATGTCACATATTTGGTATAATATATATGGACCGCCACGAACAGTGGAAGAGGGTGGCGTAGCCATCTTTTCAGATGAGGTCTAAGGGCTGGCGCTAGCGCCCAAAATGTGTCCCGACCGACCGCGGGCTTAAAAAAAGGCCAGAAACATTCAGGCGTTTCCGTGGAAAAGTTTTTTTTTTCATTTTTTCATTTTTTTCTGAACGAGCCCGTTCCAGGTACTTCGAGGCATATATGTAAAAACATTCGCGCAAATAGTAAATATTCGGAGATCTGACTGCGTAGGGCAAATATCAAATATCAAGTCATTTTCAACTTCCAAAGCTGATACTATACTGAAACTAAGTAATTGCAGTCAACTGCCAAATACGCATGTTTTCCGCACAAAAGCCCAAATGTTCACGCCCCTTTTAAAAGATAGGTCCTGAGATTTTGCACACCTGTTGTTTGAGCCCCTGTCGAAGCCTTGACCAACGACATTTTTTTGTTACGCTTTTTTTGTCGGGAATTTTGGGTTTCTTAAGGGCCAAAAGTCTAAATCCAAAAAGAAAAAACAAATATCTGACATTTTTTTTTTTTTTTTGTCTATCCCATTCATTATCTTCGCACTTCCGTCTTTCTCCCTCCCTAGTCGTAACTCAGATCCGGGGTCACAAAGTAGGCTCCTCTCCCTCCTCCCCCACTACGGTTCTTGCCTTGCATTTTTATCGCGAGAAGATTTCAGCACTTCCTTCCCTCGTCAACTCTCGTCGAATTTTGCTTACCCACGCTATAATATGCGCTCTCGACAGACGGTGTCATTTGAGAATAAAAACCTCCATGGGGAGAATCGAACCCTCGACATCCGGGCCTACAGGCTTCGTGGCTACCAGTTAGACCACCGTCCGTTAAAGAGTGAAGAGGGGTTAGTGCAAAAGTTCAGGGCCTATCTCCCAACAACGGCGTGAAGTTCCGACTCGGAACTTTTTTGGGATCGTTCAGCTTGAACCAGCCTGTATACGTACCTGGTATACGCGTATTAATACCTGCATTTCCCTGTGATACGTACTTGTGTACAAGTATAACAATACAGCAGCAATGCAGCAATGCCGCCCTAGTTTGCCAGGTGCACGACCGATACTGCTGCCGCTTGGACTCATGTATACCGGACTTGTAGCAATGCACCCAGCTGTCGTGTTGGCTGGCTGTCTCGTTGGTACAAGACCTTTCGTGAAAAACACAACCATAAAATTATTAATAGTTACATTTGTCTTTTTTTCGGGGCATACCTGATTGTGTTCTATTCCTCCTTGTGAGCGAGCGTAGCGGGCGGAAGACGTCCGCGGAAAGAAGCGCCCAGTAGAGGTTACTGTTCCCCCCAAGCCTGCGACGTCCTGGCGTGCACAAGTATTGCTGATATAGTACCGACCCCTGCTCCCATGAGCCATGAACCGACCCGGCCTTCACTTGTTGTCGGTTGTCGGCGTATGTATTGTCATTAACTACTGCTGCTGCTACTGTTGCTACTACTACTACTACTACTACTACTACTACTACTACTACTACTACTACTACTACTACTACTACTACTACTACTACTACTACTACTACTACTGCTACTACTACTACTACTACTACTACTACTACTACTACTACTACTACTGCTGTTGTATTCCTCCTGCACTTGCAGGTGGGCACCGCTGCCCTGGCGGAAGTAATCAAGTTCAACACCACTATCCGCGAGGTGAGCCTGGCCAACACCGTCCTCAACAGCCAAGGATGCGCCCTTCTCGCCGACGCGCTCATCATGAACCGCACCCTCACCAGCCTCAACCTCGAGAAAAACCGCATCGGTTCGGCCGGCGCGCGCCTCGTCGCCGACGCCCTCCGAGGCAACGAAAGCCTCCATACCCTTCTCCTCGACGGCAACCACATAGGAGACGCGGGGGCGTTTTGTATCTCGTCAGCATTGTCGCCAGATGGGGGCTCGAGGCTGGCGACGCTGTCGCTGGCCAACACCGGGATAACGGAGGTGGGGGCGGCCGCGCTTGGGGATGCGCTCGCGGGGAACTTGTGGTTGACGGGGCTGACCATGGCCAAGCTCGCGCTCGCGCCGCAGGTGCTGCAGGGGAGAGGGGGCGGGGGCGGAGAGGCTTCCGCGTCTAAAGGCCTGCAGGTGGGGTGTTTGTTTTACTGTTTTTGGCGGCGTAACCCCTTACGAACCGGTTCCTCGATTTTGGGGACAAACTACTTGAAAATAGTGAGGGATAAGTTTTGCAGTTCTGACAGGGTTGACCGTTTTTGTTCTATACTGCACCGCACAAAAACATGCGTGTAACTCTAATTCCAAGTAGTTTTGTCTCTAAAACGGGAGTTCAGTTCTAAACGGGTTAAGAGGGGGGGGAGAGGTGACGGAATTGCCCTTTTTGGGACTTTAGAAGCGGGACACGGCGGAATTATATGGCAGTTACGGCATCGCCCAAACGGAGCAGCCCGGGCTCGGGCTGCTTGGACGCATGCTGCTACGGTAGAGGCGCACCATTTTTTCCATCTGAGGGTGGTGACTTGAGGAGCGCTCTATACTAATAGCAAGTCAAAAGCTGATTTTAGAGGAATCTAACTATTAATATAATATGTACCTACCCGATGAACAATCCTCTGGCCTAACTGGAAAATGTAAAAACTATATGGCAACACAAGAGTGAACTTCCGACGATTAGGGGTTAAGGAGCCTTTAGTAGGTCATTCAGAAAACGTTTCAGCCAAAAAAAGGTATACCTTTATCGAAAAATATAGAAGCACAAGAATGAAATTCCGACGATTTTGGGTTAAGGAGCCTTCAATAGGTCATTCAGAAAACGTTTCAGCAAAAAAGTTTTCTACCTTTATCGAAAAATATCGAAACGCAAGAATGAAATTCCGATGGTTTTGGGTTAAGGAGCCTTTAATAGCCTTTACTAGGTCATTCAGAAAACGTTTCAGCAGAAAAAAGTGCTCTACCTTTATCGAAAAATATTAAAACACAAGAATGAAATTCCGATGATTTTGGGTTAAGGAGCCTATACTACTATTATAGGTCATTCAGAAAACTTTTCAGCCAAAAAAAAGGTATACCTCTACCTTTATCGAAAAATATCGAAACGCAAGAATGAAATTCCGATGATTTTGGGTTAAGGAGCCTTTAATAGCCTTTACTAGGTCATTCAGAAAACTTTTCAGCCAAAAAGTGCTCTAATCTTTATAAAAAAATATCGAAACGATTTTGGGTTATAACCCCTTAAGAACTGGTCCCACGAATTTGGGGACAAACTACTTGGAATTTGTGTTGGAATTTTTTTTCAGTTCTGAATAGGTTAAGGAGCCCCGTCATTCAGAAAACGTTTCAGCAAAAAAGTGCTTTACCTTTGACGTACCACGCGTCCTTGCTAGCTTTCGTCAAAGAGACCCCATGGCTGGGTTTCGTAAAAGAGACCCAACTGAGTGCAAGGGGGTCGTGTGTGGAACGCGCGCGCTACAACCTACCATTAATAAGGCGTTGTGCTGCGCTCTCGGCTGATTAAAGACTGGCGCTCTTGACCGTTTCGGCTTGTCTTGGTTTGCTGTATCTGGATCCCTAAAGGATTAGAGTGTGGGCACCCTCCTAGAAGGTAAAAGCCTGAAGAAGTTGTGTTCGATCAAAGTTAGTTGTGGTGTCTTCTCCCAGAGCTCTCTCCTTCTTGGCTTCTTGGGCTACAAGCTGCAAGTGCTTTACGTGCTGCTGCGTGGAGTTACGTGATGCGATAGCCTGGTGATCGTGAGCAACCCCACGCCCACCCCAACCCCACTCCCACCCTAACCCCAACCCCCACTATTTCGACTGCAAACCCTGTGTGTTTTCCAGACGATCGACCTCAGCGATCAGCCCCTGTCAGCCACTCTGGACTACCCTATCGTGTGCCGCCTCATCGCTGGAAACCCCCGACTGGCCCGGCTTCGCCTCGCGCGCGCCGGCCTCTGTGGCGTCACCTATGCCGGGAGGGGGAGGCGCAGCCTTGTGGGGGCTGATTCGTTGGCGTTGGCCCTGACGGCTGCCCCGCCAAGGTTGGTCGTGCTCGACGTGGATTCGAATTTCGTGGATGACGCTGCGATGGCGGTGATCGCCAAGGGCCTGGAGAAGAACCGCGTGCTGAGAAACCTGTCCCTCAAGGGAAACGCCATCGGGGAGAAGGTGTGGTGGAACATGATGTATATATGCTCGTGCGTATGTTACTTAGGTGCGTACAAGAGTACGGTAGTTTGAGGGGGGGGGGGGTGGTTGTATATACCTACTGTAGTTGTGTACCTATTTGTCGTACTGAGTTTTGTATATACTTCTTTTTTTTAATATTTGTCTGGAACTTTTCGTTGTTGTGGATGGCGGGTGGGCTAGTTTTACTTGATTTTTGCTTGTTTTTTTCTTCCCATTCATTATTTTACGCCGGTATCTCTCTCTCTCTCATTCCTAGTCGTATCTCGGATCCGGGGTCACGTAGCGGGCTCTCCTCCCCCTCCTCACTACGTACGGCTCGTGCCTTGCAGTATTTATCGCGAGAAGACTCCAGCCCTTCCTTCCTTCGTCGACTCGGGTCGAATTGTGTTACGTATGTTTTTTTTTGTTTTGATAATTTTTTCGCACCCAGTACCTTTTGCCGTTCCTGCACGTCTGGCGTTACATTGGCGCGTGTCCTGTTCGGTCGTCTGCAACGTAAGCCTCCTGTCTTGCACTTGTATATAACTTGTGGCTCGTGACCACGGAATGATTTTGGATGTTGTGCGTACGAGTATCTCTAGGAGGAAGAATTAGTGCAGATCTTGGGTGTGGTTTGGATGTCGCTGGGCAGAAAGAACGGTTTAATGTTCCCAGTGACTTTCTAGTAACTGGGTTGTGTCGAGCAAATCAATGTTTCGTCTATCATCCCCCCGTTTTCCCTGTTATTTTCAAGTATCTAAAATGGAGCTGTAAACCCTGCCCCCCCCCCCCCCTGAACAGCCTGTCGTACAGTCCCCCCCCCCCCCCCCCCCTGAACAGCCTGTCGTACAGTTCAATTATGAATACCTGGTATTAATAGTACATTTTTTTAGGATATTTGTTCTCGAAGGTCTGCAAAATCCGAAGCTTTCCGAGCCGTCTCTTAACCGACCCTTTCTCATCCTGTGGACTGGGTTAAGTGGTGCCCTCCCCGGTAAACAGAGCGCTTGGTGGTGGAAACTCCGATGGGATTGTTTGTGCAGGCTTGAAAAACTCGTGGTATTTCTGCTGCACGAAGGCGAAGGCGAGGCGAAGTCTGTCTGTTGCTGCGTCGGTGGAGCTATTTGCTTTGCGTTGCACTTGTGCACTCGTAGGTCACAAATCCGGCATATCGTGTTCCCCCGGGGAGCGGGACTTGTCTGCGGACATAAACCGGCACGACAGGCAACCAACAAGCTAGAAACTCATTTTTATGCACAGGATCAGGCTGGCAGATAGACAGGCCCTCGCAAGCGACGATGGGCCCGTCGTTTTCGTTCCCCAACATTTGCCGTTTCGTGTCTTACAACCCCTTAAGAACTGGTCCCACGTATTTTTGAGACAAACTACTTGGAAATAGTGTGGGATAGGTTTTTCAGTTCTGAATGGGTCAATAACTGGTCCCACGTATTTTGGAGACAAACTACTTGGAATTAGTGTGGCATACGTTTTTCAGTTTCTGAATAGGTTTAGTAACCCAACACTTGCTGTTTTTCGTGTCTCCCCGATCCGTTTTTTTTTTTTCCCGTTTTCGTGTGTACCTACCTCACAGGGCGTCAGCATTCTAGCCGCGTCCCTCCCGTCCTCGATAGTGGACCTGGACATCTCCAACAACCCCGCTGTCGGCGCCAAGGGCGGCGTGGCCATCGGCCGCTTTCTCGTCGACTTCGTGCGGTCAGCAAATCTGAGACGGCTGGACGTCACCAGGTGCAACCTGGGAGACGAAGGACTCGTGGGTCTTGCGGAGGGCGTGGAAGCGGCTAGAGGGCTGGACTGGCTGGGAGTTGCTAGGAACCTTAATGGCCCTGGGAGCGTCGGGGCCGGGGGGGGCACGGGGGCGGGGAAGATAGCGTTGGGTGAGTTTTAGGCGAAGCGAAATGTGTGTGTGTGTGTGTGTTTTTTTTGCGGTCGTTGGGTTAGGGCCCGTTTTAACGAAGAAGAAAAAAAATCAATTTGGAAAAAAATATATTCAAATCCGCTTTTCATTGGTCAACACGCGCACCAGCACCAAATATTAGGATCTTGGGGGGTGCTGGTGCGTGTGTTGACCAATGAAAAGCGAATTTTTATTTTTCCAAATTGAATTCATTTTATACTCGTTAACATGGGCCCTTATGCTGTAGAATAGACCACGCCTTTTGGCAAGGGGGGGGACAAAAAAAAATTAAAACGCTCCGGGGGAAAACCGTTTACCAGGTTTACCAGGTTTACCAGGCACGAGGGTATAGAATAGTATGTACGGCTTTTTCGATTGTTTTTAGACCCATTTTCCCTTCCGGCACTTTTCCCCCCCCGTTTTTTTGTTCCCCCCCGCGTACGGAAAGTGGTCTATTTTTGCGCTTTTGTTTTGTTGAGTCCTGGGCCCTCCCTCCCCTCCAGACTGTCAAGAGAGGGATGTTTGCGCGTCGCGTTGTGCGCCATGACTGAGAGGGGACCCTGCTACGAGATTAATCGGTGTCAGCATTTTTGGTTTTATAGACTACCGCTGCGGACAGAAATGTAAGGGGGCCGCTCGTGTATTCCTAATAAATATCAGGGCTTGTCATGGGCCAACGCTGGCTGGTGGGCCGGCCTGGGGTTGGGCCGAGACCGGCCCGGCCGGACAGGCCCGGCCCATCACAATTTTCCGATCGGCCCGGCCCGACCCGGCCCGGACCAGCGGCCCATGACAAGCCCTGATAAATATCAGTGCCTAACGGTCCTTACATTTCCGTCCACAGTGGTACGCTGTAACGCCATGGGTACCCACCTGCAGCCAGCTTTTCTGAGTGCGAGGGGGCAGGGGGGGGGGGATGTACTCGATATTCATGCATGGCCGTAGTCGTATGATCATAGACCCTCGTATCCCTACAATGCCGGGACGGAGCATGTCGGGTTTTCACCGATCAGGCAGACATTTATGAATGTGAGTGGGCAAGGGGGGGGGTGTACTTCATTTTCATGCATGGCCATAATGCTGTTCCTCTGATAAATGTTGAAGCCCTCTGGCTATGCTCTGCCGCTTTGGTGCTTCCTGTTCCCTTGTAGTATTTGCACTTGCCGCTGCATACAGTTTTGTGTACGGGTACCTGTCGGCGCGCGACCTGTGCACTACTCTTTCAGCTGCTAGTACCGTAGATTGTTTTGTTCACACCTGCGTGTTTGCATGAGTGTTCCTTCTTCCTGTTGTGTGCGGCGTGATCGGTGTCGTTTCGGTTTCGGTTTCGGTTTCACAGTACATAAGTCGCTGCCGACCCTTGCTTTTGCAAGCTGCGGCGGCGAAATCAGTCACCCCCATGTGTGTACTCGCTCGCAGCTTTTACCTGGCGCTTCAGTTTCTCCTCGTGTCGCGCACATGGGTGTATTCGCTCGCAACTCGCAACTGAATTGATTGTCTTCGCATGTCGTGTCGTTGTTTGGGCTGCTGCTCCTGCTGCAGGCAAGGCTCTAATGGCAGGAGAGGGATCGCGAATACAGGGGCTGTCGATGGACCTGTGGACCATTTCCAAGGGTCAGAAGGAGCTGAAGCTGGTCAGGCCGAAGGGCACGGTGCCCTGCCAGGTTAGTTGGAACGCCGCGCGCGCGCGCAATGCAACCATCGTCCAAAACTGATGCAACCGCTCGGGTCCATGACTGAATCCTTGATGGAGGAACTTTACGCCTGGCGTCAGAGGTTTCGCCGCCATGTCACAAAGCATGGTATATAGCATCGACAAACATGGTGCCACCTCGAGTACACTGGTGCATGCTACGGTAGAGGTGGCACCATGTTTTTTCTGAAGCTCATCACCTGCGCCATGTCGCAAAGCATGGTATATAGCATCGACATCGACAAACATGATGCCACCTCGAGTACACTGGTGCATGCTACGGTGGTAAGAGGTGCACCATGTGTTTTTTTTCTGAAGCGTGTCACCTGCGGAGGAGCTCCTATACTTCACCCCCCAAAAAGTATTTTTTTTAGGGAAATAAAGTGCTACGACATATGATACGTATATATACCCGAACAATCCTATTTAGTATATATACACAATGAGAAACATTGACACACTAGGATGAAAGAACGTCGAATTTGTTGGGTTAACCCCTTAAGAATTGCCCCCCCCGTTTTTGGGGACAAACTACTTGGAATTAGTGTGGGATGAGTTTTTCAGTTCTGCTGAATGGGTCAAGGAGCCCGATCATTCAGAAAAAAAATCAGCCAAAAAACGGTACAGCAGTGCCTCTATCGTAGCATGCGTCTACTGACTATTAACCCATTTAAGACTCCAGTCCCGATGTGGGTACAGAACACTTGGAATTGGACTGAAACAGTTATTTCTAGACAGTGCAGTTCTAAAAGGGCTAATAATGGGTATTTTTTGTAACTGTCGCCAACTGTTGTGCGGAGTCGGTGGAGGGGACAGAGAGAAAACCGTAAGCGGAGGGTTTTGGGCCGGATGGCGCAGATCTCTGGCACCACCCTCTGCTCAATCAACACTAAGGATAAAATCCTAAATACCCCTAAATTATTTTAGAGACGGCCGTGTAAGGGAGCAAATCTCCGGCTTTTCACCCAGGTGATAAAAATAAGGCTTTGCCCTATATACAGTTTGAGAGCCGTGGAAAAGAGCCGCCTTTACCGCAATTCTGAATTATTATCTAGGATAAAGTATAGAAATCGGGGGATTGGTTGTGGCCCGCGTGTGGTTCCAGTGTTGTGAGAAGAGATGTTTCGAAAAACGCCGCAAACACTACTCTAGACACTAACCCCAACCCGAACCCCAACCCCAACCCCGACCTCGTCCCGACCCTCATGATCTTTGTCTCGAAAAAATCAGCCTAACGCTAAACCCCAACCCCTACCTCGTCGCGACCGTTACGAGCTTTGTCTCGAAAAAACCAGGCGTTTTTTTTCTTAAGTTGAAAAATTGGGTGACCACACTAAAAGGCATATAATAAAATATTCCGTGTAAAGGAGTAAACTCGCTTCAATGTTTCACGCCTCGGAAAGATCACTGACAGATCACTGACAGATTACTGACAGATCAATGACAGATCACTGACAGATCAATCCCACCTTCATGATCTAGATGTTTGGGGGAAGATAGGTTCCGGATCTGTGTGACCTCGTATTATAGCTCATGTTTCCGGGTTGAAACCGTGTAGTCTGCATGGTCAATGGTCAATAGGGACAGTTTTCCTGCGTTTTGATCTGTACTTGAACAGATTCTTCTCAACATCTCGAAACGGCAGATTATGATCTATCTGATCTGTATGCAGATGATTTATCTGTAGATGAACTATCTGTAGATGACCTATCTGTAGATGATCTGTCCAACGTGTGCAATAGTGCTTACGACTTGACCCAGCTTCGACAAAAGGGGCGAAAGTACACACACAAACGCCTCATTACATGTTCGATTTAAGGGTTTAAAATCAAGAATATTTCACCGTTTTTATCAAAGAGCGCATTCCAGGGCTGTCCACGGGTCGGGTCAAATCTCGCGGGTCAGGTCGGGTCGGGCCGGGTAGGGGTGGCCCGACCCGATCCGTGAGAGTTTGAAAACCTCCTGACCCGAACCGACCCGACCCGTGGTATTTCAAAACATTCCTTGACCCGTGAAGAGCCTTGGAATTTTCCCTGGCGGTCGGGGTTAGGGTTATACCAGGGTTAAGGTTAGGGCTTAGTACAGTTTTTTTTTGTGTTTAACATTTTTTGTTTCCAAGCTGGGCCAAGGCGCAAGCATCCCCCCTCTGGTGATGCCCCTCCTCCTCCTCCTCCTCCTGCTCCTCCTCCTCCATCTTACCCTCCTCCTTCTCCTTATTCTTATCCTCCTCCTCCTGTTCTGCCGCGCGTTTGCTCAGTTGCCGTCGACTGCGGACGTTTGCCTCGCCGCGGGCGTGATCTGCTCGCACGACTGGCTGCTGCGCGTCATTCTTGACGGCAACCCCATCGACGAGGCCGGCCTGAGGTACCTGTGCCTGGCGCTGCTGAGGAGTAAGACCGTTCAGACCGTTTCCCTTAACCGGTGCGGTCTGGGAGAGCGCGCCGGGTCGCTGCTGCTGCGCATGCTCGGGGAGAAGCCGGGGCTGGAGGTGGACGCCAGCGAGGGCAATGCTTTTGGAGAAGAGGTTTTGAAAAAGGCAAGTTACGCCCACCCTTCCTCTCCCCTTAGCCCCCTTTTTTTAATAGTACCGTGCTGCACTGCTGTATCAGAAACGTACATTTGACTCTTAATCCAAGTAGTTTATCTCCGAAACAGGAGTGCAGCTCTAAAAGGGTTATAGATTGAAGGAACCCTTGAATGTAACGACGACGGTAGCTTCTCGACAGATAGATCTCCGTCCGTACAAATAGCCCCCTCGTATAAGGCAAACATTTGGTGCTACCCATTAGGTGCTACCCCTATGAGGCAAACATTAGGTGCTACCCCTGAGGCAGACATTAGGTGCTGCCCCTATAGGGCAAACATTAGGTGCTACTCCTACAGGGCAGACATTAGGCGCTACCCCTATAAGGCAAATATTAGGTGCTACTCCTATAGGGCAGACATTAGGCGCTACCCCTATAAGGCAAATATTAGGTGCTACCCCTATAAGGCAAACATTAGGTGCTGCCCCTACAAGGCAAGCAAGCGTCCCAGAAAAAAAACAAGTGCACACGCGTTTCATTTGCAGTACACGAGACCGCTTGCAACATGGAGGTATGCCCAAGAAAAACGGCGTGCGGCGGTGCCTAAATTGACTATATCTATCAGCAGGGTTAGGGTTAGGTTTAGGGCTAGAGTACGTCAGCCGCTCCCCCCTACCTCGCGACACATGGTTGACGTTGTCTTCGTGAGGGCATTTTTTTCTCATGAAAAGTCCCCCCTCGCGCCCGCTATCGTGCTGCTTCAGCATTTATGGCCTCGATCGCGCTTTTCCATTTAGTAGTCCCGGCTCTTACCTCCCTCCCTCCCTCCCTCCCCCTCTCCCTCCCTCTTCCTCCCCTCCCTGCCCTCCCTCCCTCCCTCCTCTCCCTCCTCCCCCCCTCCCTCCCCTCCCATCCCTCTCTCCCCCCTTCCTTCCCTCGTTCCCTCTCTTTCCCCGTCGCTCGATGTCTCGATTCCGCGAACGTCTCTTCATCCAATCATTGGTTCCTGTCTCATTTCAGCTCTCGCTTGCCTCGGAGCTCGCCCGAGGGATGCTGTCCTTGCCCGTGGAAACTCGCCGCACCACGGTGCACCTGCTCGGAAATGCCGGGGTGGGCAAGACCACTCTCAAGGAAACTATGGGGAGGGGTTATTTCTCCGCGTTGTTCAACGTGAGTTTTGAGCCTGATTGGCTGATTTGACGGTGATGAGATGACGGTTACAGACCGCTTCGGAATTCGGAATAGTAATGGCCGCAGCGTTTTTCTTATGATATTATTATTACGGGACACCATAGTAAATACTAGTAATACTAGTAAATAGGACCTACGGTACACACGAAAACCTATATATTTCCCTATTTTTACTAACAATATTTGGTCCTATTTACTATGGTCCCCCGTAGTAGTAATATACCTTGTTTTCTGGTAAAATACAGCAGTTTTCGCCCTTTTTTCGGTATTGTTTTCATGTTTCATCATGAACCCCCATTGCTAGCAGACCACGCAATGGCCCTTGTAATGTTTCCACACCTCAGGCAGATCATCTACAGATAGATCATGATCTAGATCATCTAGTTCCTCATCTGCCGTTGTGAGAGGTTGCGCAGGATCTGCATAGTACAGAACGCAGATCCAACCAAGAAAACATGTGCTAAATCATGCTAAATATACGGGTGTCACCAGGAAACATGAGCTAGATCATATATACAACATTAGGAATTGATCTACCTTGAAAGCTCTAGATCCATGAAATGGGAATGCTCTATATCATCGTATACGTTATCTGTCCGAGGTTTGTGTATCAATCAACTCGATGCTAGTCGACGAGTGAAGAAAGGGCTGAATGAAGTCTTCTATCGATACAAATGCAAGGGACGAACGGCAGTGGGGGAGGAGGGAGAAGAGACTAGTTTGCGACCCCGGGTCTGAGTTAAGACTAGGCAGGAGAGAAAATATGGGCGAAGATAATTGATGGGATGGAAAAAAAAGCGACAAAAAATGTCACGGATGCCATCAGTTACCATTGGTGGGTTTCGCCCAAGCCGCCTTGGTGGACTTCGTCAATGCTATCGAAGTCGTGAGCACTCTTGGCGTTTTGTTTGTGCCGAGTTTAGCAACCAACAGTTTCTGTGACGTCGCGAGTTGGCGTGTCGAGGGGGAGGCGGAGACGGGGCCCGCGGTAGCGTGATGCAGGCGTGCTGCGCGAATTGGGCAACTGCAGTACGGCAGTGGGCGGCTATATACTATACCTGGTATGGGCTATGGGCTCTTTTTTAATTCATACTGGTAAGCCCATACGTGGGCGGCGGTGTACGAGGGTTTGTAACGGGCTGAGAGGCGTGCTTTATCCCGGACGGCCGTGTGTTGGTTTTTGCTTCCTGTTTTTGCTGCGCTAAATATGTTGCGATTTGTTGCGCTTTGTTGCGCTTTGCCGTGCTTCGCTGTGCTTGCTGCGCTGCGCTGTGCTGTGCTGTGCTATGTTTTTGCTGTGCTTCGCTGTGCTTCGCTATGTTTCGCTGTGCTTCGCTGTGCTTCGCTGTGCTTGCTGTTCTTGCTTTGCTGTTGTGCTTGCCTTCTGCTGTGCGTGCTTACCTACTCGTCCTGCTGTGGTTGAGCAGAAGTTCCGTTTAAGGCGCCGACGCTGCCAAGCGTTGAGTGGCCAGGTTCGCCTTTTAGGCTACTACCTCGCCGCCAGCGTGTACGCTGGGTGGCGGTGTGAGCAGGGTGGTAGGACTAATGAGAACCGGCATCGTTAAGCTTACCGTTGTGATAGGGCACACTGCTCTGGCTAACCGAACAGCTGTCATAAATCCTCGGCGACATGCCGGCTCTCGCCAACTCTGTATGTTTGCTTGCGTGGTCGCGTTCTGATGGGCACGTACATAGTTGCTTTGCTGCTTTGTACAGGGTCGAGTTTTTTTTTCTGTGCTGTGCTGTGCTGTGCTGTGCTGTGCTGTGCTGTGCTGTGCTGTGCTGTGCTGTGCTGTGCTGTGCTGTGCTGTGTTTGGGGTAGATGCTCGACGACAATATTCTCGTGTGATAACGTACATAAAAAGGCCACTAACCAAAGCAAAATGGAGAAAACAATCGGAAAAAGAACTAGCAAAAATGAAAACGGGAAAAAAAGACATCAAACGATCGAACAAAAATCGAAACAGAATAGAAAAAGAGTGGAAAATAAGAAAGATATCGAAAAAAACGACTAAAAAGGGTAAGTGGAAAGGAAACCCGTAAAAAAATACTCAAGAGGCGTGTTTCAGTCTTCAGAAGCAGCCCCGATTTAGTGTTGATAATCGAGTCACGGGTTTCCGATGGAAGAGGCCTTTGTAAGGCTTGCCGGCAAGTAATAGAAAAAGGCCTTGTTCACAGTGGGAGCTCTGAGAGGCCAGAGAGGTAGGTGCCAATGAAGCCCGCCGAGTAATAAAGACTACGAGTAAAGCAAGAAAGTCTACCTACTTGCGGTACTTCTTTTCTCAAAGTGCTGGATGCTTTCCCGCGTCCGAAACGCTCGACCCGCACCTGTTCACACACCTCCCCTTTGCCCGGACATCGCCGCTGGTTGTATCTTATGCATTCCTGTCGTGCGCAGACGAGCATAGAAAATGCGCAGGACAAGGGGGCGGAAGACCCCTCCGCGAGAACCCTCGGGGTGGTGACCTCGGTGCTGCCACTGGGTGCCGGGTCGGCGCCTATTTTGGTGCAGGAATATGGAGGCTTGCAGCAGTTCAGGGGGCTGGGGGCTCTGGACGGCGGCCTGGCGTGCCCCACGTCGGTGTACGTGGTGGTCGTGAGCTTGACGGACGTGAAACGCGAGCAGAAGAAACAGATTAAANGGGGGGGGGGGTAGTGGGGTATCTGGGATTCAGATCCGCGCATACCCTTGCCCTTTTGTCTATTTTGTTTTTCTTCATGTTTCATCATGAATGCCAATACTACGGTAACAGACTACGCAATGGCCCTCTTGTCATATGTTCCCACCTCAGACAGATCATCTACAGATAGGTCATGATCTACTGTAGATCATCTAGGTTCTCACCTGCCGTTGTGAGAAGTTTATTCAGGATCTCCACAGTACAGATCCAACCGAGAAAACATGCGTTAGATCGTGCAACATATACGGGGGCCACCCGGAAACATGAGCTAGATCATACAGATCATACATGCAAGATCCGGAGTGGATCTGCCTTCAAATACCTAGATCCGTGAAGAGGGAATGATCTATATGCGCTATCTGTAGATCATCTGTCCGAGGTGTGTGTACTATTTTCCGTATCAAATCAATTCGGATCTAGTCGGCGAGGGAAGAAAGGGCTGAATGAAGTCTTCTATCGATAAAAAGTGCAAGGCACGAACCGCAGTGGGGAGGAGGGAGGGAGAATAGGCTACTTCGTGACCCCGGAATCTGAGTTACGAGTAGGAGGAGAGAAAAAAGAAGGGCGAAGATAGTAAATGGGATGGGAAAAAAAAGCTAGGAAGGAGAGAGAAAAGAAGAGCGACGATAATAAATGGGATGGGGAAAAATAAAAAAAATGTCACCGATGCCATCAGTTTCCATTGGTGGGTTTCGTCCAAGCCGCCTTGGTGGGCTTCGTCAATGTCATCGAAGTCGTCAGCGCCCTACGTAGGCGTTTTTTTTTTCCCGCCGAATTTGGTAGCCAACAGTGTCTGTGACGTCGCGAGTTGGCGTGTCGAGTGGCAGGCGGGGAGAGGGCCCGCGGTAGCGTGATGCAGGCGTGCTGTGCGAATTAGGCAACTGCGGTACGGCAGTGGGCGGCTATAGGCTATACCTGGTATGGGCTACGGGCTCATTTTTCATTCATAAGCCCATACGTGGGCGGCGGTGTACGAGGGTTTTAAGCGGACTGAGAGGCGTGATTTATCCTGACGGCCGTGCGTCGGCTTTTTTCTTTCTGTTTTTGCTGCGCTATATATGCTGTGATTAGTTGCGGTGTGTTGGTGTTTTTGCTGTGTTTTTGCTGTGTTTTGCTATGCTTGCTGCGCTGAGCGGTGCTGTGATATGCTATGTTTTTGCTGTGCTTCGCTGTGCTTGCTGTTGTTGCCTATTGCTGTTCTTGCTTGCTGTTGTGCTTGCCTTCTGCTGTGCGTGCTTACCTACTCTTCTGGCTGTGGTTGAGCAGAAGTTTCGTTTCAGGCGCCGACGCTGCCAAGCGTTGAGTGGTCAGGTTTGCCTTTTAGGCTACTACCTCGCCGCCAGCGTGTACGCTAGGTGGCGGTGTGAACAGGGTGGTATCGTTAAGGTTACTGTTGTGATAGGCTACAGTGCTCTGGCTAACCGAACGGCTGTCATAAATACTCGACGACATAAGTAGCCCCGACTTTATGTTGATAATCGAATCTCAGGTTTCCAATGAAAGAGGCCTTTGTAAGGCGTTTCCAATGGAAGGGGCCTTTGTAAGGCTTGCCGACAAGCAATAGAAGAAGGCATTGTTCAAAGTGGGAGCTCTGAGAGGCCAGAGAGGTAGGTGCCAATGGAGCCCGCCGAGGAAATAAGACTAAAGTAAGAAAGTCTACTATACCTACTTGCTGCACCTATTTTCTCGAGTGCTGTGGGTGCTTTCCGGCATCCGAAACGCTCGAGCCGCACCTGTTCACACCTTCCCTTTGCCCGGACATCGCCGCTGGTTGCATCGTATGCATTCCTGCCGTTCGCAGACGAGCATAGAAAATGCGCAGGACAAGGGGGCGGAAGACCCCTCCGCACGAACCCTCGGGGTGGTGACCTCGGTGCTGCCACTGGGTGCCGGATCGGCGCCTATTTTGGTGCAGGAATATGGAGGCTTGCAGCAGTTCAGGGGGCTGGGGGCTCTGGACGGCGGCCTGGCGTGCCCCACGTCGGTGTACGTGGTGGTCGTGAGCTTGACTGACGTGAAACGCGAGCAGAAGAAACAGATTAAATACTGGTAAGGAAGAGAGATCAAGCAGTAGTCTTTTTTACCGCGTCACTGAAGTACTATCCAGGATAAGTATGGAAATCGGTAGGGCTGTGAGTTGGCTGTAGTTCCCGCCTAGTTATTAGTTGGCTGGCGAAGCAACTAACTGACTTTAGTTGAGTAGTTGGCTGGCGGGAAGAGGCCTTTGTAAGGCTTGTCCTGGGGCTTGAAGGCTTGCGAATAGCAAAGAAGAAGCGCTTGTTCACAAGTGGGAGCTCTGAGAGGCCAGAGAGGTAGGTGCCAATGAAGCCCGCCGAGTAAATAAGACTAAGTAAAGCTAAGAAAGTCTACTATCTACTTGCTGCACTCTTTTTCTCAAGTGCTGTGGGTGCTTTCCCGCGCTCCGAAACGCTCGACCGCACCTGTTCACACACTCTCCCTTTGCCCGGACATCGCCGCTGGTTGCATCTATGCATTCCTGTCGTCGCAGACGAGCATAGAAAATGCGCAGGACAAGGGGGCGGAAGACCCCTCCGCGACGAACCCTCGGGGTGGTGACCTCGGTGCTGCCACTGGGTGCCGGGATCGGCGCCTATTTTGGTGCAGGAATATGGAGGCTTGCAGCAGTTCAGGGGGCTGGGGGCTCTGGACGGCGGCCTGGCGTGCCCCACGTCGGTGTACGTGGTGGTCGTGAGCTTGACGGACGTGAAACGCGAGCAGAAGAAACAGATTAAATACTGGTAAGGGAGAGTAATATTTACCGCGTCACTGAATTACTATCTAGGATAACTTACGAATAGCAATCGGGGAATATATTATTATATGCCTTTTAGTGTGGTCGGCCAATTTTACAAAAACCAAAAAACGCGCGTGATTTTTTCGAGACAAAGCTCGTAAGGGTCGGGGCGGGGTCGGGGTTGGGGTTAGGGTTAGGGTTAGGGGTAGTGTCTAAAATAGTGTTTTCGGCGTTTTTCGGATTATCCCTTTTCGTAACATTGGAACCACCACACGCGGGCCACAACCAACTCCCCCGATTTCTATACTTTATCCTAGATAATAATTCAGAATTGCGGTAAAGGCGGCTCGGATCAAGTCCTGGAAACACAAGCAGTAGTACATGTTGAACGGTTATGGTAAGCAATGCAGTGCAACACGAGACAGCAGTATGTACAAGTCTTGGGATCCGTGAGCGACACGCGGTGTTTTTTTTTTGTTCTCCCCCACGAACGACCTCCCAAAAAACGCGCTTTTTAACGGCTGTACATGTACGAGGATACTCTCTGGGAGTGACCTACCTCCCACTGCATTCTGTTTTGCGGCTCTCTCGCGAGCACACCCTCTGGTATTATTACGGGGGGCCAAGTCGATCGCCCCGATGGTCTGGAGGTAACCTCGAACGCTTCTGAACGTTGATGTCTGGAGTTCGAATCTCACGTGGGTCGGACTTTTGAGTTTATTTGCAAAAATACAAAAACATAAAAAAACGGAATCAACTGCTGAGAGCGCCAATTAATAGTAGCGTGGGCAGGCGCAATTCGATGCGAGTCGACGAGGGAAGGAAAGGCTGAAGTCTTCTCGCGATAAAAATGCAAGGCAAGAACCGTAGTGGGGGAGGAGGGAGAGGAGCCTACTTTGTGACCCCGGATCTGAGTTACGACTAAGAAGGAAAGATAATAAATGGGATGGACAAAAAAAAAAAAAAAAAAAAAAAAAAAGTAAACACTAGTAAATAGGGACCTACGGACGTGGGCTACGGTAGAGGTAGCACTTTTTGGCTGATTCGTTTTCTGAACGATCGGGCTCCTTAACCCAAATTCGTCGTTTTTTCATTTTTGTGACGAAATATGTTTCCGAGTATACTTCGGTCATGACATTTCTCATCCGGCAGCATTTTTATTTCCCTCTAAAACTATTTTTGACTTGCTATTAGTATGACGCTCCTCAAGTGAGGAGCTCAGAAAAAAACATGGTGCACCTCTACCGTAGCATGTGTCTACGGTACACACGAAAAACTGTATATTTACCTATTTTTACGAACACTATTTGGGTCTATTTAATATGGTCCTCCGTAATAAGCGAAACAACTACCAGGTATTAAATAGTGTCGTCTGGTGTCAGCGTAAACAACTAGTGTCGTCTGGTGTCAGCGTGTGAAGAGCCAACCGTTGTTACCCGTGTCTCCCGGAGGATATATATCTATATGTACAAGGGCTCCGCATGGGTGCCGGCATTCGCCGGCACCCATGCTTCGGATAGGACATATACCTGGTACATTACTGCTGTAGTTTTTTGGTACCATCCTTGCTATTTACGACAGTGTGATGGCGCTCGCTCGTATTTCGATACCTGACGCCCACGTGCAGAATCAAGGCAATGCCAAGGGTTGCAGGGAGAAGGGACTGCTGCGTGCTGAAATATTCAGTTCGCAACCTCATTTCTCAGTCTCAACAGTCAGTCTCAGAAAGGCAATCAGTCGCATTCGGTGTTCCCTGGATAGTCTCAGTCCTCAGGATAGTTTGAGATTTCTGAGATTTACGACAACAACAATCTGATGGCGCTCGCTCGTGTTTTGACATCTGACACATACTACGTGCAGAATCAAGGCAATGCCAGGTCTTATTGCAGGAAGAAGGAAACGCTACTACTGCTGTAATTGCTGATACTCAGTTCGCAACTTCATTCTCAGTCTCTGTCAGAAATGCACCAGTCGAGGTCCCGGTGGCGGGCTCAGTTTCAGTTTTGGCACGTGCGGCAAAAACACTCCGTGCCGAGCAAGCGGTTCCGCATGGATATGCGAAGTCGAGGCAACGGGGGGGAAATCTCAATTATTCTCTGACTCTCGTGTGTCTGAGCAGACTCGTATCTAGCACTGTACACTACAACAAACAGTAGTACTGCTGTACAGCAGTACGTACTACACAACAGCACTCAGCAATACTCGTATACACACCAGCTACTCGCTACGTCGTACATACAGTACTCGTACCTGGTACTACTCTTACGTACTGCTGTTTGTTCTTGTACGTATTACAGCCTGGCACAGCAGTAATATCTCTACGCTGAAAAATAAGCTACAGTACTGTTGTACTGAATCCACCCGAAAAAAAATCAGCCGAGTTTTCATTCATCCGTGGATCTTTGAGTTTTTAATTGAGGCGAGATATTTTGAGTTGAGACTCGCACCACAAATATCTCTCTCAGCAGCAACAGCACCACGCATATCATCCTCAGCGGCCAGTAGAGCCGAGATATCTCCTCAAGATCCACGCACTTGGAGGTCGCTGCGCTCGGCGGCGGCGCTTGANCTAGCCAGCCAACTAGTCGACTAAAGTCAGGCGAGCGAAGCGAGCCAAAAAAGCCCCCCCCGGCCGAGGGGGCCCCGCTGGAGGCGCCCCCGGAGGGCCCGCCGGAGGCGCCTCCGGAGGATCCCGCTGAAGGCGCCGCCGGAGGCAAAAAATATGCTATTTGGCTTCATTTTACACCCAAAAAGCATGATAAATGGGCCAAGTTTATCTCTGGTTTTGATCACGAAACAGGTGTATTTCTAAACTTCGTCTCAGTTTGTCGGATATTAAAGAGATGCACCAGAAATATATGGTACGTTCTCGTACCCGGTACGTTAAGCATCTCACTTGCTTTATCCATTAATTTGCGTTTATTTTGTTTTGGTTTTTCTCTGTTTCAGTCTGACCACATAATTTGTATCTCTCTAGGATTGGGAATCAGGACAGGCACTGGGTGTACTGATGTGGTTGAGTAGAAAGAACGGGTTTAATGTGAAGACAACACACACACATACTCGTGCGGCAGGCAGTAGCACATCACCAGTACAAACTAAAAATAGGACACAAAATAGACTGGGATCGGCCAAACTAGACGGGGATCGACCAAAATAGACTGGGATCGACCAAAATAGACTGGGATCGACACACAGCTCAGGACGAGCATCGCTCAAACACCCGAGCAAGAGGTGCTCATCATCCAGCTGACACACTCATGACAGAGACATACTTGTGTTATTACAGTAATAGCACGTTGGGACAAAGTCCCGCCATCACAGTTGACTGCATTAACCATAAGACCAGAGTTCTACCTTTTACTGTATACTCGTATGGTCCGTCCGGCACAAAATATTTCCAATGACGTTTACGAAGTAGTCATAACTCATGAAAAAAAATACTTTTTTTTAAAATGAGAACCATATGTTCGTGACCGCAAAGACAAAAGGAATCGATGCTGAGAACGAGAAAGAAAAATATATTTCCACACTAAATTCAAGTAGTTACGCAACAATGCATCAAAAAATATTTCTCCAAGACTGGCCAAAATCGACCAAAATCAGTCATTTGGGGCAAAATTATGAATATCTCACGCAATTTGGTATTGCTGCAAACGAAAAAAAAACGGCCTGGAGGCGTGGACGAGAGCAATCGTTTGCCGTATTCTACTGGTATATCGCACGCTTTGTCAAACAGTAGTAACCAGGGGAAAATGACCTTCGATATACATTGTTTCCCTCATATCTCTCTCTCTAAAGCTGTTTTTTTATTATGAAAAAAATGGCCGGCGGCCTATGGCCATAGCTCCCCAAATCAGTGCTCAGAATTTGGGTTTGAAAAGTATTACACCCAGGGAAACAAGGGGCTTGTTTATACGTTTTTGGCATGAACGAGGCGAATTAATATAATGATTAAAAAAAATCGTGAGAAGCTGCGCGCAGTGTTGAGCTTTCTGACGGTGCCTCCAGATTTCCGAACAGCTCAACACATCCTGAGAAATGTACCTTGGTGCGGGGAATGTATTGAAAATATTGAAATATTGTCCCAGATGGACTACAAAGATGCAGAACCCCGCAAATCATCTCGCATCAAAAGTATGAATCCCTGTCCCCGTTTGGGGCGCTTGGAAAACCGGCGCTCCTTCTGTACGCGGTAGCGAACCGCTACCTTGTCGCGTGCACTCGCTTCGGAGGAGCGCTCGGTACAGTCACTTCTTCGTCGGACGCTCCATCACCGCCATGGTCCGTCGACAGGCCAGGCTCAGCGGTGCTGGCACCCTCGGCCCTGCCATCGGCACCGGCACCGTCGATGGCGATGGGTTGATGCGCCATGAGTTGTGGAAGACCTCTCTCTGTGCGTGGTGGTACTGCTTGGGGACACCGAGAAATACGCACCCCGTACCAAACAAGCCTTCCTACAAGCAAGGAAACCCAATAAACAAAAACAGTTGGATAGTTGGCACCGCCGCAACTATCTTAAAACACTAGCCAGCTAATAACTAGCTGGTAACTATTAGTCAGCCAACTCACAGCCCTAGAAATCGGGGAATACCTATTATTATATGCCTTTTAGTGTGTCGGCCAATTTTACAAAAACCAAAAAACGCGCGTGATTTTTTCGAGACAAAGCTCGTAAGGGCTCGGGGCGGGGTCGGGGTTGGGGTTGGGTCTAGGTTAGGGTGTTCTAAAATAGGTGTTTTCGGCGTTTTTCGGATTATCCCTTTTCATAACACTTGGAACCACACACGCGGGCCACAACCAACTCCCCGATTTCTATACTTTATCCTAGATAGTAATTCAGAATTGCGGTAAAGGCGGCTCGATCAAGTCCTGGAAACACAAGCTAGTACATGTTGAACGGTTTGGTAAGCAATGTAGTGCAACAAGACAGCAGTATGCTACAAGTCTTGGGATCCGTGAGCGACACGCGGTGTCTTTTGTTCTCCCCCACGAACGACCTCCCAAAAACGCGCTTTTAAACGGCTGTACATTACGAGATACTCTGGGAGTGATACTCCCTATGAATTCTGTTTTAGCGGCTCTCTCGCGAGCACACCCTCTGGTACATTATACGGGGGGCCATAGTAAACACTAGTAAATAGGGGCCTACGGTACACACGAAAAACGGTATATTTACCTATTTTTACGAACACTATTTGGTCCTATTTACTCTAGGTCCTCAGTAGTAAGCGAAACAACTGTCGTCTGGTGTCAGCGTGTGAAGGGCCAACCGTTGTTACCCGTGTCTCCCGAAGGATATATAGAGAGAGAGAAAACAGAGAGTACATATGCAGTAGGTATTCATGGCTGTCGCTAGGAAATTTCACGCCGCAGGATATTGGTGATTGTCGTCAACTTGTGTGCGTTAGTTGCTTTGAAGAATTTTACACGTGGTACAGATCATCTACAGATAGATTATCTGCAGATCGATCATCTCCAGATATACCATCTACAGATAGATAATTTACAGATAGATCATCTACAGATAGACCATCCACAGATAGATCATCTACAGTAGATCCCAACCTCCTGGGTAGGAAGTTTCACGCCACAGGATATTGGTGATTGTCGTCAACTTGTGTGCATTGATTGTTTTGGAGAATTTCACACGTCGGGCAGATCATCTACAGATCATACAGATCATCTACAGATATATCATATATAGACACATAATCTAGATCCTAACCTGTGTGCAGGATCTGTACAGAGTACAGATCCAACCCAGGAAACCTATCTTAGATCGTGCAGATTGTACGGCTCCCACCCTAAAACAACATGAGCTACGTAGATCCTACAGACCAGGAATTCATCTGCCCTGAAACGGCTAGATCATAAAGTAGGGATAGATGATTTGTCGAATGTGTGGATAATTTGGAGAATCGTTTTTTTTTTTAGTATCGGTCGGCGGTGGTATATAGAACCTCGGTCTTAAAACCCGGCCTCAGCAAGCTCGAAAGGGGTACAGTACCTTGTTTTTGACGAGGTATAAAAATTAGAAACTCGCATTCGCTTGTAGCATTACAAAAGCTCTCCAACGGTACAAAACAGGATAAGGCTGATACGGTGCCCGACTAAGTTTTTTGTCGACATGTGGTTACCGTCACACAGGCTGAGGCTGATTCAGACGATGGACCCCCCGCTCGGGTCCGTGGTGTTGCTGGTGGGATCGCGAGCAGACCACTTCGGGTCTGTGGGGCAGGACTACCTGCAGAAGCTGTGGGAGCGAGCCCGCGAGGTACGGTGTGAAGGCCTACAGCCCGCGTGCATGATACAGTAGTGGGGCCTATATAAGGCGACATTAATAAGGCGACCACTCGAGATAAGGCGGTCACAATCGGCTGGCACGGCCGTAACCTTGAATACAACTGACTATACGAATAAGGCGACCACTCGAGATAAGGCGGTCAAAATGTCTTGGCACGGGGTCGCCTTATATAGCCCCCACTACTGTACTGCTCGAGAGTGCGCGCGGGCGGAAAGTCACGGGCGGAGGCTGAGGGGGGCGACCCTCGAGAAGAGCGGGCGAGAAAGCCAACGCGAGGCCTTCAAAACGGGTCCCGAGTGCGAGTCCGGTCTAAAGCGAAGTCAGAGCCGAACAGGTCCAAGATCACCTGAGTGGTCAATGCTCATTTTACTTATATCTATATAGAAAACAAAGAGTACATACGCAGTAGGTATTCATGGCTGTCGCTTAGGAAGAATAACGCCGCAGGATATTGGTGATTGTCGTCAACTTGTGTGCGTTGGTTGCTTTGGAGAATTTTACACGTGGTACAGATCATCTACAGATATATTATCTACAGATCGATCATCTACAGATATACCATCTACAGATATATCATCTACAGATATATCATCTACAAATAGATCATCTACAGATATATCATTTGCAGATAGATCATCTACAGATATATCATCTACAGGTAGATCATCTACAGTAGATCCTAACCTGCCGTTAAGATATGTTGCGCAGGATCTGTACGGTACAGATCTTACCCAGGAAACCTTTCTTAGATCACGTAAATTGTACGGCTCCCACCTTAAATCAATATGAGCTAGATCCTATAGATCAGGAATACATCTGCCCGGAAAGGCCTAGATGATGAAGTGGGGATAGACGATCTGTCCAATATATGGGTAATTTGGAGAATCGTTTTTTTTTTTTGTATCGTTCGGCGGTGGTATATAGAACCTCGGTCTTAGGACCCGGCGTCAGCCAGCTCGGAAGGGGTACAGTACCTTTTTTTGACGAGGGATACAAACTAGAAACTCGCGTTCGCTTGTAACATTACAAAAGCTCTCCAACGGTACAAAACAGGTTAAGGCTGACATGGTGCTCTTTCGTGTTTTGTCGACATGTGTTACCGCCGCACAGGCTGAGGCTGATTCAGACGATGGACCCCCCGCTGGGGTCCGTGGTGCTGCTGGTGGGGTCGCGAGCAGACCACTTCGGGTCTGTGGGGCAGGACTACCTGCAGAAGCTGTGGGAGCGAGCCCGCGAGGTACGATGTGAAGGCCTGCAGTGGTAGTAGAGATGTCAATACAGCCCGCGGGCGTGATACCGTAACAATAGAGCTACGTAACTCTCTTGAGACTACGTCAGTCGGAGAAATCGGTGATACAGAGTGACGGTTACAGCAGTATTAATAGTAGTAGTAACGGCCACTGCGTGATTGGTGGATGATATGATCCAGTATGCAATGGTTGCTGTCCGAGTTATATACAATGGTTGCAATGCAAGGAGTCAGTCGTACGGCACGGGCGCAACATTATCCTATGGTGCCCGTACTGCTGAGCGCCCCACGCTGCTGCCAGACGATTGCAAAGTTCGAGGGGTGAAAAAAAAAGGCTGTAATGTAATGTTGGGAGAGTTTTGCGTGCGTGCAACCAACATGTCTTGTCACACCAGTGCTATTCTCCCTATTAGTACACCAGCACTGGGACCTTTTAACCCTTGTTGTCGACGCATGGCCACTGCGAATGATGCATGCCACGGCAGAGGTACACCACGCACCATGCTTTTTTTCTGAAGCTTCCAACTTGAGAGGTGCTCTATACTATTTACGGAGGACCATAGTTCATAGGACCTGCGGTATACACAAAAACCTACATATTTACCTATTTTTGCTAACAATATTTGGTCCTATTATATGATATTTACTATGGTCCCCCGTAATAGTACAAAGTCAGAAACTAATCTTGGGGGACGAAAAAAAATGTGCTACGCACCCAATGAAAAACACCATGGCCTAACTATACAACGACGAACGATATTGCAACACGAGAATGAAAGTCCGGCGATTTGGGGTTAAGCAGCCCGATCAGTCAGAAACCATTTCAGACCAAAAAGTGCTCGTGCCAGGTATGTACGACCTCTATCGCAGCACGCGATTGATCGAAGCTGGGGTGTGTTGAAGTCGTATATATGTATATCATTTATTTATTTTAATCCACCCCCCCCACAAATATAAAGACACGCTTCCTGAATTCTACAGCCTCAGATGGTGTCCCTCTCATACAAAGGATGTACATCCTGCATGAGGACACATTACACCCGTAAGTACGCGCGATCGAGGTAAAACACTCAGCTACGAGCTGGTTCAGGCATATCACCCAAAATTTCGTCAGTCACGAATGCCGCATGCAATAGCAACTCCAATGTCACATATTTGGTATCATACTGACCGCCATGAACAGTGGAAGAGGGTGACGTCGCCAGTTTTTTGTCCAAGGACCTAGAACTGGCGCTACCGCCGAAAATGTGGCCCGGCCAATCACAGGCCTTCAAAGTGGTCAACAATAGTCAGGCGTTTCCGTAGGAAAACCTGTTTTCCCCCATTTTTTTTTTCTGAACGAGCCGCTTCCAGGTGGTCTAAGGCATGTTTGTACAAAGTTTCACGCAAATATTCGAAAATCTGACTGCGTATGATCATATTAAGTCATATTTAACGCCCAAAATCGATTCTATACTAAAACTAAGTAACTACGAGGCGACGCCTATTTTTGCACTTTTACCGCATAAAAGTCCAAATGTCCACGCCGTTTTTTGGAGATAGACCCTGAAATTTCGTACACGTGTTTTATGTGCCCTACCCGAGCCTTTTACGAATGGGTTTTTTTTTTTTTTTTTTTTCGCCGGAAATTTTGGATCTCTTGAGACCCAAATTTCCCAAAAAAATACAAAACAAGCAATATCTGACGGAAAAAAAAAACAAAAAAACCCATCCGTTCAAGTCTCGGGTAGGGCGCATAAAACACGTGTGCCAAATTTCAGGGTCTAACTCCAAAAAACGGCGTGGACATTCGCCACTGAATGAATTTTTGGTGATATGCCTGAACCAGCCTGTACGAGTAGCAAATATGAGTTTTGACGAAATCGTCGATCTCACAGCTGTGTGTGTTTGTTTTTAAACATACCCTATGCTGGAGACTTTTGCCCTCTGTTGGCGACCGCTCTCCACTGCGGGACACTACCATGGCCTGAATACGCAACGAACCGCACCGTAGTGGGGGGGGGAGGGAGAGGAGCCTACTGTGTGACCCCGGATCTGAGTTACGACTATAGGGAGGGAGAAAGACGGAAGTGCGAAGATAATAAATGGGATGGAAAAAAAAAAAAAAAAATTGCAACACAAGATTGAAAGTCCGGCGATTTCGGGTTTTAAGGAGCCCGATCATGCAGAAAACTTTTTAGCCAGAAAGTGAGGACTATTAACAAATCGTCCGGTAACATCATGGATCAATGTACGGGCGTAGAACCCCTATAAAACCCAAACCCTAACCCCAAACCCGACCAAACTATTGGTGACCAGGAAAAATCCCAGAAATATCCTGCCGAACGAAATGCTAATACTATAGCAGAAAGTGCTACCTTTATCGTATATAGCACGCGACAGATCAACCCTTTTAGAACTGCAGTCCCGTTATGGGGACAAACCACTCTAATTCTAAGTAATTTGTCCCCAAAACGGGACTCCAGTCCTAAAAGGGTTAGGTCGTATATGTATACCGTGTATTAAGTCGTATATGTATACCCTATACTGGAGACTTTGCCCTCTGTTGGCGACCGTTCCACCACTGCAGGACCTACCAACCATTGTATCGAAGCTGGGACAACTTTTTTTTTTATTGGGCAGCGGCCAAAAACAGGTATACCTGGTCCGTTTGCGCCCAAAAACAGGCACATACTTGAAATCAAGTAAAAAACGCACTCCACGTGCCCTGCCATTTGTCCAAAACTCGTTGTACCTGTTTTTGCCTCTTTAAAACCCAGGTATACCTGATTTTGTTAGGGCTGTGAGTTGGCTGACTAATAGTTGCCAGCTAGTTATTAGTTGGCTAGTTTTTTAAGTTACAGTAGTTGCGGCGGTGCCAACTATCCAACTATTTTTGTCTTTTGGGTTTCCTTGCTTGTAGGAAGGCTTGTTTGGCACGGGGTGCGTATTTCTCGGCGTCCCCAAGCAGTACCACCACGCGCAGAGAGAGGTCTTCCGCAACTCATGGCGCATCAACCCGTCGCCATTGACGGTGCCGGTGCCGTTGGCAGGGCCGAGGGTGCCGGCACCGCTGAGCCTGGCCTGTCGACGGGCAATGGCGGTGATGGAGCGTCTGACGAAGAAGTGACTATACCGAGCGCTCCTCCGAAATCGAGTGCACGCGACAAGGCAGCGGTTCGCTACCGCGTACAGAAGGGGCGCCGGCTTTCCAAGGCCCCCAAACGGGGACAGGGATTCATACTTTGATGCGATATGATTCGCGGGGTTCTGTATCTTTGTATGATACGAGTATAAAGTAGAATGTAGAACTCTGGTGTTACCACTCTGTTCCGAAATATAAGCACATTTTGTATGTTGTTATTAAATAAAAACAGTGCTTATATTTCGGGACAGAGTGATATGGTTCATGCGGTCTACTGTGATGGCGGGACTTTGTCTCAACGTGCTGTTACCAGCTAGCTTTTACCGTAATAATACAAGTACGTCTCTCTCATAAGTGCGTCAACTAGATGATAAGCACCTCTGGCTCGGGTGTTTGAGCGATGCTCGCCCTGAGCTGTGTGTCGATCCCAGTCTATTTTAGTCGATCCCCGTCTATTTTGGTCGATCCCAGTCTAGTTTGGTGGATCCCAGTCTATTTTGTGTCCTATTTTTAGTTTGTACTGGTGATGTGCTACTGCCTGCCGCACGAGTATGTACCGTATATTTCTGGTGCATCTCTTTAATACCAGGTATCCGACAAACTGAGACGAAGTTTAGAAATATACCTATTTCGTGATCAAAGCCAAAGATAAACTTGGCCCATTTATTATGCTCTTTGTGTTTAAAATGAACCCAAATAGCGTCATTTTTGGCTCCGGCGGCGCCTTCAGCGGGATCCTCCGGAGGCGCCTCCGGCGGGCCCTCCGGGGGCGCCTCCAGCGGGGCCCCCTCGGCCGGGAGGGGGGGTTTTGGCTCGCTTCGCTTGCCTGACTTTAGTCGACTAGTTGGCTGGCTACCGAACTCCAGCCAACTCACAGCCCTAGGTTTTGTGTACTCTGCTTGACTTTCATTTTTTTTGTCGTTTTTAAGCCAATCAGAGGCCCTTCATAGTTCCACCCTATGCCCCCTATACAAATGCCGACGTACGCTAAGACCCCCTCCTCCCTTCGCACCTCGCACCACACGCCACTCGAGCGACACACAAATCTGCCTGCACACCTCCGCCGAAATAATACGAGATAGAAGGCTCCCCTTCGGGATTGCGGTTGACTTGGAATACCAGGGGTGTCGCAAGCAGAGAAGGGAGAATACAGCAGCAGGCGTTCGTTCCTCGTACTATTAACAGCAGCTACTCGTATACGTAGCCACCGGGCGAGCACGAAGAACATGAAAAAAAACTCTACTTGGCGTTGCAAGGAAAACGGCAGGTTCGTGGGGTACGTTTTTAACTTGATTTTAGTATGTACCTGTTTTTGGCCCCGAACGGACCAGGTGCACCTGTTTTCGGCCGCTGCCCTTTTTTATTTAGTGTGCCGTATAACCGTACAGCAGGCAGTGGGACCCTTACCTTGCCCTTGTTGGTGCTACCGCTGATCGCTGACTTCTCCTCTCTGCAGGACCTAACCCGCGAGGAGCTTCGAGCCGGCCTCGACGCCTCGCTGCCGACGTTCGCAGGGTGCCTTGCGATGGACTGCAGGAAGGCCAATGACACCAACGTCGGTCGCCTAAAGGAGGTGTGAAAAACTGCAGATTTCGCGAATGTGTTCAAGGGGAAAAAATCCTGGGAAAATCTAGGAAAATGCCAGGAAGATTCCAGGAAATATCGGGTTTACAATTTTCCTCCATCAATTAACAACACAGTATTACGGGGGGCCTTAGTAAATAGCACCAAATATTGTTAGTAAAAATAGGTAAACATACTGGTTTTTGTGTGTACCGGAGGTCCTATTTACTATGCTCCCCCGTGATAGTAGGTCGAGTGTAAACGCCCATCATGCTGCTGTATTGGAGCAGTGCGTATCCCCTTGGCGGGTTACAACTTGAACCGCGTTACGGGCAACAAAACTACTTGGAATTAGAACATGTTATTAATAGCAGTACGAAGTTACTATTACTACAATAGTAAAGTAAATTGCTTTCCGAATGTTACAGTAGACTACTAGCTGTACAGCAGCGTTGCGGTGGTGCTTTGTGTCGTAGTAGTCCGTAGTACGTACGAGCTACCTGTATTAATAGTAGCAGTCTTCCGATGCGTCCACGTGGTCGAGGAGGCGGTGTATCGGCATATACACGGTGAAACCCGGACATAGGGATGTTTAACCCGTTGAAGCACATGTAGGCCTTAAGAACTGCACTCCCGTATTATGGACAAATCACTTGGAATTAGAGTCATATTTAGGTTTATGGAATTAGATTCACGTACCAGGTACAGCAGTGCACTACGAAAAGGGTCAAGATCAACGCGTCAAACTAGACGGGGATCGACCAAAATAGACTGGGATCGACCAAAATAGACTGGGATCGACACACAGCTCAGGACGAGCATCGCTCAAACACCCGAGCAAGAGGTGCTCATCATCCAGCTGACACACTCATGACAGAGACATACTTGTGTTATTACAGTAATAGCACGTTGGGACAAAGTCCCGCCATCACAGTTGACTGCATTAACCATAAGACCAGAGTTCTACCTTTTACTGTATACTCGTATGGTCCGTCCGGCACAAAATATTTCCAATGACGTTTACGAAGTAGTCATAACTCATGAAAAAAAATACTTTTTTTTAAAATGAGAACCATATGTTCGTGACCGCAAAGACAAAAGGAATCGATGCTGAGAACGAGAAAGAAAAATATATTTCCACACTAAATTCAAGTAGTTACGCAACAATGCATCAAAAAATATTTCTCCAAGACTGGCCAAAATCGACCAAAATCAGTCATTTGGGGCAAAATTATGAATATCTCACGCAATTTGGTATTGCTGCAAACGAAAAAAAAACGGCCTGGAGGCGTGGACGAGAGCAATCGTTTGCCGTATTCTACTGTATATCGCACGKTTTGTCAAACAGTAGTAACCAGGGGAAAATGACCTTCGATATACATTGTTTCCCTCATATCTCTCTCTCTAAAGCTGTTTTTTTATTATGAAAAAAATGGCCGGCGGCCTATGGCCATAGCTCCCCAAATCAGTGCTCAGAATTTGGGTTTGAAAAGTATTACACCCAGGGAAACAAGGGGCTTGTTTATACGTTTTTGGCATGAACGAGGCGAATTAATATAATGATTAAAAAAAATCGTGAGAAGCTGCGCGCAGTGTTGAGCTTTCTGACGGTGCCTCCAGATTTCCGAACAGCTCAACACATCCTGAGAAATGTACCTTGGTGCGGGGAATGTATTGAAAATATTGAAATATTGTCCCAGATGGACTACAAAGATGCAGAACCCCGCAAATCATCTCGCATCAAAAGTATGAATCCCTGTCCCCGTTTGGGGCGCTTGGAAAACCGGCGCTCCTTCTGTACGCGGTAGCGAACCGCTACCTTGTCGCGTGCACTCGCTTCGGAGGAGCGCTCGGTACAGTCACTTCTTCGTCGGACGCTCCATCACCGCCATGGTCCGTCGACAGGCCAGGCTCAGCGGTGCTGGCACCCTCGGCCCTGCCATCGGCACCGGCACCGTCGATGGCGATGGGTTGATGCGCCATGAGTTGTGGAAGACCTCTCTCTGTGCGTGGTGGTACTGCTTGGGGACACCGAGAAATACGCACCCCGTACCAAACAAGCCTTCCTACAAGCAAGGAAACCCAATAAACAAAAACAGTTGGATAGTTGGCACCGCCGCAACTATCTTAAAACACTAGCCAGCGAATAACTAGCTGGTAACTATTAGTCAGCCAACTCACAGCCCTAGAAATCGGGGAATACCTTATTATATGCCTTTTAGTGTAGTCGACCAATTTTACAAAAAAACCCTGATTTTTTCGAGACAAAGCTCGTAAGGGCCGGGGCGGGGTCGGGGTTGGGGTTGGGATCAGGTTAGTGTCTAAAATAGGGTTTTCGGCGTTTTTCGGATTATCCTTTCTCATAACACTGGAACCACACGCGGGCCACAACCAACTCCCAGATTTATATACTTTATCCTAGATAGTAATTCAGAATTGCGGTAAAGGCGGCTCATATCAAGTCCTGGAAATACAGTAGTACATGTTGAACGAGTATTGGTAAGCAATGTAATGTAACATAAGACAGCAGTATGCACAAGTCCTGGGATCCGTGAGCGACACGCGGTGTCTTCCCCCCCACGAACGACCTCCCAAAAACCCGGTTTTAAACGGCTGTACATATACGAGAATAAGCTCTGGGGATGATCTCCCGTTGAATTCTGTTTTACGGCTCTTCGAGCATACCCTCTGGTACCATTTACGGGGGGCCATAGTAAACACTAGTAAATAGGGGCCTACGGTACACACGAAAAACGGTATATTTACCTATTTTTACGAACACTATTTGGTCCTATTTACTCTAGGTCCTCAGTAGTAAGCGAAACAACTGTCGTCTGGTGTCAGCGTGTGAAGGGCCAACCGTTGTTACCCGTGTCTCCCGAAGGATATATAGAGAGAGAGAAAACAGAGAGTACATATGCAGTAGGTATTCATGGCTGTCGCTAGGAAATTTCACGCCGCAGGATATTGGTGATTGTCGTCAACTTGTGTGCGTTAGTTGCTTTGAAGAATTTTACACGTGGTACAGATCATCTACAGATAGATTATCTGCAGATCGATCATCTCCAGATATACCATCTACAGATAGATAATTTACAGATAGATCATCTACAGATAGACCATCCACAGATAGATCATCTACAGTAGATCCCAACCTCCTGGGTAGGAAGTTTCACGCCACAGGATATTGGTGATTGTCGTCAACTTGTGTGCATTGATTGTTTTGGAGAATTTCACACGTCGGGCAGATCATCTACAGATCATACAGATCATCTACAGATATATCATATATAGACACATAATCTAGATCCTAACCTGTGTGCAGGATCTGTACAGAGTACAGATCCAACCCAGGAAACCTATCTTAGATCGTGCAGATTGTACGGCTCCCACCCTAAAACAACATGAGCTACGTAGATCCTACAGACCAGGAATTCATCTGCCCTGAAACGGCTAGATCATAAAGTAGGGATAGATGATTTGTCGAATGTGTGGATAATTTGGAGAATCGTTTTTTTTTTTAGTATCGGTCGGCGGTGGTATATAGAACCTCGGTCTTAAAACCCGGCCTCAGCAAGCTCGAAAGGGGTACAGTACCTTGTTTTTGACGAGGTATAAAAATTAGAAACTCGCATTCGCTTGTAGCATTACAAAAGCTCTCCAACGGTACAAAACAGGATAAGGCTGATACGGTGCCCGACTAAGTTTTTTGTCGACATGTGGTTACCGTCACACAGGCTGAGGCTGATTCAGACGATGGACCCCCCGCTCGGGTCCGTGGTGTTGCTGGTGGGATCGCGAGCAGACCACTTCGGGTCTGTGGGGCAGGACTACCTGCAGAAGCTGTGGGAGCGAGCCCGCGAGGTACGGTGTGAAGGCCTACAGCCCGCGTGCATGATACAGTAGTGGGGCCTATATAAGGCGACATTAATAAGGCGACCACTCGAGATAAGGCGGTCACAATCGGCTGGCACGGCCGTAACCTTGAATACAACTGACTATACGAATAAGGCGACCACTCGAGATAAGGCGGTCAAAATGTCTTGGCACGGGGTCGCCTTATATAGCCCCCACTACTGTACTGTAACAGTAGAGCTAACCCTCTTGAGACTACTTCAGACTACTTCGGTTGGGGAAATCGACGATTACTTAGTGACGGTTACAGCAGCAGTAGTAGTAACGGCCAGTGCATGATTGGTGGATGGTATGATACAATGGTTGCTGTCCGAGTTACAATGGTTGCAATGCAAGGAGTCAGTCGTACGGCACGGGCGCAACATTATCCTATGATACCCGTGCTGCTGAGCGCCTCACGCTGCTGCCAGACAATTGCAAAGTTTGAGGGATGAGAAGGCTATAATGTTGGGAGAGTTTTGCGTGCGTGCAACCAACATGTCTTGTCACACCAGTGCTATTCTCCATATTAATACACCAATACTGGGACCTTTTACCCTTGTTGTCGACGCATGGCCACTGCGAACGATGCATGCTACGATAGAGGTACACCATGCACCATGCTTTTTTTCTGAAGCTCCCAATTTGAGAGGAGCTCTATACGAATACAAAGTCAGAAACTGATCTTGGGGACGAAAACGAAAGTGCTATATACGTACCCGACGAAGAATACCATGGCCTAACTATACAACGACGAACGATATTGCAACACGAGGATGGCAGTCGGATAATGTCGGGTTAAGCACCCCGATCATTCATCAACCATTTTAGTCAAAAAGTGCTACTCGTACCAGGTATATACCTCTCTCTCTGCCTCTATCGCAGCACGCGATTGATCGAAGCTGGGATGTATTAAGTAGTATGTGTGTATATACGGTCGCCCCGGTGGGCTAGCAGGTAACCACGAAGCTTGTTGGCGTCAAGGTCGTGAGTTCGAACCCCCCCCGAATGCATGCTCGTAGGGACCTTTCTCACAAAAAATATCTTGACTAGCGGAAAGCGCGAAAGCGTGAGTTAGCAAAATTCGATGAAAATCGACGAGCGTTGGGAACGCTGAACCCTCTGCGCGATAAAAATCAAGGCACGAACCGTAGCGGGGAGGAGGGAGAAGAGCCTGCTTTGTGACCCCGGATCTGAGTTACGACTATGGAGGGAGAGGGACAGAAGTGAGAAAATATGAAATGAGACTTTGGCCTCTGTTGGCGACCGTTCACCACTGCAGGACCTATCAACCATTCTATCGAAGCTGGGACAAGCCTTTTATTTAGTGTGCCTTATAAACGTACAGCAGGCAGTGAGACCCTTACCCTTGTTGGTGTGCTACCGCTGACCGCTGACCTCTCCTCTGTGCAGGACCTAACCCGCGAGGAGCTTCGAGCCGGCCTCGACGCCTCGCTGCCGACGTTCGCAGGGTGCCTTGCGATGGACTGCAGGAAGGCCAATGACACCAACGTCGGTCGCCTTAAAGAGGTGTGAAAAACTGCAAATTTCGCTAATGTGTTCAAGGGGAAAAAATCCTGGGAAAATCTAGGAAAATGCCAGGAAGATTCCAGGAAATATCGGGTTTACAATTTTCCTGCATCAATTAACAACACAGTATTACGGGGGGCCTTAGTAAATAGCACCAAATATTGTTAGTAAAAATAGGTAAACATACTGGTTTTTGTGTGTACCGGAGGTCCTATTTACTATGCTCCCCCGTGATAGTAGGTCGAGTGCAAACGCCCATGCATGCTGCTGTGTTAAAGCAGTGCGTAACCCCTTGGCGGGTTACAACTTGAACCGCGTTACGGGCAACAAAACTACTTGGAATTAGAACATGTTATTAATAGCAGTACGAAGTTACTATTACTACAATAGTAAAGTAAATTGCTTTCCGAATGTTACAGTAGACTACTAGCTGTACAGCAGCGTTGCGGTGTTGCTTTGTGTTGTAGTAGTCCGTAGTACGTACGAGCTACCTGTATTAATAGTAGCAGTCTTCCGATGCGTCCACGTGGTCGAGGAGGCGGTGTATCGGCATATACACGGTGAAACCCGGACATAGGGATGTTTAACCCGTTGAAGCACATGTAGGCCTTAAGAACTGCACTCCCGTATTATGGACAAATCACTTGGAATTAGAGTCATATTTAGGTTTATGGAATTAGATTCACGTACCAGGTACAGCAGTGCACTACGAAAAGGGTCAAGATCAACGCGTCACAGCCAGAACCAAGCCCTCTTTAACTATACATTGCTCTTATCTGGAGTGGGAAATATAAGAGCGTTTCGTGTATATGATATACGTAATATGAGGGCGTTTAGTGCAGGCGGGACATGCCGATGTGACCTGACCGCTCTCAAGTGCCGAGTTTGTCTTATCTTGGATGCTTTTACTCATAGCCCCGTAAGAAACGGTCCCTCGTTTTTGGAGCCAAACTACTTGGAATTAGTGTGGCGTAAGTTTTGCAGTTCTGAAAAGGGTACCCACTGACTGCTTGTGTGTACATTTCGCCCCCCAAGACAGTGTGTACGTGTATACTAAGTACCAGGTATACTCGTATTGCGGAGAGGCATAGGCAAAAGGACCAAATATTGTTAGTAAACATAGGCAAATATGTAGTTTTTAGTGTGTACCGTCGGTTCTATTTAATCTATGGTCCCCCGCATAAGTGTGTGTGTTTTTTTTTGTGTAGAGACACCGGTTTGCTGCTGCGCCTTCGTGCTTTTTCTTGTCCGGCATCCATTTATCAGTTCTTATTTGTATTGTTCCCTCTTTTTATGTTTTATGTTTTGTTACTATTTTATGTTGTACTTCGCTGTGGTGGGTCTCGGCTCAGTTCTGTTCGTTTTCGTTTTCGTTGTTTTTTTTCCCATATGTATGTATACATATATTTTTGTAAATTCATGTTTTTTTTTTGTGGATGGATGGATGTGGTCCATGGTTGTCCAGGCGATCGCGCACGCGGACACCCTTTTTGCCGAGGAGGGCAATGGCTGGAAAGTGCCAACGCTTCACCTTGCAGCCGCCGTGAGAATAGACAGGTGGCTCAAAGAGGGGACGACCCTCGTGCGATGGGCCGACTTCGTCACGGCAGTGCAGCAGCAGGTACGAACGGCCTCGGCCTCTAGAATAGTTCAAAGATGTATATACGAGGTATGATTCGTACTCTTAATATGTACAGTAGTTTGACGTGTAAAAAACACTCGTATTGCGTTTGTGCCCTCCTTTTTTGTAGTTGTAGTTTCTTGTTTGTTTTACGTACGTACATGCCTTTTTTGTTTTGTTGTTTTGGCGTTGCTTCACATGGGTGGCTACAACAGCGAACGCGTGAATCGGGGGCAGCCTTTTCCTCCCCCCCCCCCCGCTGCCGTGGAACTCCCCTCGTGTGGTTGATTATGCACCCTTGTACTCTTAAATTTCTCGTGTGCCGTTCATACGTTCGATTATTATCTGTTTTGGTCTGTGTTCGTTCGTTTTTGTTCGTTGTTGCTTTTCCGTGTTTGTTGGTTCGTTTACGAGTGTTTTGATTCGGTTTTTGTTCGTTTTGTTTGTGTGTTTGGTCTGGTTTGGTTTGTTTTTGTTCAAGTTTGTTTCAGTTTGTCTCGATTTTTTTTTTAATTGCTATTCTTGCCATCTGAAAATGTGCGGTAGGAGCACAAGCGCTCCCGATTAATTTTCTTGTTTTTTCTTTGTTTTGCCGCTGTTCGGTGTTCCTTTATAATTGCTTGTTTTGTTCTCGTGTTTGCTTCGTTTTCGTGTTTGTGTATGAAGGCTTTATTCTGTTTTGTTTTGTTTTTGTGTATATGGTTTGTTTTTCGGTTTGATTCGAAAACGGGTAGTTTTAGTTGTTTTTGTTGTACTTTTTTTTTCATTGTCGTTTTCGATGTTCCGTTTATTTAATATTGTGTTGTTTCTTTTTTACTTTTTGCTTTTTTTTTGCCTTTGCTTTTGTTTTTGTTTTCGTTTTGTTCAGCTGTGCCCCCGAGCGTCGGAAGCATCCTGCGCCGATCTAGCCCGGTCTCTCGCCCGGGAGGGCCGGGTTGTCATAAAAGGCCTGTCCAAGGGGGGGGAGATCGAACGCGGGAAAGCTTGGGTGCTGCTCAGCCCCGAATTTTTCCGACACAACGTTATGGGAGGCATTTTAAGGGCGGGGCTGGAGGGGGGCAAGAAACGGGAAGTCGGGGAGGGGGCAGGGGATGGGGATGGGGATGGCGTCGTGTCTGCAGCGAATATTTCGCCGTCAGTGATTGGGTGAGTGAGGATGGGGGGTTTTTGCTGTCTTTTTTCGAGGGGAATTTTTCTATTCATTGAGGTCTTTTTTTTTTCCCTTTTTTTCTGTGTTGTTGTATAATACGTGTACAGGTCTCATTTTTTTGTTTCGTTTCGTTTCGTTTTTCTTTTTGTTGTTGTCGTTTCATACGCGATGCTTTCTGGCGTGTTTTGTGCTTGCCTCGGTTGATTTGCGACGCTTTGTGGTATATTCTTGCCTCAAAGTCTGTGATGTCGGAATATGTACCTCTCTAACCTTTCTGTTTAGGATGAATAATCAGTAGTACTGTACGTCGTAGGGACACTGGGTGTGCTGCTTGTCGTTGGGTGGAATACCTGTTTAATGGTTAATGTGAGGACATCACACGCACACGTGCGTAGTACGTAGTACTCGTACGAGTGATTTGCTTTTCGCGAGAGAGGATTTTGTGGCATATAGCGTGTGATGGGGAGGCGGTGTGGCTGCGTGTGGAGCTGGGCTTGACTTGACTTGGCTTGGCATGACTTGTTTTTTTTTCTTGGCGTGCCTTGCCTTGCCTTGCCTTGCCTTGCCTTGCCTTGCCTTGCCTTGCCTTGCCTTGCCTTGCCTTGCCTTGCCTTGGATCGTTATTTCTTCTATGAACGAATACCGCCCCCCCCGTCCACGAGTGCACTCCCCCCTTCCCCTGTGGTGCGCTGTTCTGATTTACCTTACCTTCCCGTCGTTTTGTCTGCCAAACTATCTGCAGCGGCTTGACTTCTCTAGATCCCGAGACTCTGGTGCAAGCTCTGCTCGACGCCGACGTCTGCGCTGAGCTGCCACCGGCAGGAAAGTTATCAGAATTTTCCTCGAAGCTCCCGCAGACGCCGCATGCTGCAAGCGTAAACAGCGACCACTGGTACGACAGCGGTCGCTCTCTTGTCAGCCGCAGAGGCGAAGCGGATAATAAGCCTTTGGTTTATGGCGCTCGGTCGGGAGAAAAAGTGACTCCCGCTGCCAAGGAGAAACCGCCGACTACTGGTGGTGGTGGTGGTGGTGGTGGTGCTAGTAGTGGTGGTGGTGGTGGTGGTGGGGGTGGTGGGGGTGGTGGGGGTGGTGGGAGTGGTGCTGGTTTGGTCACCGCAAAGAAAATCTCCCCCTCGCATCCTCTCGAACCAGACGGTGATAGCAGCGGTAAGGGTTTCGACTATAGTCAGGCGGTAGAGGGGGAGGAGGAGGAGAAGGAGGAGGAGATGGGCACCACCTGGAACAAGACAGAGCCGCCACCACCACCACCAGCAGCAGCAGCAGCAGCGGGGGCGGTGGTGGTGGCGGTGGCGGTTAGAGCTAGCGCGGTGGATGAACCATCTTCTTCAGCTCCTTCGAGTTCATCGAGGCCTTCGAGCGGCCGGCGGGGTTTGCAAAAAAAGGCGTCCTTAGCTACGCTGGAGAGGAGGAGGCTTGTGTTCCCGGCGTTGCTGCCGAAGCGGAAGGCGTCTTCGAGGGGTGGGGGGGAGGGTCAGGGGCTGGGCGGGGTTTGCGAATGGAGGCGGTTCGAGGATGACGATGTGACGTTCTTGTGCGGGAGAAGGGTGGCCTGTAGGTCGCCCATGTTGCTGCCGGGCCTGTTCCATATGCTGCAGGCACGCTTGGCGAAGAAGTGAGGCATATTTGGTGGTGTTGTTGATGTTGGTGTTGGTGTAGGTGTTGGTGTAGGTGTTATTGTTGTTGGTGGTGTTGGTGGTGTTGGTGTTGTCTTGTCGGGACTGTAACCGATACCAACACATGCACACCGAATGTTGGAAATATTATAATAGCCCATTTGGCTGGTTTTGCTGAGAAACCGACCGAGGAACCGACCGATAAGTGTTCGGTTTTTATAAAATAATGGACCGAAACCGACCAACCTTTTCGACAGAAAAAAAGGGGAAAAAAAGAAAAACAAACGACCGAATCATTTTTGTTTTCGGTACCACAATACTTGGTAACCGGTCTGTGGTTGTTTTGTTGTGTTTTTGGTAGAGGTTGGGGAAAAAAGGGCACCTCGGCTGGATTTTTTCCGTCGAATTTTATATTTTGCAAGCTACGTGTGATGCTTCGAATCCATCGCGCCTGAAGGTTTGTTGGTGTGTTTATTTGTTTTCGTACTGCACTTTTGTTTTTTTTTGTCCATCCCATTTATCATGTTCGCCCTTCTTTTCTCTCTCCCTCTGTAGTCGTAACTCAGATCCGGGGTCACTAAGTAGGCTGTTCTCCTTCCTCCCCACTACGGTACGTGCCTTGTATCTTTATCGCGAGAATATTTCAGCACTTTCTTCCCTCGTCGACTTGTGTCATGAAAAGCTAAATCTGCCTCTAATTCTGAGTAATGTGTCCCTAAAACGGCTGTGCAGTCCTGAACGGGTTTAGTTGGCTATCACGGGGGGGGGCATAGTAAATAGGGCCAACTTATGTTAGTAACAATAGTAAAATATATAGGTTTTTGGGTGTACCGTAGGTTCTATTTACTATGCCCCCCCGTGATATTAGAAACAATTAAGTTTACCTCTACTCGTAGTTTGATGTTTTTTTTCTGGGCTCTAAGGGCCCATATTAACGAATGTAAAAGAAATTCAATTTGGAAAAAATAAAATTCAAATTCGCTTTTCATTGGTCAACACACGCACCAGCATCAAAGATTAGGATCTTGAGGTATAATCAATTTGAATTGGACGAAAAAAACAAGAAGGTCCCAGGACCTTTTTTTGGGTAGAATTCAAATCAAAATTGAGGAGTTGGCACGACTTGGACCGGGATGTCCACGGTGGGCAAACGCCCCCGGTACAATCTGGTCATTTCTTGGCCGCATCGATGACCACGACCGAGGCGACAACGCGTGAACCACGACGCGAGGCCGCCGGGACAACAGCCGCGCCCACGCTTACAGACCATATAACATCGTACCCCGGCGGTGGCGCCTCAAAAGCAATCATGGCGGTCGCAATCCCAACTTTTCAACCAGCTCGATGTGCCAACCCGACCAAAAACCGAGCGATCGACGCAAAAACAGCAGGATACGTTCAAGACTTTGATAGCACCATCGCCGTCCCTGTCTCGCCCGTGGCGTTCCAGGGATCCCTACGCCCGCCCAGGAGACCCTGAGAGCGATAGCTTCCTAGCCTGGGCCGCCGAAAGCAAAGACATGCTGGCGGCGGCGCGCACGCGCCGACGCATGCCTTCCCTCTCGTCTCCTCTCGTCGATTTTTTTCACCCCAGGCTGTGACGCATGCTGCGTTTTTTTATTTCAGAAATATTTGAACGAGCAATTCACTATTTCCCCATAGGACGCAAACCACTTTTTTTTGCGAAATCACATTCAAATAGGATTTTATTTTCCAAATTGAATTTCCTGCTGTCTTCGTTAATACGAGCCCTAACCGGTTTGCTCTTTTATGTGTTTTGAGGTGCTAACTGTGCCTCTCTGGGTTTGATCCTTGTCTACTGTAGTTTGATGTTTTACAGTAGTCTGGTCTCTACTACGTGGCCGGTAAGTGGTTTTTATGGGTTTGAGTTAGTATTGATAACTGTGCCTCTCCTAAGTTTGATGCCATCCTCTCGACTGTATTCGGCTCGCTGTCTTGTTGTGTTTTATTTTTCTGACTGTACCTCGATGTCCGTATGATGTTGTCTAGACACTCGTAACCGGCTGGTTGGTTTTTGCTGTTTTTTTTTGTTGCTAACTGGACCTCTAGGCGTATGGTGGTATCGTCTAGACTGGTCGATCGATTGCTTTCGTTGATGAATCGCGTCATTGGATTATTTTCCTATTGGTTGATTGGTTGATGGTGTGATGGATGGATTGATTGATTGGTTGATTGATTGATTGACTGATGATGTGATCGGTGGGTTGACTGATTGATTGACTAATTAATTGATGATGGTGTGATTGATTGATTGATTGGTTGATTGATTGATTGCTTGCTTGCTTGATTGACTAATTGATTGATTGGTTGGTTGATTGGACCCAGGTACCAAGGGGGGGTGCGCTTGCGTGACGGTTTCATCGGGGTCTCGCTGGCCGGATGGGACTCTAGGAGCGGCGGCGTGGCTACGGCCGACCCGGACAGCTATGCTGCCATCGTGGCGGCCGTGGAGTTTGTGGAGAGCGACCTGCCGGGAGGGGACACGATCGACTTGGCCGTTGCGTCTGAAGATCGAAAGGTATCATGCTGTTGTTGTACCTCGTATGACACTTGAAGTACTACTGAGTATACTGTTATCAGTACCACGGTATTTGGCTCGTTCCTGTTAATGTTGTGCTAATGTTACTACAGCAGTAGGAATGCTTGTTAAATAATCTTCGTGCTGCAGTAGTAAATTTGATGTCATTGCGGTGTAATACTGCTACCAATATGTCTCAAAATGTAAGGACCATTCGTACATTAGGGCCCGAATTAACGAGTATAAAATAAATTCAATTTGGAAAAAATAAAAATAAAAATTCGCTTTTCATTGGTCAACACACGCACCAGCACCAAATATTATACCCCAAGATCCTAATATTTGGTGCGGGTGCGTGTGTTGACCAATGAAAAGCGAAATTGAATTTTCATTATCCCAAAATTGAATTTATTTTATACTCGTTAATATGGGCCCTAAGCATTCAATTGAAAAAAGGCAACACAATAATGAGTGTCCTACGATTTTCGGTGCCATTAAGCCCTTAAGAACTGGCCCCACAAATTTGGGGACAAACTACTTGGAATTAGTGTGGGGGGATTTTTTTTCAGTTCTGAATGGGTTAAGGAGCCCGATCATTCAGAACCGATTTCAGCCAAAACGTGCTATATCTCTGTCTTGGCACGCGTCAGAGCTATTTTACAGGCAGGAGGATTAGTAGAAGGGGCAGGTACAGCAGTAAAAGTAGGTCACGCTGTGGAAACGACGACGACAAACGAAAAAAGGGTTCGTGATGTACGTATCCGCCCAAAACAAACAACCCGTATTCAGAACATGATTTGTTTAGGTACGGTGTCACAAAAAAAAAAAACGAAAACAAAAAACAAAAAAAAACGTGCAAACAAACAAGATAAAAAACAACAAAAGCAAAAACGAAGTGTTTACACGTATATATATGCAAACGATGCAGCGAAAAACACATCCAACGCAAACACGAACAATAAACTACGCAAACAGACACACGTAGACATGAGACACATATAATACGTGTACACAAAACGGTGTGAGGGAGAGGGGGGAGCGGAAAAAACACAAGAAACAAACCAGGACGGGACAAAAACGAACGATCGACGGAAAATAATAATCACCGAATACCGACCGACCAACCGACCGACCGGCTCGGCGAAGAAGGAGGCGGCGACACTCAGGGAGGAAGAGGAGGCCCGTTGCTGTCTCAGGAAGTGGCCAC